>VYZT01055759.1:0-50683 GCA_013400735.1 Pomatostomus ruficeps | reverse complement strand
GCCTGACCCAGTGCTACAATTGGTAGCGTTGGTATTTATGGTCTGGCAGTAGGATTAAGCAAGACTGAAAAAACCTAAACTCTGATGAGACTGGAATTCATGGTCTGCTTAAATACAAATGCTATTCTTCCAGTCCAGAGTATTTCCACTTGATGGGGGTAAAGAGATGGAAAGACTATAGCGACTACACCGATAAAATCAGTCAGGAACCTGACCACGGTTTATTAATATGAAAAAAGCAAAGTGAAACAAACAAGGGAAAAATTGGATAAAAATTGAAGGCCCTATATATTACACCAAGATTTGAAATGATAACTCCGTCATCATTATCCAGAGTTCAAAGTCCACAGTTATTTCCTTGTACAGAAAGGCAGACTGATAATTCCCTTACGTCAGTTAAGGTCTTTTTTCCCCCCTCACTCTTCACACAAAGCCCTTCTTGTCACTGGGAAATTCCTGAGACAGCAGCAGGCTCTCTTGTTAAGAATGAACAAGACACAAAGCTCAACTTCTGCAAAGCACTGCTCATTCAGCAGATATTAATTTGAACACTGAAATCAAAGTGTCTGCTGACAAACAGCTCCACATCACCGGAGAAATGCAAGAGCCACGGCAGAAAGCTGTGAAAGGACCTTCAGATTTGTACATACCTGTGCATTGCTGCCGCCCCGCTCAGCAGGAGTTTTAAAACCGATGCTCTGAGGCTCAGCATCTCACTCACTAATCACAATTTAAAGAATGAATTAAAACGGACTTCAAAAGACAAGGAAGCCTTTCAGCTACCCTATCTCTTTTGGAGCAGAAGTTTCATGACTTTTTCTGCCTAATGAGTTTGGTTCCACAGGCCCCTATCTGCAGATTGAGGTAATTTTACTTAAAAAGTTTTTTTAAGAAAAAAGCCAAGCAAAGCATGTGTATCTTACTTAGCCATAAGAAATACCCCCAAAAAAGCACAAATCTCTAAAGGCAATAACAAGTCCTGCTTATTTCAATACACTGGTTTCATGGTCTCAAAAAGTCAATCACATAAGTAAATTGTGCACATAGGTAGCACAACCAAGAGTAGAAATTTAATTTATTTGTACTTTGTTAAAAAATAAGAATGCAAGAGGATTCCTGAAGAACTTCAGGAGAATCTCACTAATATTTTCAAAAGTTACAGATGACTACTGGCCAGGGAAAAAATAACTAGAAAGGGAGTATCTGAAGCTCCCGAACATAAAACAGTGTTTAGAAGAACTATATTTATATATTAAATGCTTTGCTTTTCATTGCTATTTGATATAAAAATGTAATTACATTGGGTATATTAACAATTGCTTACATGGCTCTACTAGATCCTGGTATGGATTGGCAGCACCTTCAGTTCTTAGAAGTGCTCTGTAACCGCTGTTTCCACCAAGTCAAAATTAAAAAACGAACCATGCTTTTGCAAAGCCAGCTCTTGCATACTTTTTCTGTCAAACTTTGCAAATGCATTTTTGAAGATCAGCTCAGATCTGGTACTCATTTGCAAGTGAAATGCTGGACTTGGCACGAAGTCCACTCAATTCATCTCACAGGGACGCTTCTTCCCATTCTCCCTTTTGGTGTGCAATGCCTCCGTGGTGAGTTCTGTTGAGTCACTAGGGTTTCACAGAAGACATTGGTATATCTTCCTAAGGAATTATTGTTATTTTTAATTGGAGCCATTTGCCCTTCTGGGAAATCCACATTACTGATGGCAGCTCTTCTGCTTCTGACCTCCACCACCTCCCTGTCAAACTGGAATGGAAAACAACCAGCTCTTCCATTTAAATCAGCTCACGCTGTCAGTGACAACATCCAGAGTTACACAAGTAAAGTGAAAGCCGAAAAAATGCACGACCCATCTCTACTGCTGCTGCCTAAGCTGTCTTCACTCAGTTCAACCCCCTTAATCTGAGCAAGGTGAGAAAGATGGAAGGAATTTAGACACAACAGAAATCAAATTGAACTGCAACATCTGGATCCAAAGCATTCTTCCTATGTGACTGTTGGAGGGAGAGACAAGGAGTTGCAGGATGGAGCAAAGAAGCAATTTAAAG
This sequence comes from Pomatostomus ruficeps, assembly GCA_013400735.1. NCBI lineage: Eukaryota > Metazoa > Chordata > Aves > Passeriformes > Timaliidae > Pomatostomus > Pomatostomus ruficeps. Next base: position 48,617 of record VYZT01055759.1, on the reverse strand, counting down.
CCCACTGAATCGGAAGACCACCGAACTTCAAATATTTTATTAATCAGTTGTTTTCTAGAGATAGGAGAAAACTCCATACCTGGCTTTGCAGGCAGAGTTGATGTTCTGGCCTGATGTGAGAACAAGCAGTCTTTCAGGCAGGCCAGCTGCTTTCAAACTCTTCCAATTAAGCAAGGCTTAGAAAGGGGAATTGAAAGGACATTTTTCTTCTCGTTTTTAATTCTTCTATTTGAAACTTATTTCTGCTTTATGTAGGGGTAACTTTTTCATGTACAATGATGCTGTCCAGAGACAAAATTGCAGTCCCATTGCAGGGAGTTAACCAAATCAAAAGGTACCTGATGATATCTAAACCGTCAGTGAGAGTTCAAGCCCTCTGCTTTCACGGGAAAAGTTGAGAAGCAAGCATTTAAATATCTTCTGGCAGCCCACAAGAATCCCCTTTTAAATGCCAGTGTAGGAAAGGCCCACATTTAGAATATATCTTTCTTCTTCTCCTGAAGTTAGAGCAAGACATATCTTGCCCACTTGCAAGAACAGTGGGTTGGACTGCAGAAATAAATATCTGACAGCACCAGGTCTGCTGCCCTTGCAAAAAATGATGAAACATTCAGGGATCAGCATTTTTCGCCCCAACTACTTACAATCCAAAGTAGATATTTCAGGCTGGCAAGTTATACCTCTGAAGACAGAGTTATGAAATAATTTCTCCCCTGGCTTGACAATAAAATGGGGGGGAAGAAGTGACAGGCAGGATAAATGTGCCTGTCACACAACTAGCAAATAGGAGAATCAAGCCTTAAGCAGTCTTAAATAAAAAAAGAACAACAGAAGTAGAAAGCCCAAACATGTGAACTTTTGCCACAAACTGAATTAATTTTTCTCCATGAAAAATACCCCCCAACCTACCTTCTACACCACAGATATGTCACGTTTGACACCTGGCCTGGAGATAACTCAACAATTGTTGGCTAAGCACTAAGGTTTTGTTTCTTTTTGGGTTTGGTTGTTGTTATGCTCCTCAGTTTAGCATAGGATATTACGAAAAAGGGAAAAAGGATGGAGGAGCGATGATTTTTGACAATGTTATCAATGTCGCGGGATGATACCCCTTTTCCTACATCTTGGGACATCCAAAATTAGTAAGTATTTTTCATAGTTAATGATTGCCGGTGAACTGAGAAAGTATCAGAAGAGGTAATCTCAAAGAGTGAAAGCAAATCTGGACAGAAATGCTTTATCATAATTTAGAAAACCAACCTGACAACAAACAAAGACAATGACATGATGCCTCTCTTGTGTCTTCCACGGGCTACACTGGACTAAGAGCTCATCCCTAAAAGCTCTGCATGTGCAGCTGCTAATGCATGGGAAATGTGATTAACTGACTTGAGAAAGGCCTAGAATTACTCCCATTCTGACTAGATTACTGGATAATTAGATTGGTGGCACTCTTCCCTTACTGGGCTGTCAGATTAAATCCTGCTGGTTTTCTTCAGATAACTGTCATGTTTCACAATAATAAACAGAGACTGACACCAGGCCTCTTCATGTTCAAAGGAAGCAAATGCCTCTTCTACCCCCATGCATCCAAAAAGAAAAATGCTCAGTGCACTTACTATTTCATTGAAAATGTCATTAAATTTGATTAAAACATACCTAGTTGATGAACCTGGTCAGAAACATTTAATTTGACTTGATAAATGGGAATCACAGGGCTTTGAATACTCATCTGGCAGATTACTTAATGGAAGGGCAAAATCGAATTATGCTTTAATGGGGATAAAGGAACATTTCAAAGTTCTGCTTACAGAGAAACAAGTCTCTCATTCACATGCTCCTAATGGGGGTTTGTTCAGTCCAAGAAAGGAGCTGGCAGGTATGTTTGGATCTTCCACATCTGCATAATCTGGGAAGTGAAAGTTTTTCGTATTCCTCAATTCCCGTAACTGGTACTGCACCACATGCTGTTAAAACAATAATCAGTATATTTATGGTACTTGGTTCCTCTCTTCCTTCCATGAAGATCTTGACAGAGCTTGATATGAACTCTGTGATTTGACCAGAATGGAAAGTTCAATTACCAGCTCCCAAAATACACAAACAATGCTACCATTCTCAAACCCACACATTTAAATCTCGTGAGGATCAGGAAGTTTGCTGTTTCTTCCAGAGGTAACCAGCAAGCAGGAAAAGTCTTCTGAAAGATAAGGACAGACATGCCAAACCTGAGCCAGTATCTTGACTCAGCTGAAAGCAGTGGGGAGCTTCCCGTCGTCCTGAAGAGCACAGAGGAACGGCCCTTGGGAAAAGAGCTCCTAGCACAGGGAGCTTTGCTGCCCCATTGCGACCCTGCCCCAAAACCACATCAGCTCTCCCCACCAAGGCACCCGCGAGCTATCACAGCTCCACTGTGGCTTTGTTCCTGCGCATTTCGAGACGGCTGCTATTTGGAACAAGGCACCAAGGTTTAGGCTCTGGTATTTTTTCTCCTTGTTTTAGATTACATAATAGCGCCTTATTTGAAGTATTTCCACAGCTAATTAATAAAGGCAAAGTTTTCTGTTCACCTGGTCGCACTGGCAAATTTATGCAATGTGATGAAAAATGTATCTTTTGAAGTTTGCACAAGAAAGAGGAGATCGAAGCCAAAGGAAAGGTGAAACATCTCTGATAATGTACACCAGAATATCAAAAACATTAGAAAGTGTAAATCTATACCTGCATTTCTTTTCTTTCCCTGCCTTCTAAAGGCTTTTGTTTTTGTTTTTGTTTATTTTAAATTGCAAAAGTTGTTTATACTTTTGTATGAGATTATTTGCAATGAAATGGGGAAGGGGGTAGAGTTATAAACAACAATGGCAATGAAGTAGAGAGCAGATAAGCAGCTAAAACAGCAAACTATAAATGTAGAGCGCATAAGCTCATAGCATTAAAAAATAAGTCACTGTTCTATGGCTTGTATTTACAGCACTAATATATGTTTATCATATTTTATATGAATAATAGTTCCAAGGACTCGCAACAAGAGTTAGAATAACAAAACTAATGAAGTTAACTATATGGAGATACTTATCTAGAGAACCTTTTTTTTTTCCCCACCCACAGGTTCTGGTTTTTATAAAACTAGATTAGAATCATTTGTCTTTTTCACTTATGGCTGAAACAGAACCACCTTGGAAGAAAAATGAACTGGCTGATTTACAGTGCCCAGCAACATCAAATAGCAAGTTTGGATAAGAAGTGACTGACACTTTACCTAAAGAAAACAGAAAGGGGATTACAATGAATTTCTTCAACTAGAATTTGACAAAAGTGTTCAAATTAACTCTTTCCACTCTCACAGACTGAGACGAACAGTAAATATTGTGAGATCCTCTCCATCAAAGGAGAATAAAAGGGAATGTATGCTCAGATATTTATATTAACTAACTCTATTTGTGAATACATTCTAAATTGTTATCTTGAGAAATGAGATTAGCAACACAGTGCCTCGAAGAAATCTTGACATTTGCATATGTCTTCTGAATGCTGCAAAAAATTAAGTTCTCACAGAAAACTGAGGTACCCAACAATTGGGGCCTTTGTGCGCCTGACAGAGGACTGGTGTAAAACTTCAAAACTCCATTTGCTTCGATGGAGCCAGGCTGATTTGTATCCATGATTTATCACAAGCGCTCAGCCATTTTGATCCCAGATCTATGACATTTCTTTAAAAACTATGCCTAAGAAAATTGCTGATGAGCCAGAGCCGTGGGCTGATAATTTTGGGCTACTGGGTATAAACATGTTCTGATCGCTACTCAGAGGACTGGGATTAAAGTCAATACGGAAAGGGGGTTGGAGTCATTTTTTAATAAAGAATTCTTTGTCTGAGCAAGGGAAAGAAAAATGTCTTTGACTACTTGACAGAAGTAAAATGGCACTTGTTTAAGGTTGCTCGGGGACTTGGAAAGGCAGAAAATGACCTGTGAGAGATGGATTAATATAAAGTTAATCCTGCCATAAGTACAGATACATTATTCACCTGTCTTTGCTGTTTATGAGATGGATAGATACATGTCTGTGCAGTCATGCACTCATAAAACCTCGCCTAATCTTTGAAATACTTTCCTTTTGCTTAATTGCACTACGGTCCTTCATACTTTGAGGCTGCTTTGATAATGCCAGTTGAAGGAAACCTTCCTTTGCAGCTGCGACAGGGGTGCTCCATTTTCCTGGGTTTCCATGCTCAGGCTCGTTCAGGAGCAGGTGTGTTTGTGCTCACTGTGATGGAGGTCTCCCCTGGACACCTGTCCAACACGAGCTGAATGGAAACCCCTGACACCTCTCCTGGTGTCTAACAACTATCAGATGTTCATACATTTGGGCTATTAACGAGTGGGATTATGATTAAAGCCAGGATTGTAGGAGTAGGAGGGTTTTAATCACATTCTTGCACGCACTGGGGAGGGAGCACTCTCCATTTTGAAAGGCCATCATCCAGTCCCTTTGTGAGAACTAAATGCAGCAAACCAATAACGTGAATAGTATCCATCACTTCACATACTTTGGGTGGCCTTTTTTAACAAAAGGTTATTCACGCTGTTACATTATGAGGACCCCTAAAATCTCATTAGCAGCAACAAAGCAGATCCAGTGGCAGTAATAAACTCTAGTTTAAATTAGAAACAGCTACATTTTGCACATTCACATGTGTATACATGATCTGTTTGTTGATAACCCAAAATGACCAGTTTATTAAAGTTTACATAACTTCGAGAAGAAAAATAATAACCAGCAACCTCTGCATTTAGAGTAATAAATCCTTTATTCATCCTACAGCTGAGCTACTCCTCTGATCATTAAGGAAAAACTAATTAAAACAGGGGTTCATACACCTTTGCAGAAATTGCATCCCAGGGTGAAATGTGGTAGAGACAAAGTAGGCTTGCATTTATTTGCAGTGTGTGGTCCCTGCTGTGAAAAAAACACACAACTTACAAGAGTCACTCACATTTTAAATATTTCCAGCTTGAACATTCACTGCAAAACATCATTGCTAAGTTTATATTCAAAGACACAGCATAGTAAGAGTTCTCTTTAAACGCAAAAGGAATGCTTTATGTTTTACAGATGAACACTCCTCTCCCTCGCCCTTTATTCCACTGAGGAAAACACTACACACTGCAATTTAAATCAAGTCAAGTTTGCTTTCCTGTATGAAAATTCCTATTTCAACATCACAATTGCTATTAACTTCAAAGGAAGCTGACAGTTGTGCAGTTATTAAGTTAAAAGATGGCCAACTTTCAGCTGGAGTCATTGCAAATTAATTCTGCCTTACAAGGCCACATTAGGTCATTTCCTGAGCTGGCGGTAATAAATAGCCCTTTCCGTAATGTAAGAACAAATGAACATAGCGAGGCTGTCCTGATGGGAAAACAGGAGGGCCAGGCTCGGCTGGGCTCAGGGAAATGCTCTGGGGCAGCCTGAGCCACCCATCCTCAGACCCACCCCCACGTGGAATCTGAATCTCACCATACAATGGACTCAGGTGCCTGTCCAAGCTAGAGTGTGGCAGTAGGTATGATCTCACAGTGCCTTTTTTACAGCCTCCTTTACTTTCTCACTTTATATTTTGGGCTGTAACTGCACTTGCCAGCTACAGGACAGAGATGGCAGAGTGGAATCAAAACAGGCTGAGATCAGCAGGTTTTGTCTTACAGGTTTGATCTCTATTGTGTCCTCAGCTTTGAGGGGCATTTATTTATTAATGGATGTATAGGAAGAAATAGAGTTGGCAGGGACATGCTGTGTAAACAAGCATCAAACTACTAACATTTTCCCTTCGTGCCTTCATGCTGAGTAATTTGCCACAGACATGTGAAAGCATTGGTTAACAAAGCCTAAAATCCAGGGTTTTCTCTTCCTACTAAACTATTCCAGTAGCTTCATTTCTTAGAATGCAATGACCTCCAGGCAAAACATTTCCTCAAGTGGTAGGGAAAAAAAAATCCTGCCTAAACCTTGCATGGCCTCAGACTTGTGCAACCCTCTCTCTCTATATACAGAGGTGTCATGACATCCAGGTACATGGCCACCCTCTAATGCAGCGTGAGGATTATCCTGCATCTTTCATCACCTGCTGTCTTCCACCTGAACCTCTCCCACTCACGGGGCAAGGGCTGCTCTTCTCTTTTGATTTGTCCAGGATCTCGTAGAGCCATGGGCCTGATCCATTACGACTCTTAACACAAAGTCTCCATGGTGTCCATGTTCTGGTCAAGATCAAATGACACAAGCAAGTGCAGAGAGTTTTTCTGAAAACAGCAACAAAACTTAGGGGAGTGTTGTCATTGCCTTCAGTGAAGCCTCCACTTAACCCAGAAGGTCCACAGCTCATGTCTGAAGGCGAATAGCAAGAAGTCTGCACTGGGCCTCTGACACCTGCCTTTCATTATGGGAGCACAGATTTCCCTTTCTAGCATTTCTGCTTTTCATCGCTGAAACCTCCACATCTGCATTCTACACTGGTTAAGTGGATTTCAGTAAGGATGGCACAGATTCATTCTCATTATTATCATTATCACTAAGCTAATACCAAAATTACAAAAAGAACCCAAAACCTCAGACTCCTTGACCAACAAATGAGCTTAGGTTTAATTGTAGACAAAATGGGCTTGATGATAGGCTTTTGCACCAGTCTTAGACGATCCAAGCTACTGACAAACAACAAGCATTGTTTACCATGGGAATACACTATATTTTGCTTTGTGAAAACGTGAGAGCTGGGAGAGCCACAGGGTATCTCCGTGGATTAAGTAGTACATCTTATAGCACACAGAATAGGAGTAGGAAAACCTGTACAGAGATGGCCACGCAGCCCATTGCAGTGTCTCTTTGAGGGGGTGAGGAGAATGCAGGGCAGGAAGAATGGCTGGCAGATTATCCTGCCTTTGCCCAAATCAGAAAAGAACATTAGAGTGCTGCACACAATCTGACAGCATGAGGCCCCACAGGGATTCTGGGCTTCTCCAGCAGGATGTGAGAGCTCAGGGTTCAAAGCCCTGCATCCCTGATATCTAGCAGGCTTTAGCCTCTTCCACTGCCCCAGTGATTATTCAATTATTCATACAAGGTGAGAAAGGTCCGGGTGAGGGAGAATGAGAATGTCTTCTTTCAAGACAGCCAATCATTTGATCGAGGGGCAATCACCTGGCATGTAAGAGACCCTCCTTGGAGCCATAAGAGACCCTCCCTAGAGCCCCTGCTGCAAATTAGACTGACTCAGGACTGAGGCCAAGCCTCCAAACCCTAAGTGAGTTCTCCGAGCTCTGAATTATTAACTGTTCCAAAGAAAAGAGACTCTTTCACCATTAAACTGCTGCAGCTCTTTTCTTTTTCTTCTTTTGGGGGGTAAGGTCAAAAAAAGACCTTGCCTTTTTCACCGTCATATTTATCTACTGTTGTAAGTTGCAAAGCAAAGTGAGGTTAAGTGGTCCAGTGAGACTCATGATGGAAGGTTCTACACAAAAATAAGAGAGATGTACAAGTTTTTAAGTCCAGAAGGAGGAAGGTAGAAATATTAAAAACTTGTAAACAACCTACATAAATTGAAGTTTTATTGACCCTGCATTCAGAAAATTGCACTTTGGAAGGACTTTAGGAGTGCATCAAAGAATTAGAATGTTTGGGGTCACGATAAATAAAATTTCCTTATGAGAAATAAATTCACTTAACATAGTGCAACAAAGAATACAGCAACTAGTTAGGTGACACCACAGATATTTAATATATACAATCAGGACAAAGATAATTTGTTCACACAACACACCGCAAAATAAATCAGGGAGGCTGATTATCTTCAGTTATACTGAAGTCAGAGATAATTGCTAACACATCGACGTAAGCTATTCATCATAACACTCCTATCTTTCACCTCAGAAAGCAGCCACTCCTCATCCTTTGCAACCATTTAGTCTTTTCCATTGCTTTGAGACCCTAGTATTCTTGTTGTCATATAAAATGCATTATGGCTACTACACCAATCCTTTGCAATCATGGTGAAATTTTCAGAAAATGGAAAGAAAACCAGCAACATAACCAAGTGAACCTCATGGAGCTCAAAGTCCCAGGAGAGCTGTACAGTGCAGACCATTAGTTTCTGCTTACCAGTAATGTTTTGCAGGCAAACACAAAAGAATCAAACAAACAAAAAAATATTCCCCTCATAAACAAGGAGAATGGATAAGAACTCTGAAAGGGGAAAATTGCAAAGCATAGGAATAAAAAAAAAATCAAAAATAAAATTCGAGATTATCAAAGCTTGCCTGTGTTTCACCTCTGTAAGGTCTCTCCATTTACTTCTACCTATTAATGCATATCCACTGACATTTTGAAAACAACATGAAATAAAGCAGGTCTGTTTGGAATACCATCTTTCATTATTTATTTATTATAAACCACAAACTGCTATGCAATGCATTTGCTGTGATTGGGGAAAAAAATACTTTTTATTACAGTCTGAGTCATTTCCTATTTTCTTCCATTACCGAATAATAATTTAACACAGTAAACAAATACTCACTCATTAAAGTTTCTTAGCAGACTAAAGCTTTGAGTCATTGTTCTGGCAAAATTTACTTCTCTGAAAGCTCTGTGAAGTGCTTTGTGATCAATATTACCCAGGTAATGAACATAGCATATGAAGATAAACAACAAACGTTCTGTGTTTCAGCACACTGAAAATCTGACCATGGGCTGCAGAAGAGCTGTACATTCATTAGGTCTCACTCATTTTATAAATCTCCTTTAGCAGCTCTTGGGATGGCAATCAGCAACCTTGTCACCGCTTGAGCCCAAAAAAATATTACATGGGTCTCATCAGGACAAAAAAAAAAAAAGTCTCCTATTTAGTACACGGCTCTGGGAGGCAAAGTCTTGGGTCCACGATGGGCATAGAGACGTGGGGGAATAAGGCTGAGAACAGCACATGTAACATGGACAGTGATGACTGTAAAATCAGAGTAAATGATTGACAATTACCTCCTGACTGCCTTGATTAAGTTTAACGCAAGGCAGGGCTCAAACCAGCCATCTTGAGATACACAGTGAAGCATGACCGGCTCTGTGGGACTGTAACTCATCTCCAGGGCAAGCACAAGTTCACAAAGGCGAGTACTGAAAGTTTACAGTTAAAAAGTTAAAAAGTTTTGGTAGAATGGAGAGAGGAAGCAGAAAGCTGCTTTCAGGTGTTGTTCAAGGCTACGCATGAAAGAGACCACAGGAAGCCTGAAGGAATCTGGCCTTCTCCTAGAACATATGGGAGAAGACATGTGCATGCACTTTTTGTTTAGATCTGCACGTTCTCCAGGGTTTTGGTACTCAGAGAATACTACTTGGGTGTAGGCAAGGGGTTTGCCATTTGTGATGGTCACTATTTATGGTGCTCACAGAGGTCAGGGAACTGCACCTGCTGAGTTAAAACTAGACCTGCTGAGATAACCACCACCACGTGTTCCTGCTCAGGGTGTTCAAATAAAATATCAAAAAATTGCACAACCCTGTCCCAAGACTTGCATTAACCAGGATGCTGAAGGCTGGAAAGGCTACTGGCAAAAATCAGGAAGTGACAAAGTAGCAGACTATTAAAATCCTGATTTTAAAATTAGAGAACAAATCCTCTTGTCCGAAATACCTCTATCAACTCTCACATCATGATAGGAAGATAGTGCCTATATATCCATGCAAAGAAAGTTTCAGCAGGCTTTTGGTGAGAGGGACAAACACGGCCCAGCCTGGGCAGCTCAAGGCAGCACCCCATCCCAGGAGGATGGGCTGCATGGCTACACAGTTAGAAACAGCTGGAGCTGCACCTAAAAATCCCTCATGAGCAGAGTGGGGAAGCCAGGCAGTCTCTGCAGCATCTTCCATACCCATGCACCTGTGCCCTTTTCTGGGAAGCTCTCATAAGAGAGCTGCTGAAGACCTCTCCAATTTACAGCAAAAGGATTGAAAAAGGAAAAAAAAATCAACAAACAAGTCAGGCCAGAAAGTCAGGCCCAATCCTGTTTTTCCATATGGTACCAGTGAAGTATTTTGAAGCCACGACACGCTGTCCTGAAGCAGAGCTGCGGTCCTGTGGGCAGGTCTGCTGGAGATGTCTCCTGACGCAGGAAAGGGAGGTTCAGCTGTCCCAGTCCCAGGGAAGCAAGGGACAAGAAGCCACAACAGCACCATGGGCTTCAGCAGCAGCGCCAGAGGGGAGGACCTGCACCCACCAGGCCTGCCATGACACCCTTTGTCCCTTACCCCCCAACACGTTCTGTACAAAGAGGACGCCGGAGACTCCCTGTGAGACCTCTACTACAAATAAATAAGGTATTACTGCTAAGGCAGATAGGGATCTTCTTACAGCTCTGATTTCTCTCTGGTTTCTTGCTGCAGGGTTAAGACATCTAGAGACACTGAAAACGCGCACACATACCAGCACTGTCATGTGCAGTGAAACCAGTGGCTCTGGGGACATTTAGAAGCTCTCAGCTTTTTTTCATTAAGCATCTGGGACTGGTTATTTCTCAAAACATCACGAAATTTAACAAAGGGAACCCCTTCTCCCCTCCCTCAACTCTTTGCAAAACATCTCCCAAACCATAATCAAAATTTATTCAGCAGGTATTTTAGCATCTGGCATTCAAAGAGGCTGCGGAGGAAGGAACAAGCTGAGAGAGATAAGGAGGTAGAGCAGAAACTACCGGAGTTGAGAGGGAGGAGGTTCCAATTGGTTTTGCACATTTCAAAATATTTTACATTCAAAGATAGGACTGTGAAGCTCCAGCTGACACGGAGGTCTACAGCGATATTCTCCACTTCACTAATCTACAGCAGTGATATAAAATACCAGGGGAAGAACAGATGTAACAGCCAAACATTATAAGACAAACAAATATCCAGTATTTTTTTTTTTTCTTCCCCATTTTTAAATCCTGAAAATTCAGGAATTGCCAATCTTCTGTCAGGAGTGGCTCCAGAGACTTCTGAGCACAGTTTTGAAGGCTTCCTTTTTATTTTATCATCTCTTTTCCACTTCTTCAGCCTCTTGTCTCTCCATTTAATTATAGAGGTGTCAATGAGGTTGATTAGAGCAAGGTTTTTAGGAGCCGGGGGACTGCCATGATAAAAATCTAAGGAGAGACAGTTCTGATGAAAATCTTTTATAAATAGCTAAAATTTGCAAAAGAACTTATTCTACTTAAGAAAAGGGGGCAGAGGAAAAGGGCATCTTAACTCTACCTACTTCTCTGCCACTGCACAGGTCACATCACTGTGCTTCACGATCTAGCCTTTGAGTATCTGGACACAGCCATTTGTACAAAACTCCCCAAATCCTTAAAACCTAAGGTACAAAACCCTTACAGCAATCCTCTGGTAAATGTATATTAAATCCCCTGCATGCCTGGCTCCCCGAGCCTGCAATCCTATTCACTGGGAGCGCTCAGTGCCTTAGCTCAGGCTGTACCACAATATGCTTTTGAACCCTGTGTCTCCTCAGCACAGACTCTATTTGAAGAAACATGATAGCAGGCACTGAATTTTTTCTTCTCCATGCTTTTAGATAACTGTTATTCTTGACAGTACATGTGGCAATATTCTATACTGAGGAGGAATTTTGTTACAAAGGCTCAAGGGACTAAACTTGTAACTAAAAAACAGAGTCTGCACTGTTATGAACAGATAACAATACGGGCAAAAGACAATCCAGTATATCTTCTTAACCTTATAAAGCAATCTACTTGCTCTGTTAGGCTCTTTCTCCAATAACGGCTGTATGAAGTTATTTACAACATAAATTAAGGCAATTACTAGCCTTGATTCCCACTTACCCAGTCTACAATTATTCCCACAGCCTCATCTACTCTCACTTGTTTCCTTCGCATTTTCCAAGAGGTGTAAAGTAGCTTGAAAATAAACAGGCACGAAGCTCACTGAGGTTGCACCTACATTTGCATTTCAGTGTGAATCAGGAATGTGTCTTTTATGCAAATATCCTAATTATTCCCACTTGACATGTGCTGGTTCATATCACAGAGCGGCTGTGAAGCACAGGGAACTCAGGTACTTTTGGATTAACTTTACCCAGAAGTTCAGTTCAGGACTCCACTTGATGTATTTCCACCACGACCAAGCCTGCTGCCTCCGGGGCCTGAGGAGAACTTGAGTGAGATAAAACCTCCGTGAAAGGCACAGTGTGGATGGCAGCTCTGCAGCACGATTTGTCTCCTCAGCTCTGCTCCCATTAGTCCACACTGCTCCTTGCTGTGGACACAGCCTGAATGCTGGACTTGGGCAAAGACCTACCGCTCTCAGCTTAGCCCAGCTGAAAACCACAAACCCCCTTTGCTCTCTGATAAATACTACACCCGGATTATGCTGATCTAAGGATGAAGCAAGTGAATGGGGAGTTGAGAATCAGAGATCATTTTGTCCCCTTGTGTCACTGCAGCATCGTCCTCGGCAGCAATGCCCAGGCAGGTAACATCCAGTCACACCCTGCAGTCTTTAGTTAAGGACAGGAAGGTTCACTGCCCACTGCTGCCCCCAGCTCGAGACAGAAATGATGAATGCTTGGGAGCATCAATTTAAGAAAACACCTAAAAAGCCCTTCATGATTTCTATGGGAGTACTAGTGCTACTTTCATAAAGAAATTACATAAGCATTTATATTCTTCTGGTAGTGTGAAACAGTAATGGTTATTCATTTATTTATATATATATTAAAAAAATGGAATGACCAAATTCGGTTTCATTAATGAGGACATGAGTTTTACAATGAACATGTCCTGAAAAGTGCCAAAACCTCGGGGGGAAAAAAAGGTCCCACTTTGAAACAGAACTTCCAGCAATGCAGTCCTAGTGGCCATTAAACAAGATCTCCTTCTTTCATGGTCATGGCAAATGTGTGTGCTGCCTAGAACAAGGAAAAACATATTCCCTGGACATAAAGTAGATTTAGGATGTCCTGAAGAGGTTTGTAGGACATTTAATAGTACTTGAATTTTGTAAGTCAGCTTAAATTGCCAAGTTAAATAACATATCTCTATCTAACCTTTTATAAAGATAGTATACAAATACCTGTAAATTTACCCACATATTTGCTGTCTACAAGACAAAAAGCATCATCCTACTCTCTTGGGAAAAAATCCTTTTTTTGACAGGACTTTTTCTTGTCGAGGACAGTACAAAGACAACATAATACACAGACCACAGAATGAAATTAAGTACTTAGAAGAAACATCAACTTATCAAATAATCATTCTGTCTGGATAAGAAGTGTCTTGTTTAAAGATGGCAGGAGGATATCTCCTCTAATTTGCCAGTTCCACGCCATAATTATATTAATGTTGTGTATTTTCTGGCAGTTTTACTATGAAGATTTGCACCTATTCAAACATTCCCTTTTGCTTTTGATGAATGTGGATTTTCTCCCCCAACTCCTCCACATCTTTATTTGCCTTCACAGAATGGAAAGAAGACTTTTCAAAAGTATATCCAAGAAAACATTTTTATTGTGGCAAATTACAGAAAAAAAGAAATACTAGTAAAGCATTCTTCCAGAAAAAAAGTCAGCTTTTTTTTTTTTTTGCCTTTCCTCTGGAAAGGCTGAGCAACAAAGCAGGTGCACTGGGGAAAAACAAATCTGCTGGCTTTGCACAATGGAATGGAAAGTCCACTTTGTTTTATTACCATTTCAAGCCACTTACAGACTTCAGCGTGGAATGAAAAAAAAAAAAAAAAGAATTAACAAAATCCAGATTTTTCTTGTATATACTTCAGGAAATTCCCTTGCTAAGGCAGAGCAGTAGAGGTTTTCTCTTGTTTCCCTTTTCTCTCCTCTCTTTTGAAAGGACTGTTGTGATCTTGAAAACATAATCTGGGAAGAAACATCTGGTCTTCACTTTTTAATTACATTTCAATCATCTCAAAGGTTTTCCTGGAGGTAGACCTACCTACAAGGGCTTACTGTCAAAACTAAAGGAGTTACGGGGCTGCTGCAAAAATGGATCAACTGTAATGGTGGATTTGGGACCAGTCTAAATAAATACGATCATGCCACATAAAACTTCAGAAGCGGGGACTGCATGCAAGCAGATTGAGAGGTTTTTTATGCTGATAGAAACATGGCATGGAGAAGGGCAGGGAAACCTTCAGGGAGAAGATAGGACCAGGCACATAAGAAGCATCCAAACTGGGTGGTGGGAATAACCCAGCCTGCCTCTGGCCCCTGCCCAAACCTTTTTACACAGGGAGCAAGAATAGTCCCTTGTAAAGAGCAGAAGCAGTGCCCTCCCTGAGCATTGTCTCCAGATGAAGATGGAAGGGAGAGCGGTGCCGCGGGGCCGGCAGCGGGGCCGGGAGCCAGGCAGCCGCGCAGGTGGGCTGCAGCCGCTCGCCTGTGGCTGCGACTGCTTCCTGAGCCTCCCCCAGCCCAGGTGCTGACACTCGGGAGAGCACGTGGGGGGAGCAGGAGAGCTGCCAAGTACAAGGTGTTACCCTGGACACTCGAATGCCTTGCTACAGCTCCGAAGCATGCAGCAATGTAGATACGAGAGGATAAGGAATTCACGATTTGTTCGGGCTGCGATCCAGCAAAAACCACTTCAGCAGGTGTATTACCAGCAGAGCCACCAGCTCCATCACACACAGGAAGCAAACATCCAGCTTCCCAACAACAGGATCCACACCATCCTGAGGGAGCGGGGGGATCACTTTGAGAAAAGCCCTTTTTCCTACTATCCATTTCCAAATTTCATGTCAGCCTGGCCACAGTATTCCCTAGAGTGCAATGGAAACAGTGAACAGCCAGCGAAAAGTGCTTCTCTCCTTCTTTCCTTTAATATTTATGGTATAGCGACAAGGACAGAGCTGTTCTGTACTATATTCTGCACAGACAGAAAGTAAGAAAGTGTCCAAGAGCAACAGGTATCAAAAGGAAAAAAGCTAGAGAGAGTAAAAGATGCTGAGAAGAAATGAGTTGACCAGTGTCACACAGTAAACCAACAACAGAGCATGGAAGAGCATCCATGCTATCCTGAATTTGCTGCCTCTTAATCTTGAGGGATACTATCTACTGTATCTTCCATGCTCTGGCAGCCCGGAATGAAGGACCAAAAAATGAAGTAGCAGATTTAAGTATTGTTTTTATAATCAGTAGTACGTGCCATGCTTTAGAGTACTTTGGGGATAACATAGCCTGTGCCAGAGCCTTGAATCCTAGAAGGTATTTTGCCACATTAAATTATCTAATTAAAAAAATGGTTAAATAGTTCTCTCTCTTTTTAGAGCTCTGTGTGTATATATATACACACATATGTACATATTTAGATATTAAATCTAATATGTATTGACAAGATAAAATAGTTTTCCCCTATTCTTTCCTTTGCATGAACCTAATGAGGCTCTGCAAGGCTGTTAGGTCTCAAAGTACCACCAGTAACAGAGAGGTAAATAAATAAATGTGTCATGCACACCCCTTTGTAAGATCTTTGCTCACAGTGTCTCTTGCTGGTAAGGTCAACCTGACACAAACCAGTTCTCAGCAGGCATCTCCCAGCTTTCAAAGAACCAGGGAACTTAAGCTCTGCAGATGATAAAGCACCTTGTGTCAAAACCAGTGCCTTGTGACTTTGGCCTTGCAGTTAAACCTCAAAGGTCTGTTCTGAAATGATGTAATCCACAAATTATTTTTCTTGATTACTGTTTTAAACGTCATAGTGGTGAACAGATTAACAGAAAATCGTGACAGGCTAGAAAAATCCTTACGGGTAACAAAATGAGAGTATAAATTATTCTTATATTTTCATTAACTTTCTTTACTACAGATAATTAGCAAGATGAAAACAGTTGATGCTATTTGAAGTAGCCTAAGTCAATGATAAACAAAAAGGTCGCACTTTGATTGGCAAATGAAATCCCAGTAACCTCAGTTGTTTGGTGTTCCCAGGTGGCAAGGAATGGGTGTGACTTTTCTTGTCCAGAACAGAAGTGTGCTGACCCTGAACTTGACTCAGCCACATTCAGGGCATGGAGTTTTCCCAGCTTTTACATCTTGTGTTGGCTGCTGTTAGTTTATACAGCCTTTCAGTCAGACACAAGTCCTTTCAGTCCTGAGCTAGTTGCACAGTCCATTTAAAAAACCGTTTTCTAAGAAGGAACAGTTCTATTAAATAACACTTTTGCAACATGATCCTGCCAATATTCATATTCAATTGCTTGACCTGTCATGGCAAAATACTTCATGAACCTACTGCTGCACATCCAGTAGACTCACGCTTGGCAGTGATGGATACTGCTGGCAGGCAGTGCTGTCAGCCTAGCCCAGCCACACAAGAAGGCCAGTTGGGGTGTGCATGTGTTTTCATCACTACACTTATTAATTTCAGCAGCTTAGATGATATGTGATATTAATGGATTAGAGGCAAAGATGGGAAACATTTACTTACATTTTAAAACCACCAAGCCTCAAATTTGGGATGAGAAAACGCAGAAGGAATCCCAGATCAGAGGGCAACTTTCTTTTAAAACCACTGCAGCTAGAGAAAGGCATGTGTTTGAACAAGATTCATTTTTATGTACTTGGGGACTAGTAAGAGTAAAGCCCTGTCACACCCCTTCCAAACAGCTCATGAAGAAGTAGTCAAAAAGCCAAATTGCTTCATTCCCTCTCCTGTTCCCCCTTGTGAAATCCTGCCACACACAGGTGATGCACCTGATGGAAGGATGCCAGGGAAGTTAGTTAGGCCTCCAAATCAGGTTCATACACATATTATCTATCTGACTAATCACCTGCTGAGAGAGGGAGACCCAAACAAACAAACAGAAAAAAACAAACACAAGAGGCCTGGAGCTGAGGTATCCTGAGCATTTTGGGGAATAACCTATCCAGGAATACAGATTTTGTACACTTCAAAGTGAAAAACTGTTAAGAAAGATAAGGAAAGAACCCTAAATATTCTGGGTATTTCAGAAGCGCAGAGTACTTGAAGAAAGGGTTTACAGCACAGGAAGTTTGGTGTATCAGTTCTGTAATAGCCTTTGGATTTCCATGAAGGAATCTCCTCTGAATAGAAGTACAAGCATTCACACAGGCATATAAAGCTGAGAGGAAGATGAAAAGAAGCTAGCAATGCTGCACTTCGAGCAGCACCAGCAACGGTGGCATATGCCTTTTTGTTACCATGACATGAGAACATATGTACAGTACTTCTGTTCTGTGCCAGGGAGCCTAAGCCCCGTGACCACGTCTTGGGGTGAGAAAAACAGCACAGAATTTCTGATCTGAGCGTAGCCTGGACAGGCACAGTCCTTGGGATGAACAGCAGTGAGGGCTGGTTGTCTGCCTGCTGCAGAATGTTTTGGAGGGGATGTTTAAGCTCCAGTAGGAGTGAGGGCAGTGCCTCAGAGCTACTAAAGCTCCTTGCCATGACATGATCCAGGCACAGCGGCTCGTTTCCACGCTGCAGCTCTGGGCCTCCGATCCCTCTTCCAACGATCAGCAGTGCTCCAAATGGAAACACAGTTATGGGAATTTGTTTCATTAGCCTTCTGCACAAACATTACATGTTTCCTTCACACTCCTTTAATCTTTGAAAAAGAGCTACTGAATCTAAAGATCTTTGGCATCTCTTCCTCCTTGTGCACTAACCTGTCCAGAACAAGACAAGTCACCAGTACCTCTATATTTCTCTGTAAGAGAGTCTCTGGTTTCTAAAAGGAAAGGAAAATGGAAGAGATGTGATTCTTCCCTAAAGCCTGCATGGATATTTGTTTTCTCTGGATGACTGTTTTCCTGCATTTCAGCGAATGGCCCGGCTGCGTGACCCTCCCCCTCAGCACCTGGGAAGCACATTGTCAACTCTGGAAGTGTTTATTCTCTGTAGATTAAACAGCATTTGCTGGACAGTGATCACAGAAAGTTATAAAAACAGATGGACAATGATCTGTCCAGACTTCCAGAGCTCACCATGAGAAGGCTACTTACATAAAAACATTTTGCTGAAGGATCAAAGGATTTTCTTCCCCCCTCTCTATACTCAGTTACATGAGGTCTTTTATTTAAACATGGGAATGCGAAACAACCATCTTAAATAATGTCTAAATTCTGACTTTTGAAACTAACATTTCAAATTAGGCTAACAGAATTACTGGATTGATTTAAAAAACCCCACACAAAACCAAACCAATTCTGTGCATGATCCTTTTCCCATCTCACCTGCATCTTGAAGTCTTTTTCTTTTTTTCCACGTATACAATCATTCATTTTACAATCATGCTATTTTCAATGAAAATAGCAAAACAATTTATTATAACTAGAGCTCCAGATCACGCTGATTCAAAAGCTGACATCAGTGTGCCCTCTCATGCATCAACATAACCAAACAATGCGCTGTTTAAAAGCATACAGGCTTTCATCTAGGAATAAGAAATCGCATTTTTCTCGGTGGTGCGCTCAGCCCTGAGCTGTGCCTCTGACAAAGTCTCGAGGTCAGGCTAAATGAGAAGGTGAACATGAATTCTTAGTGCAGCACCGCTTCAAGAGGTTATGATGTGAAGAAAGGGATGAGTGAGTACAACACCTTGGGTCTAGTGCTTGCACAATACAGGAACTGTGAGGTCCAAGTTCTCACTTTCACAGTAAGGACTTGGAAACACTAGAGTGGTTGCAGGGGAAAAGGCAAGAAGAATGATGAAAGGATCAAAGCATTTGCTTCACAGTGTGAGATGCAAGATGATCAATTTATTTAACTCATCAAAGAGATGGTTTAGAGGTGACTTGATCTCAACCTATGAGTGCCCATATGGGAAACAGAAATTTAATAGATGGCTTTCCAATCCAGGAAGAAATTGCTGAGATCAAACAGCTAGAACCTGGTTTGCTCATATTATAAAATAATTTTCTACCTCTCTGCCACCAATTCCAACTGTATAACCATCTGGTCCTTCTTCACATACTTTGAATTGAAATTTAAACAGAAAACTAACCAAAGAACTAAACAGCATAAAACAGGAAAGAGAATTATGAACAGGAAAAACACCAGTGATCTGAGCTGTATGCAAATACTGTTTTCCAAGCTCTGACTTCTCCATTCCATGCTGGTGTTTTTCTGCATTTTGTGTTTCTAATCATCTCATTTACAACTAACTTCTCTGCCAACAAACATTGTCTTTACACTTCATGCAATCAGGTTTCTATATTGCCGAAGAAGTCAGTAGGAATAGCACCTTTCCTTTGTGTACCAGGAAGTTTGAGTTAATCCCTTGCCTGGAGAGCAGCAGTTTTCAAACTGGAGAAAGAGGATTGCCATTGTAGTGGTCCTTGGGAGGTTATCAAGGGGACAAGATGATTAGAAGTTCTGCTCCTATACAAAATGTGGTTTCCCACGTTTTTAGGCATTCTGTGATACTGTTTGGCAGCACCCATGGGCCGTGCATCTTTGTACAGGCATGTAAACAGAGTTGGGAGGTTGGGAAAATCTACTGTACAGGAATGTCATAGTGCTACTGCCCAGAAGGCAGCGGTACTTTTTGCCTTTTTTTGCTGAAGAGGGATTTTGTATAATGCATTAAAAAGCCTGAGTAACACTACAAATTTGAAGATGCAACTTTCAGTCCATTATTTTTTGAGAGTAATTGATGTTGCTTCCTTTTTTTCTATTATGGCAGTTAAGTACTGGGATTTGACAGACTAAAAATAAAGCATAAGGAAACTTGCAGAATAGGTTTCAATCTAGACAGGGCAGATAAAGGTTGAGAAAGGGAAAGACCCCACGTCAAGAGCACCATATTGCCTGGCATGCAAAGCACCAGCGTGATTGTTTGGAGCTGCATGCTTCCTTGGTCACATCCTCCATATCATGATGCCGTATCCAGAAGCTTATAAGGAAGTGGGCAATATGCCAGCCTTTATCAGAGCAGGCTGAGTGCTTCAGTACTAAAAGCTGCTAGTGCAGTGTAGCTGCATGCTGTACATATTTAATCCACGAGCACCAGCACGGTGCAAGCTCTCCCAGACAAGCATTTTGCCTTGTGTGGGTTTGTTTTTTTTAAATACATTCAAAGCACTTTGTAAGAGTAATAGTCCTGGGATACACACAAAGCAAAGTGTTTGCCATACCAGTGTGTGAAATCCCTGAGCTGACAAGCTGTGTTACAGCACAGAACAGAACACCCCACACGTGACTTACCTAAAGAGCTCTTCATGAGCAGTTGAGTCAGACTCAGAGTCCGACCTCGAAAAGGCTAATTAAGAGCTTTCTGTAGTGAAAAGTTAGGAACAAATTGCAGAAGTACAACAAGGGAGGACAGAGAGACATGAAAAGCCTAGCCCTCCACCTGCATGATCTTTGTAGGGCATCAGGGTGTGGGGACCCCAGCGGTCTTCTCTGTACCTGCTCTGATCCCGCGAGCAAGCAGCCTGCCCCTCAGAACACAGGGCAAGGAGGGTGGCAGCCTACGGCTTCCCTGTCTAGACTGTCACACTGGGAAAACTCAGACACTCCCTCTGAACAAGTAAAATAACAGACACAGGGAGGAATGAGAAGAATCCTCTCTCAGAAGGTCCCTCAGCTTTCACCCCATACCATAAGCTGTACCTTGGTGACACAACCGTGCCCCTGAGAAAATAATAAATAGATGAACATCCTCAAGGAGGAAGAGACAGTTCAACTGCCTTTTTCAGTGGTGACGTTTATCAGAGATCTCCTCTGGATCTGGCTAAACCATTGCCCCTCACGGTCCTTGTCCTGCCAGCCTCTGGTGCGAATACCCACTCTGGGGTGTGAGACCAGGACCAGTCGCTTTTCAGCTGCCACCCGTATGTGAACACACTCACAAGAACCAAACCATGAGGGGAACAAGAGCAGTTCTGTCATTTACTCATGAGCAAAAGGAAAGCCATCTAAACAATGGAAGCCAAGGATTAGTTAAGCCTGTCTTCCATCTTTCTAATGAAGTAAACAAACGAAGTTAATTCTCCTCTTCCCTATCTTTGTCTTCCCACCCTTCTCCCCGACTGAATGGTATTACACATTAATACAAGTTTCAAATGGGGTCCTTGCCCCTGACAATCAGCTCTTCTTGCTCCCTGCCTCAGGAAACACAAGATGTTTGGCTAACCCTCCTCTTTTCATTTATGGAAAAGAGCTACAATGCTGACTAGCAATTATAAGAATGATTAATGATTTGCCAAGAGACCTCTTTGTACTTTCAACTACCTATACAAAAGCTGCTCTTTGTCTATAGAAAACAAATAGTGTTTTGAGAGAAAATATGGCACAGCTACCAGACTGGAAATTTTCCCCAGAATACTACAGGTTGAATATTTTAAGCCAGCACTAGAGTAAGGCCTGCTTTGCACAGTGTCTGTTTGTATCAAGTATACCGTGCCAGGCAGAAACTCCTCTGGCTTCCTCAAACCCTTACACAGCAATGTTTTAGAGACAGAAACCTCCATCCGAAAGCAGCAAGCACAATGCAGACACACCATGTAGATAGTTAAGCTGCCTTGATACTGATGCAATTTTTTTCCAAAATTTTGCTACTTCAGAAATAGTTATTGGATCAATTAATTGTAAAATCAAGCAAAGATAGCTTTTTATATACCTTCCCTCTGTCACAAAACTTGTGACAGAGGGAAGGTATATAAATTTTTGACAAATTTTTGACAGTTTTTTCTAGGAAATGAGGGGATCACTGCTTTCTCTTACAACAAGTTAAAATATATTTTCTTTTTTCCAAGTCCCTAGAAGGCACTAGTACGGTTTCTAGGCATCACTGTGTTTGCTATGAGAATTCCTAAATGTCCTTTCTCTGTGTTCAATTCTTCATCTTTGTGTAGCTTAAAATTTACACAAATCCTTTACATACCACTGCATGAAAACAAGATAGATGCAGAGGCCTACAAAAATGCACTTGGTTATATTTTCTTAATGTGCCTTTCCTGCTGCTCGCTTTTTTCCTTAATTGCAGGGAAAAAAATATGGGCAATACTGAGAAAAGGAAAAAAAGGGTTATTCAGAATAGGAACTGTAGTGCAGAAAACAGACTTATATTCAGTAGAATTGTACATAATGTGCTCAATAATGTTTATTATCTAATACAGCTCTAGCCTCCCATATAGGGAGTATAAGTATTTTCACTCTACACATCTGGAAAAGATCTGATAGCTTCCAAATCCCACTAAAATTGTTGAGAATTGCTGGAAATTAATTGTATCCTGGAGTTATTCTATGACTGGGGAAAAGAAACACTAGGACAAAAGAAATAATTGCAGTGACTAACAAAAATATGAGTGATTTGTTAATAAAGCCAAATGGTTTAAGAGGGGATCATTCTTACTGCCTAAATCTATCTTTTTGGTGGAGAAATTATGATGAACAAGGAGTCACTTTATGTATTCTCCTTGTGAGTACTCATCATTTCAATAATAAATTTATGCATAATTTCATTTTGCTACTGATAGATTCAGATGACCAGCAAAAGGGTGTATATACACCAAACAGTTGCAATTTTTTTTCAATACAAACACTTCTTAAGAAGACAAAAAGCTCTGAATCTTATGCCTTCAAACATTGCTGCCATATTCCTGGGAAAAATGATCCAATAATTATGATTAGTGCTACTTTACGTTGGGTACTAAAAGCCCTGGGTAAATGTGAATTCCTCAGCATCTTTCTAAAAATGTATCTTTTACTGCAGGTAGTTTAAATACCGTCCAAGGCATTTTCCGTCACACGAGTTGTGGAGGAACCACAGTCGGCCTAAACACATATTCAAGGCCGTGACCATCTCTTGCTTGCACATAGTGACACCAAAGTCACCACCCAAAAGTACAATTCAAGCCAAGACAGTTTATTGGAAACCTCTGACTAAGCTCACTGTGCTCCAAGGGCAGTCTCAGCTCTTTTCCTTAGCAAGGAGGCTCTGTTTATAGGGTAATTCTGTCGGGATTTCCCCTTCTGTCCATGTTACAAGGAAAAAGAAAATCAGAGAGCTGAGGTTAGAAGACAGCTGAGCTACAGACAGAAAAACTGGCTGAGCAGTCCATATATTTAATTTTAAACATAGTTAAGCTCATCTTCTGAACAAAAAATAATATGATCGATTACAATGCTAGAATTGCACCATATTTTAAATTATTTTTCTGAACTAAAGCCAGGTTTCAGTATCTCATAGTACCTGGTAAAGAGAGGGAAGGCTTTTCCTGCTAAGCCAATGCAGATGTGCAAATGTAAATGACTCATAATTCAGTTGCTTCCAATAATAAAGCACTTAAGAAGATGATGATACTAAAGGGAGCACATGTAAAATAATGAAAATGGACCAAAAAAGGCCAGAAATTTAAATGTAACCATAGCATTGCAAAAGCTGAGAAAATAGTTACGTGATACATAAATAGAGAATGAGATTTATTAATCAATCACAATGCTGTTTGCAAAATTCAGTATTTTCTTCTTTCGCTTTTCCCCTCGTTTGGTCAACATTTGACTTGCATTTCAAGTAGAGGAGCATGCAGGGAGAGAGTGATTGCTGCATTATCTGTTGTGTTCAAAGATGAATAATTTGCCTTAAAATCTGAAATTTCAGAAATAAAGGAAAAATACTGATGATTAAAAGTGTTCGACTAAGGCAAGGCAATTCATGATTATTTTTATGAGCCCCAGAGAGGAGTCTGCAGAAACCACAGGTAGCAGAGCAAAACAGAGTAGTTTTGGAAAACTCTGCTTTACATGAAATAAACAATTCTAATAAATGAAGGCAAGCTGAGTATTTAACAAAAAAAAACAAACAAAAAACAAACAAACAAACAAAAAAACCCACTTTCTTTCACCATCAAATAAAATCCCTTCAATGAACATCAATCTTCCTTTCAGAAATGTAAACCTTCAAAACTGATTCCTACCTCCACAACAGCTATCGATTACCTGGCTATGGATAGTAAACACACTGTGTTTTATTAAAGTTTGGGGTTTTTTTTAAATCCTGGGCATAACAGCTCGGCATTAAAGAAACGTATTATGTCAGTGTCATTCCAGCACACAGTTTGCAGGCTGATTAGTAGAACAGAGCATGTTCCCAACTATCCCTGTTTCTGTTTTCTGCAAAGGCGAGTATTTATGAAAGAAAACTATACAACATGTCACATACATCTACAATCAAAGGTTCATCTGCATTCCTGTTCCTCAGGATGCTGGATCATTTACATTCTAACATCTCCTGAAAGATTAAAGTGTTTTCTATAATTGCTCCCCTTTTGATGCTTCAGACCTAAGGCACTGCCACACACTGGAAAAGGGAATTTAAACAGGGAAGAAGAAATGCTACCAATGTACAAGGAGAATGGAATAAATTTCACCTGTTGGGAAGCAAGGGGCATTTCTGCATGGCAAAAAGGCCAAATTTTTAAAGAGGTATCATCGTAGACCTTACATCTGGGTTAGCACCAACTTCCACTTGATGTAAAACAATTTATACACAAAGATCAGCACTTCTCTGTGATAAAAACCAGCTACTGCAGACTTCAATTACCTATATGTATAATCATCTCCCATCATTTCTTTATGCTGGCAAACTTTCTGTGCATTACATACACAAGGAGGACTCTTACCAGGAGTGCTATGAATTCACAAAGCTTTTTCTGTCACCTCTGGACCTGACTATTCTCACTGCATGTAGCACTCAAATTCATGCATTTGCAAATTTTTCTGCCCATAGAAAACCAAAAAGAACCATATTTTTTTATACCAGTTCTTCTTGCAAAAATATCTCTTTTTGCAATTTCTATTCCTCACTCTCAATCCTTTCTTAACCATCTTTTATTTTCACTTATGTCTTTTACCAACCATCTTTAAAGATGTTCAGGAAACCTCTAGATAAGATGGTGACCCATGCAGAAGGGAAAAAAGTGCATAGCACCAATGGCAAAAAAAATACGTGACACAACATGAAAATTGCAAAGAAGGATAACACTTTCTCTTTTCAAAGTTTTTCACAATCAGCTCTAACATACTTCCCCATAACTTCACAAACTACATAGATAAGGCAAAAGCCTCATTATGTAATTAGAAAAAAAATCTTTTAATGCCAAAATGCGCACTAAATGTCTATCTGACACCCAATAAATATGCAGGAGGTTTTCCATTTACTTCAAAGGATTCTGGACGAAACTCTGAGTGTGTGGGCTCACTAATGAGCAACCTGACTTGTGCTCATGAGCCTGGCAGAGGATAGCTCCAAAAAAATGCAATCCCTACAGCTCGTAATTGTTTAGATGCTGGAAAATGAAAAGAATGAACTGGTAGAGACACAGCCCATGACATATTTGTTTTTCATGTATTCTACTAATCAAAATTTGTGGTGTATGTTTGGAAGAATAAAGTATTTTAAAAAAATAGGGAGAAAAAGCACCTAAATTTGTTATCTAGAGTGGATTGACAGCTCATTCATAACTTTGGCAGGAAAAGCCTGTCATCTATTTGGAGCCGTGCATGGAGACAGTGCAGGGAGAGGCATACTCAGGGGCATGTTTACACTGCAGTGCAGGAGAAACCCAGCCACGGTCTTGGAGAGTTCTCAATAAGCTAATTTAACTTGCGACGCAAATTGGAGACCTAACCGGAATTATTTTCTCCAAAGCATCTTTAACCCTCACACACCTACTACCTAGCATCAATCTAAAGCTTCTTTAAAGCATCAGGTCTTGAAAAGATTAGGTTGAATTACAAACATGAGATTGGTACTTTGATTTACTTGGTGCTAAAATACAGCCAGCACACAACATTGGTTTTTTACTGCTTTATGGAGTATACAATTACATGAAATACACATCAAACTCATCTAAATAGCTGGCCATTTAACTGTCTGTTTGGAGCAGTCGCACACTTTGTCATCCTGTGTGATCTAAAGCACAGAGTCAAGTCTGGCTGCTGTTTGTAATTTAAGATAGGTAGCTCTGAACAACAGGGCCTTACCCCCTCCTCCCTCCCAAGCAAGGGAAAGCTCTTAAAAGGTCAGGCACCAATGCAGTTTACTGAATAAAGCTCAAGTTTGAAGAATGTGCCTTCTAAAGTGATTTTACTACCTGGGATGTAATGAGTTTTACAGGCTCGCTTTGTTAAATTGCCCTGACAATTTCCATTTCCACTTGCTTCAATCATATTAACAGAAGCTAAAGTTCACAAGTAGTAAAATATTTCAGTGTACTGAGTTGGCTCTCTAAAAAATAGATCACACACTTGACAAACATATAGGACATAGCGTTTGGCATTCCATTTCATGTTTGGCTTGGCATGTCTCATTTAGGGCAGGACAAGATGCCCTATCACAGTACCTCATTACTCATGGAAATAAAACATGGCTACACCAAGGACTTGATAAATCCCATTAAGTATGTCAGAAGGACAGGACTGCCCCAGTGACTCAGAGTGGGAATGAAAAGGGAAATATGGGAGATGCTCCACTGAAGGGAAATGTACTCAGCATTGTAAGACATGAACGTGCAAACCCAGGTTAATAGGTAAGAAACCAGAAATCCCTCATTGAAATGAGGAAAGGGACAGAAAAAGTGAAGACGGTGAGGATAAGTCTTGTTAATGAGGGGATAATTCTCTCATTAGAAGAGCACACACACTACTCCCTTACTACCTCTTCTAATTGCCTTTGCCTTTTTAAATCACACAGTCCTTGGGGCACGGGATGGACCTTCCTCTGTCTTTGCTAAGTGTCCAAGGCTCCTCGGAAGGTACTGCAGTCAGTCCAAACAACAATGACCAACAAATGGTAGTTTCCCCTTTTCCAATGCTGAAAGCTTTTTATAGCTTGCAGAAAACTTCAGTGAATGATTGCATCAAACAAAGGAGGATTTGAAATCTTGCACTAATTCAAAGCAAAATTTTCTAATGTGCAACATAAGAGGCTCACCCATGTATGTTGATTTACAAATTTCACTTCCCAAGTGTTTTTCTACATTATTATCCTTAAGTGCCATAGCTCTGGCTACCCTGTAAGACCCATCAGCACTGTACTGAGATTTAAATTGATATACTATGACTTCGATTTAAAATGCAACTTGGTGAAACCAAGAGACAAGCCGGGCCAAAAAGTGCTTTTGCTAAGCTAACCCACACTAAGTGACACATAAAGCAAATGGAGCATCTTGACATATCTGAAACATACAACGGCAATCTATAAACTCACTGAGTGAGGGAGTCTGACACAGATCTTTAGGATGCTGGTTAATGGACTACTGAGGCTCTTTGGAGGCAAAAAGGAAAAAAAAAAAAAGGAAAATCAATCATTTTAAAACAAAAAATTTCAAACTATGCATTATCATCCAATTATTCTCAGAAACATTAATAATGCTGAAGTAGGTCCAGATACAGTCAATACTTAACACAAAAAACATAAACAAGAACAACAACAAAGCAGTACTTAAATGAATGCTGCACTCATCACTCAGTGCTGCTCCTGAGTCCCAGGCTCCAGTCACTGGCCTGACAGCATGGTAACCAGATCTGATGTAAAAGATCTTTATTATCTATACTTATCTGGTGGCACTGACTGAAGGTGGCAGACAGAATGTGAAGGGAAGATGAGTGCATAATGGGAATACAGTTCCCCGAATCCCAGAAGGAATAAAAACCTGTAGCGATCAAGGTAAATCAAAGCCTTATGAAAAGGAATGCTCATCTCATTTAGATGCAAATATATCCCCATGCCACTGTACACCACCTCTAAACAGCACTGCACAGACAGTATTGCTTCCATTGTACCAACAAATGCCTGTCTTCGCTCTAATAATGCTCTCTTTGATGCACATGCTGTGGAAGAGTTAAGGCGTATTTACATTCAATCAACAGAACTTCATCAGCACGGCAAGATGAACAGAGATCATATCATAGCAGGCATCTGACCTTTTCATTGCTCCCCCCCGAATGCGCACGTGAGGCAGGCAGGCGTGCACAGGCACACCAGCAAACAAGAGACAATGCCTCAAATCAACTTCTGCCCAGGGCATCCTGAGAGTCTCTCCTATAGTGAGTATTTTATTCATTTCAAGCACCAGATTTTCATTTGTAACATCTACAGAGCTATGCACAGTGTTGGTGCTCAGGTAATCAGCACTGAATGGAATTAGAAGGCGGCAATAAATAAAAAAACCACATATGTTAAATAAGTGCATTACCTTTAATTGAAACCACCTATTTAGTAAAATACTTATTTACTAATTCACAGTATTCAGCCAGGTTCATGACCTCATCACAGACCTGTGCATATTGCAGGACTTTGGTCCTGGTTATTGCACATCAACTACTTTTTAGAATCCATCTACATGAATATTTTTATCTGAAAACACATGTAACAATTTCAAGGTAGTTTATCCTTCAGTAAAGGAGGGATAAACCACCATGTATTACTATGATATAATTTGTTTATGTGTCAGAACCTCAGAGTTTTACACAGTTGGACTCTGATCCAATCTGTCATTCAGCATCTAGAAATAAAATCTTTACACACACAGCGAGCAGCAGAAGTTAATAACACTTTCGATGCTACAGTTTCAGCTTGACAAACACAGGACTTAGCAAGCTGTGATGGTATAACAGGGCACTGGATGGAAAGCCTCAGGTACAAAGGCTTCTTTCTTACATTCTGCAGAACAGGAGAAGCTATCGACTTCTGATTTTTAGCAAGCAGATTAATTGTGGATTTTTACTTTGTTACGGCTGGTTTTGAAAATTCTAAACTGGCTTAAAACAGCTAAAATATTTGCCTCAACGTACCCTGCTTATAAAAATCAGTTGTGATCCTCTTTTGAAAGGGGTTTTTGAAGAAACTGTTGGAACCTTACCTATGATTGGGTCCCTACATGCCTCAGCTGCACCTCCTTTCAGCTCTCCAGGTTTGCGAGGGAGGAGCTGGTTCATGGATTCAGCAGGTCAAAGTGCACATCACTGACTGTGGCTGATAAAGTGAGAGATGCCCAGAAGGCCAGATGCTTAGATTTGGCTTTCAGCTTGATGGGCCAAGCTGACCTCTGGGAAAAATTCTGTTATCTCAGCTTTGCCTTCAGGCTTCGAACTAACCCCAGTAGGCATGGAGGGCCCACTCTGAGAGACACAACACTTTTGTGCAATGATTTAAAAAGGGTATTTTCCTCTATTTGGGATTTGAGTTTTAAAGGCAAACCTGACCCCTATTCCTGAATTCTTCCAGAATAAAATCTTGCACCACACCACTAAGGGTGAAAACCAAAGTTTGTTGCTTGTTCTCAAAGAAAAAAAGTTTCTGGTTGTTTTTGTTCTTATTAGTATGTTAAGGAAGGGTGGTTACATTATTGATGACCAAGAAAAATAATATCAAACATTTGAGGGCTTTTTGCTGAATACATACTACCTAGGATTATTTTTTTTTAAAACAAAAACTAAGAAGTGCAAATGGAATTAAAATTAAAAGATCACTGGAGATCATTTGTTGAACAAAAACCTTTAATATATCCAATTTCTGCTGCAAGACAAGATTATAAGCAGAGATGACACAGCAAAGTATTTCATATATGTGGAATACTAGCTAGGGATCCAGACTGCCAAAATCTTGAAACAATCCAGCACATCTTTCAATAAAAGACTTTATACTCATTATTGTCAGCTGAATATGTATGCATTAACTTTGGTTCAAAATATAGGTCTGTATTTTAAACCAACTAACTTCAGAACCACAAATGACTGCTACGTGAGTCTGAACAATCTTATTTTTAAACATGATTTGGAGTGGCAGTACAACAAGGCTGAGGGGCATCTAAGTCATCCAAACTTCCAGGTTTGAGCTCCTACTCACAAAAATCAAGTTCTACCTTAAAACAACCAAACCTGATTCTCTGAAAAATATTTGCACATGTATCTGTCATCTGGATATTTCTATTGGGACAGCAAGATTTCACAGCTGTCTAAAACAAATATTAGAGACAGGTACATCTCAAGAGCGCATCTCTCAAGAGTACCAATTTGAACAGGGCAGATCATTCTCTTAGCAAACATTTTGCACATCTCAAAGTTTTCCTCTACATAATATTTATGTGAACAGTAATTCTGACAAAGAAAAAAAACACAACACAACCAAAACCATGAAAGGAGAACTAGTAAAATACTCATTTGCTTCTCACAGCTCTATCACTTAGGCCTATATTTCTCACCATTCGTGTTAAACCTTTTAGCAGTGAAGTATCTGCATAGATAATAGCAAGTTTGTGGTGGCTGCTTTTCTTTTTTTTTTTTTAAGTCATCTTAAAGGTAATAAAAACCTGTCAACTTCATGGAATCGAATCCTCATTTCTTAAAATGTGAGATTTTATCATAATTGAAGCAAATGTTCCCCTAGGGCAAAAATTCCAAGATTTAATCCGTTAGAAATCCATCTACCCTCTATTGCTATTTTCTCAAACCCACTTTCCTTTGTGAAATGCAGCATTTCAGAACACATTTAAAGTTTAGAAACACATAAATATAACTTACTTTGTATACCTCCTATTTAGCTTACTATATTTTTGGAATTATACACAGTGGTGGCTGCTTCTCTAGGACACTAAGTCTCTAGGACATTAAGCTCAAGATGCTTGACCTGTCACATTTATGGTGTTAAACAGCCAACTGGTTGATGTACTCACTAAAGACAAGCTGAAGAACAGATCTTCAGCTGGGAACGTTTGCAAACACTTGCGGCATCATTTTAAAACATGCACTTATAAAATATAACATCTACATTTGAATCTAGACCTGGTAAGGTATTCAGAGATTTAATTGAGCAAATGAAATTTAACAGTAGAACATGCAAAATAATGTAGTTTATGCATGTGCTAAAAATAAGAATTTCGAATGCAAGCTCTAGGGTGCTCATCAATTGACTAAAGGGTAGTAAAATATACATATTACAGCACTGCAGACTCTCTCTGAAAACAAATGTACAGTTCCACTTAACCAGATTTAAGAAAGATGGATTGTAAGCAGAAAAGGTATAGAAAAATGCTATCTGTCAGTGGAATGCTACAAGAACTGTGAATATCCTGGAAGAGATATTTTGTCTGCCTAGTGCAGCATCCACCCAGCTCAATGCAAAACTGCAACAGGGTGGTGATGAGTGTGTAGGAACACCCTAAAAAGGAATGTGTTATATTCACAATAGCAAAATGAAGGATGCAAATGTGGTATCATTCTGCTTCCCAATGCTTTCTGTGGATGGACTAGAGTGGAAGGGCTAAAGTGAAAGGGCTCCACTCACAGGGGAGCATTACAACAGGAAAAACATTTGTGAAGCCAAAGCCCACTATTAAAAACTTCTAAAATATTAAGTAAAAAACCAACAGAATGGGTTTACACAGAAATAGCAGCAAACAGGCAATAAATATTATTTACAGGTATCATTCAATGCCTGATCTGATCTATGGACCATTAAGACCAGGTGACTTGAGAGTGCTGTGCTTTGTGGGAGGTTTTCATCACAATATAAAGTGTTTCAGGTCTCAGCTGCTACACATTCAAAGGACTTCTCAACAAAGAAATGGAGAAACCTTTAGTAAAACCCAGTATAAAGAGTAAAGTACTAGATGATGCTCCCAGGAGGAAAGTGCCTAAGTTGTCACTTTTTCAGACCACGTCCTTTAGAGAAGTGTGCACCAGGCTTCCCAGATGTCTGGGGATCACAGACAAGCAGCACGACAGTCACTTAGAGGAGGGCAGAGAGGCGCCCCGGTAACTAATCTAATTGCTCACGGACCTAAAACGTTGAGCCTCTGCAAGGCACCCCTGTAAGCCAATCTAGAAATCCCTTGTATACTCGAGAGAAGTAAATGCATGCACCAATGTAATCATGCAAGATGAAACGATTGGAACTTCAAGCAAAGCAAAGCAGATTCTGCATCCAACGCGCCTTTTAACATACAAAGCCCGAGTTCAAGAAGACTCAGAAGATTGATCACACAGAAGAGAGCCACTACGTATTTCAGCTAATGAAATTTTATTCTGAAAGGGAAACATTTCCATTACTCTAGGCCCAGCAGCCCCAGGAGAGAGGGCAAGGCAGCGAGACCGCTGCGACCCCATTACAGCCAGACTTCAACCTGGTTTGGATCAGTTCTGGCTCCTTTACCAAACCCACGATTTTACCATGTGAAATGTGCTGTGCAGTGGGAAGGCAGGCTGAAGTGAATTAGGTCATGCTATTAGGAGTGGTGACCTTTCACTGATGAACAGTTTTTAAGCAAGGGAAAAGATTTTTTGGAAGCCAAGACACTGCGAAAACCCTCACTTCACTGACTCCACATGCTGCTTTATGCTGCATCCCTATAATAAAGCAGCACAGACACATAAATGATAGTCCTGGCTTTCCATAACAAGCTATAATTGGAGTAGGTGACTAGGAAAATGTTTAGATAAATGGTGGGATCGTAACCTTTTATGCAAAATGGACAAATAAGTTATGGAAATACCTGGGAAACCCTGAAGTTGTGTAGCTCTACTGCATGCCATAGGCACAGTTAAAGCAGACAGTAAATCACTAAATCTCATCTCAGCGTTTACAGTTTTGTTGTTGTTTTGGAGATTTTTGCTAGTTTTTGCTGACAGATGGAAAAATACTGGCTGATTATGACCAAGATTTAATTTACCTCCAATTTCCTTCCTATTTCTACAGCACATTCCTAAAAAAAGCACATAGTATTTTGTTCTCAGTGCTTAGAGGTATTACTAGCAAATAGTCATACTCCAACAGCACATATTATAAAAAATACCACTGTAATACTTTTTGCTACTCATGAAAACCTCATTACATTATAAAATTTTCTCAAGAATGCTTCTAAATTATCATCTATAAATGTGTGTATACACTGATATACATATAGTTGCAAATAAATATAGAAGATATAGAAAATATAGAAGAAATTACGTCTGAGACACAGACTTCAGTGCCAACTCCTAGAAAGGTATGTCCACCTGTTCCAAGGAACTCGAAGCCAAGCTTTCTAGCACCATGCCTTTATTATCCTAACTCCAGAGTTTTTGACTAGAAACGAACATCTTTCTTCACTATGTCTTTTCCCTTTTGAATCTTGGTAAGAATATCAAGGTAGCGGATGACTGACAAGTGGTAATTGTTGAACACCCCCCACTTTGTTACTTACTGGCACCCAGAGAAGCAAAGCTGTATCCATTTTAACACAGGAAAAATACACCTCCTACCAAATACCATATCAATATTCTAACTGCGTTTTCACATGGGGAGGTCCAACTTTTCCGTCTACAAAAATGTCTTTGCAGCTGCATTCATCAAAGTTTTCATTGTTCTCTGTGGTTTTCGAGATCGCAAAGTTATGAGGCACAGCGGAGGAAATGACCATTGCACCTCCATTAGTGCAGTGCAAGGGGTGGCTTTGGTAGGTGTAAAACTCCCAGACGTACTCAGCACATCCCTTTGGGAATCACAGAGAGGCTCCATCTGCCTACACAGTAGAGGAACTGGCCATTTAGGGTCCTTAGGTTCTTCTACGGGTCCACCATTTTGAACTGTGACTAATACAAGGGTCATTTTCCTCCATGAGCTCTAGGGAAAGCAGAACAGCATGAATATCCATCCCTCCTAAATAAGGATTCATTGCACAGCACGGCATCTGCTGCAGACTGGTTTATGTGCTGCAGCATTGCTGGTTACATCGTGCCCAAGCAGTGGGTGCAAGACAGAATGCACAGGGGTGCTTCAGCACCCCCTGGCAAAGATAAAGTCCTCAAGCCCACCGACAGAAGTGGCCAGATATTGATCCGCTGGTGGCATCAGCTCCAGGTATTGTTCAGCAATATGACAGATGATAAAATGATCTGATATTTCAGGAAAGCTGTGACCAAACAATCCCAGACTTTCAGGCAGGCATTTCCAATGCCGTATTTATACACAGATGGGGGGAGCGGGGAATGTTTCCTTTTGACACACTGAACATATGTTCTCGTACTTGGGGTTGTGCTTCTCTTCACTTGCTGCTTTTAAAGGAACGGCTCTGTTATTTTTTTTTAACACTTCAATTATTTCTGGGGTACGTTTTTCTAAAGCTGACGGTTCTTTTTTTAAAAATTGATCTTCCTAGGATTTCATCAAATATGTGCATTTATTCTCATGCAAAATGAGGACTGCCTGACAAAGTACCTGATACCAGCCAAACATACCCTTCCTCTATGTGTCTATTTTCCCATTTCCCAGGCTGCAGCACTACACAGCATTAGCAGTACTCGCCTCATGTCCAGCATATTGATATAAAATGACCCTCTAAGCTTCCTGTCAGCTCTGCTCTCGTATTACAAAGCCACTTTAACAGGCTTCACGCTCATTACTTAGCAACTGCTCCCTGTTTCTAAGAACCACATCCTTATTGACGCATGCACATCCTGGCACATCCTTCTTAACACTGGAAACAGAACAGGGATTAAGGGAAGTTATGATTGCATTTTATAAAATCGTAAGTGCCATGAAAAAGATTCATAGGGAACAAGAGCCTTCTGCCTCTTCTGATACAAGAATTATCACGCAATCAATGAAATCAACATTGCAGGTCTGGAGCAAGCAGAGGAAATGGATCTTTGAAGAACATGAAGTTAAACTGAGGGATTTCTTATGGCTGGATGTTGTGCTGCCAAAATTTTAAATGCAAAACAGGCAGCATAAATCGTTTATTTGGGGATGGGGAGGCAGTTCTACAAATGACTATTCAATACAAGCTGAAGAAATCCCAAATTGCAAATTGCTAGAGGCTGAGACTACTCTGGGGAAGTATCCTCAGATGCTTGTCTAGTTCTTGTACTCTTCTTGGCACATGCTATAGTGCATTATCAGAAAGAGAACCCGATACCAGAAGGAACTTTATTCTGGTCTGATATGGCCAGTTTTACATTCTTATATCGCTTACATTTATTTTGATCATGCCAAAGCTAATTTATCGTGACTACAAATAGAATTCAACCATTCATGTAATTATAATCTCCCTTTCCGAGCACAAATGCGTACAGGGAAAGGACTAAAAAATTCAATGAGCTGCCATCATGACTCAGTATGTTGCTTGTGTCATGAGGAGAGTCTAATTTCATATTTTTATACAAAGGAAAAATAGAGGTTCCTTTTATAGCGACAAAAATTATCATTCATTAGTGAACAAAACTGCATCTAAACCTAAATTTATTTAGATTACAAACAAACCACTCAGACATGTCGGTTGAATGGGAGACAGTCATTAATAAAGAAATAACAAGCAGAGTATTCACTAATACAGTAACATTTAGCTCTTCAGAGGGGGATGCAGAGGTGCACAGGGAATATCTTTGCATCTTACCGGTAGATTTGTGTTTACGTGTTTAAGGCAGAGAGTGCACCTGTGCATCTCCAGGCTGATGAGCTGTTATACAGGCACTCACATCAGCTCAGAAGCAATGCTACTGAAGTTTGCACACCTGCTTTCCAAATCAAACCAAATAATCGGAAATCGGGAATCGGTTTTCACACAAATGGCATTGCTTTGTTGAAGCCGTGCCTCAGTCCAGACTATGTGGTACCCCACAAAGCATGCACGTATCCTCCTGCTGGTGGTCACATCATGCCAGATACCATGAGTTCGTTTCTCACCTTACAAAAGCATTGTCCTCAGGCTGATCTACAGGAGAACATAATTAAACGATATGTTGCTGAAAGAAAGGCTACGTACATTTTCTACCACAGCCATATTTTCTAAAACCACAGTTTTTTGATCATTTCAGAGTACGCTGGGTTTTTCTTGGTGAGTAAAGCTGTGCTTACTGAATTTAGAACATAGTTTTGCTCAGTCTGAGCTGCAGATTCCCAAGCTGCATAGCTGTGGTTGGATAACTCCTCTGTGGGGCGTTTGGAGTTTCCTGAGTATGGAGGCAAAAAAGAATGAATCTGACTCCAGTGTTTAACTCATTTGCAGGACTCAGATTTCCTGTTCTGCAAACATAAAGGGTTTGCAAAGAGTGAGTAAGAGCTTCCAAGACGTATAGCTATGTGAGTGCTAAAGATAGGGAGCCCCTTTCTTCTCCCCAGCTTAGATTGCCAAAGCTCTGTGGATTTCAGCTGTATTATTACCAATTCAAATGTGTTCCAAGTCAGAGGAAAGTCAAGAACAATGTGTATTTATGAAAAAAGTCCAACTCTTGTTTGGCTGAAGTTCATAACCCGAAAAGAACCCAGTAATTCCACTATTCTTCAGCCTAAAAGTTGGCTACATTTTTCACTTTCAGCATCTGTTCTGTGGTGCAAGGCATTAATAGCATGGAGGTGGATATATTTACTGATTGTTTATATTTTGATTTTCAAAGGCAGAGGAATGTTTTAATGTGAGATGAAGTTACAGTATGAAAAAACATCAAGTAAATCTAGAAAGTAAAGGAGCACTTGAAAAGGGAAGGAAAATACCATAGTCAGGTCTATCTGAGGTGATAGCTAAAGAATAAACATGATTGTATGTGCTGTAGGATTTTCTAAGCTAACTTAGCGGTTAAGAAAGATGCTGAGCCACAATTTTTGGGAACAAAGGAACATAGTACTGACCTAATTCCTCTCAATTAGCCAACAGTAAAGTTCTATTCACTTTCAGAGAGCAGAATTATGTCAAGTTAAGCACTTCTGAAAACCCCCAAAGAAATTTTTGTTTACAAATTCGGCAGGTGTGGTTCAAACGCTGTCGATATGCATACCCTCCTTTGTGCTGATCTGCATGTTTTTAGGAGCAGCCCATGCAAGTGAAAGGACTGCTGGATTTTAACTCCCCCAGGATTGCTTGATGTTCTTTCAAGAACAGCTCAAGCTAATGCATTCTGTATTGGCTTGTGAATGCACATCTAGGAGCAGGAAAAGGATCAGAAGATCATTTCACATTGGCTACCATACAGTTCTCAGGTAGAAGCAGGAAATTTCCAAGGCTAGATGAACCTAGGAAGTCCTTCCATTAATGCCATGTATCTTTACTATCATCCCAATCCATCGCTGTCTGTGCAAAGCTGCTCACTGCTTTAGTCTTGATTGCCTGGGAAGCTCATAAGACATTGTCATCTGCTACTGAAGATTTTCTGAAATGTAACAGTAACACACTTTGCTAGCACATCTGTGATTTGAATCCTGAATTTAGACAGTGTTTCATCGGGGGAAAAAAAAACCTCACAAAAAATAGTTTTGAAAAGCACATCTGCCTTAGAAATTTTGAGATAAAGCCTAATACAAATAAATAATTTAGCATCTTGTCAGCGCTCTTGCTTTGTCAATTATTATCCTTTAAGGAATGGAAAAAAGTCCTGTATTTACAAAACCTGCAATTACAGGCCAGCTCC
This sequence comes from Pomatostomus ruficeps, assembly GCA_013400735.1. Lineage (NCBI taxonomy): Eukaryota > Metazoa > Chordata > Aves > Passeriformes > Timaliidae > Pomatostomus > Pomatostomus ruficeps. Next base: position 11,214 of record VYZT01055759.1, on the reverse strand, counting down.
ATCTAGGAAACTATGATTCCTTCTACGAAGAGTAAAAGAGAGTTCATGCAAAACAGAGGTAAGCAGGCAAGAGAGGATGAGGACAGTATGACTTTGATAAGTAGCAGCACATAAAACCTGGAACTTCTGGTTAGTGCTTCTTAAGAACACCTTTGGTATGGCTGACTTGGAAAAAGAAATCAAAGGAGAGAGACACTTGCATGGGTAATTTCAAATCTAAACTGCACTACCTCTCATTTCCTTCCACATATAACTTTCCATTGTCATTTAACGCAGGACTGTCATCAGTTCAGGTCAGTATTGGTCAGCCAGTATGCACTGTGCAAAAGCACAGGGAGAAACAGTGCACATTTTAGGGAGATAAGAGGAGAGCTCACTGGAGAGTGCTCCACACACACACACGAGTTGTGCCAAACGTCTCTGACAACTGTTGCAGCAGCAGCAGCCCACGCCTGGCTGTGCAATTCATTCAGAAACGATGTGGAAGGTGGCCAGCATCAGCACAGCCATGTTCTCAGCTTCTCCTACACTGCTGAGCATGGCCAGGTTTCCAGAGGCACCAGCTCCTGCTCTAGCAGCAGACGAGCACAGTGTTTCAGAAATCGCCAACACAAATATTTGACTTCATAGAACAGTTTGCTGGGGATGGGAGATCTCATCGTTAAAGCACAGGAGTAAAACAAAGCCTGACAATTTCAATATTGAGCTCTACGACTCCTAGAAACCCGCTTTGGTTTCAAGAGGAAAGTTAGCTCAGTCAGTAGGGCTGTTAACCACAAATATTTTCCAAAAAAATCAGCCAACCAGCATCCTGAAGTCTGGTTAGCTAAAATTTGAAGACATTTCAATCATGAGTTAGGAAACCAGTGTATTGTGTATAGTCCATATTTCATATTTTGTAGGGATTCTTATTTTCATGAATTTTTAAACTGCAAAAAACAAAAAATTAAAACTTTTCATTAAAAATCTTGATTAAAAAAATATTGGAAAGAAGGGTTTTCACCAGAGTTTTTCCATTTTAGGGATCAGCCCTGTAGTCTATTGGTGTCTGACGGAGAAAAAAAGGGAAGAAATTTTAAAAGAAGAGAAAATGAAGCCAAAATTAAGCAGACAGAATGAACTTATACCAGAGCAATGTTCAAAACCTATGCAAAAGTCTGGAAAATAAATAAGATTCTCCTGTGGGATTTCCTTTTCCTTGGTCCTTGGAGAAAATCTGTCTATTTAACTATAGAGCAAGCAGCTCTCCGTTCCTCTTTAGGAGCTCATGTGCTTGGCTCTGTTCTGTGGGAAACAGCTCCCTTTTATCTTTCACCTAGATGGTGATTACTCCCTGTATAAGCTTCTGCATGATGGAGAGATGAGAAGAATATCACACAAGAAGCAAAATCACTTTCTGCAATTCCCTTGTGGAGGAAGACACATCACAACCCTTTTTCAGAGCCAGTTCCTGCGGAGTACTCTCTGGATGGCAATTACTGCCGCAGAACAGTCAAGAAATGGCTCCTTGGACTTAGACAACTGCCAGCGCTAATTAAATATTCCTTCCATGGCCGCGTTTTTCATGCAGACCTTGAGGACGTCTAAATGCATTAGACATACAAAAGGAAAACCTAGAGAAGACACACATCATCAAATGCATTTTTTATCCTTACAAAAGCAGGACTGAACACACTTCCTTTGTGAATGCATTTGTTTCAACACTCCTGATGGGCTGCTAGGTATGAAAGAAGCTATTAGATACTCTGCAAGAACCTACCTTTGCCTGAAATTCCACATTATGCAATCTTACAGCAGACTAGAACTGCAAATAAAAAATGATAAGAGAGGACCCCGAATGTCTATGAAGGTATGAACTGATTGCACGGTTCAACTGCAGGCTGACACAAGCTCAGATGCTCAAATTTATTTAGACAGCAGACTTTTATTGATTTTTGAGGTGATTTAGACTCCTTGGCATCATTAAAACTTACATATCAAGTAGATTAAGAAGTATCCTCATCAATGTGTAATTCTGGGTGAAGGACTATTGCAAATGCCAAGAATAGATGTGGCTACAGATTTTATTAGAACATTCCTACATTTTTCATGTGTACTAGGCTTCCTTGCCTACCTGTCTGAGCCAACTCTCATATTACTAAGATTCTCCTTATTAATTTTCCATATTCTGCCTATAATAATTTTCTAGGAAATGCAGGAAAGGAGCATCTGGAAAAACCTAAACTGATATATAAATCATGCACATAAGCAATGCGCTTTTTTTGTCATGTTTCTGTAGTCCCTAGCATAAAGAGACAACCAAATCAATAATTCCTGTGAGTTTATCCAGAGGCATATCAGTTGTGCCATTTTTAGCAGGAAAACAAACCCAAAAAACCACCTGGACTCCACGAGCCTGAGCAAGCAGGCACTGTGTACACACAAATGAATCCGCATGTCCAAAGGCACGCAGGAAGCACACAGCAAAAGAAGCCAGGCCAGCTAGGAAAAAAACCATCCCTCAGCAGCTCCATAGCATTAACTCTTCTCAATACATGAAATTCTTAATAAGCACTTTTGGAAAAGGTGGACAACTTAGATGAACTTTATTGGACACGGGACAGTGGCAGTAGTCAGAAGTCCTGCTTCATATCCCTCAGAAAGAGACATGCCAAAGAAGGCAGGTGAGAGCACACGTGTGTGCAAGAGCCTCACACCGCTCTCCTGTGGCGGGGAGGTTGTGTGGGTCCCTGTCCCACCAAGTGGGCAGCTGTCCGTGGGTCCATGAGGCCTCATCTCCTCAGCTGTCACCACGACCCCTGATGTTCCTCTCCCTCAGCCGAATCCTCTCCCGCCTGCTTCAAACCAGAACAAAGAGAGAGATCCAGACATGTTTAATAGTTGGGGTTTTTTTCCCTTTGCAGGTTTATGGGGTGTATTAGCCTCAATAGAACAAGTTTTCCAATAGTGATGGGACTTGGAGCATCAATCCTCCAGAGTTTAGCCTTCTTCCAGAGGCAGCACTCTGAAACAAAATCAGCCAAAATGGTGTCCAAATGCTATAAAAAAAGAGGGAGGTGGCTGTATTTTAGCATCGATAAAATGAGTATATTTTACCCAAGAATCCACAAGATACTTCTGCTAGCCAACATGGGCGGGGGTTCAGTTCTGCTTTTTGTTTTTCAAAGCAGATTCCTGGATTTCTAGGAGTAAAATTATATTGTGTTAAAACTGAGAAAGAACCACTCTTTCCGAGCAAGGTTTCTCTCCAGGAAAACATCACAGACAATACCGACACTTCAGCATACTTTCTGTCACTACTGGAGAAGGCCAGCACACAGAAAAAGTTGGCCAATGCCTCTTTCACCTTTATTCAAAAGCATCCACAGCTGGACTGAAATTTTTGACATTTGCTGAACACAGGTTACAGTCTGTCTTCTCCCTGGCCTCTACACAGGGCAGTTTCACTGCTTTGCAATGCAGAGTAAATGACAGAGGACACCGACACTATGAAAGTGTGGCACACAAAAGGTTTCAGGAGTTTCTTCAGACTTAACTCTTTTTATTTGGATTTCATTTGAGAGCCACCATTCACCACTATTTAAAGCAGCTCTTGAATTAAAACCACTCTGGATAAACTTCCAGAAATGCAGACTAAATTATTGTTCTGCCCCTTTCCTCAAACCTCTTCTGAGCCCTCACTGTTAAATCAGACACTGGCAGGTAACGCTGTCTTTCAGTCCTGTTATGCAACTTGGCTTCCAACATGTGCAAGAACGAACATGTTTCTCCAGACAGATTTGCTTTCCCAGGCTCCTGCCTTCTCAGCAATGTGAGGTGCTTTGTGTGGAGTCATCTCAATTTCCTTTGAAACCCCATTTTTCTAAATACTTAGATTTTCTTCAGAGATAAGAAAAGTCAGTTGTATATTTATCTTGAACTATCAAACACACTAAAAAGAGTCTATCTGAGATTCCAGGCACCATGGCTAAATAATAAAAATACAGTCGGCCTTATGCAAACAAATGTGTACACACCAGCCGCCTCAAAATTTCACAGGGCAAAAAACTACTCAAGCCACAGATTCCCCAGAAAACAAACCAACCAAGGGTTGGTACAGCCCTTCCGACTCTGAAAACATCCGACTTTGCTTCTAGTCCCTAAATACTGGATAATCAAAACCACAATGTTTTAAGTTACCTTCATTTTTGGTGTTTCCATGAATGTAAGTATTGCAGTTGTTCATTGTTCTGAATCATGACAACACCAAGCACAGATTTATCTTTCAATCTTATCTTTAAATCTATAATTTTAAATCTATAACTATACAGTTTTATATGGATTTAGATTTTTTTTATAGATTTATATAGATTTACTCCTCTCTAGAAATGGCTATTTGATATCAATCATTAGGACAAAATATATCTCCTGTCTTTGGTTTCTTTTCCACAGCTTGACTAATGCATCAAGTTGCCTATATTTTAACAAGGAGATGCCATATATCTGAGAAATAAAATAGCACAGTCCTTAGTAGAAGTTCACATTCTTCAGCTTGCCATCTTTTACCCATTTGAAGCAAATATTTTTTATCACCATGTGTCAATAAAAGCTAAGAGCCAATAAAACAGCCTAGCTTGCATTGTGGGGCGCTGTTAAACAGAAATACATGGATGACATCAAGTTTCTTTCAGGCACAGTGAATGTAATTCAGCAGCAGGCAAGAGAACCTCATTTATCACAATGATTTTTCTCAGTAAAATAAAATAAATTTTAAAAAATCCCCAAAAAACTACTACAAACCTAAACAACTGTTTTTACTAAGACATCATTGAATAACAAAGATTTAAAACACCAGCATTCCTTCAAGTGGAAATCTTCAAATTTGATTGGTGTTTATTACTTGATTTCCCTCTTTCTTTGTAATTACCTGGTTTTTTTCAGTTTTAGATTGTAGGACAGCATCATTTCTACCGAGACTAAATCAGACAATATTAAGTGCTTTGTGGGATTCTCAGGGAAGGCATTTTTAAAGTACAAAGCAACAGCAATTTTTGCTGGCTGACACAGTCTAGAGCCTGAAGACACATTATTCCACCTTCAGAAAGGCAACAGCTGCACCACACGATGGTTATTACCATAACCCCTGTCTCCCCACCAGCCCCTTTGCCCCGGGACAAAGGACAATTCCAAGAGCAGAGTGACTGAGCTCACTGTGGTTCCTGCAGCCTCTCTGAGCAGATGCCAGTCACCTCCAGACAACCTTTAGCAAATATTCTTTTAGCAACCTGCTACACTTCCATTGACATCCTCAAAATTAAAAAAAAAAAAAACACGAAACAACTCAACAAACAGGAGAAGCCAAACTTAGGCAGATCAACCAGATTTTGCTTATGTTCAGTCAATCACTCCTTCGGAGAAGCCCACCAGCCATGTCAGAAAAGAGTAACTTTTCCAAAGCAAAGGAACCAAATGAAGACAACTCCAAGGTGAAGAAAAGGCAGCTCTGTCACTCAGCAGTTAGCACAAAGGCATTTCCAACGCTCTTCCATTTCAGTGCTCTGTCTTACAGCTCTCTCCAGAGAGAGGGGCAGAGGGAGATCAGAGCAGAGCCCATTACATGAGACACAGCTCTCAGGAACACAGACAAACCATGGGACGAACAAGGCGCTGGAGCCAAAGGATGAAAGAATCTTTGCAATAAGCAATCCAAAACCTTAATAAAAACAGGAGCAAAACAAACCCTTGGAAATTTAACCCAACAGCTGAAATAATCCTGTAATAACATGGTTCTTCTTACCTTTGCCATCTGCGCCTGCACGCCATTTGCTTTGAGAGATGCTACTGCTTTCTGTGCTGCTGCGGGACTGTCAAAATCTACAAAACCATAACCTGAAAAATAAACAGATAAATACAGATTTTCAGTATTAGCCATGTGTATGAGCACAGATAAAGATTTTATGTTTAAAAAGAAGGAAAATCTTTTCATTCTCTCACATTATCTCACAAACTTCCAGTAGCACTGCCACCACATCTCTGTTTGTCATGTCTTTTCTCCTGAACCTTGTGGGGTTTAAGGGAATGCAGTGATCTGAAGCTCAACGTAGCAGAGGATATGCAGCAGAGGGGGTGTGTAGGCAGGTCTTTGTCTGTCCTAACAGATGAAAGGTCCCTGGCAGAAGAAGGGCACACACGCTCATGGGAGTCCAGTGCCCCGGAGTGCTGCCCCATCTCCTCCGTAAGAGGAGGTAACAATATGGACCTTCCTGGGATGCAAAGCTACAGCCTGCAATGGCTGGTTTCAGGAGAAAACACCCCTCTCCCTGTCCCTTGAACCAATACAAGGATTAAGCTTCAGAAGAGGAGGGCAGCAAGTCTGTGGCTGGCTGGGGCCATCTGTGCAGAGGCAAGGAGAGCAGCCTTCCAGCAGGTGGGACCAATTCAGGGAGAAATCCCCATGTGTGCTCCACAGGCAGCTGCCAGACAGCTCTAGAAGATGGTGAGATAGCAGAGTCTCAGCTTTGGTTAAACCACATCCCTTTCATCTCCCTGCTCTCTCTGCTGGAACAAGGGACAGAACCCTGCCAGGAATAGCTTTGGGGTATCATCTGAACAGCAGCTTAGTGAGGTTAGATCTTAGGGATTGGCAAGGGATAATCATCTGCTTTTAAGTGGCTTTCTTACTCCTGGTATTTGCATTAGTTTAGTATATTAATCAGCCAGCCACTTCCTATGTTCTCTTCTTCCCTCTCCATTTTTAATTCCTTTAACCAGCAATGCTGGTATGTTCAAGCAAGCCCAGTGCTGTGAAGCCTCTGCTGGATAGCAACAACTCTGAAAGTATTTTTATTTTTCTGAAGACATGAACTAGGGGTAAGAGGGCAAGCAATGGACTTTTCACAACTTTTTAAGCACTGAGCTCTCTGATCTTCAACAGCATTCAAACGTCTTGCTCACAAAGATTTCAACTGAATTAGGAAGATCTAAAAATCTCACCAAGCACCTATTTAGGCAGCTGCATACATTTCACAATCCATCCAGGGAAAACCCCTACATCTTACTGAGCAATTACAGTGCAGGTAGGCATGTGCTGCTCAGACAAGCTGTGGCCAGGGGCCACATCTCTGGCATCTCCCTGGAAAGCCATATGGATTCAACTGAACTGCCTGAAAGCTTTAATAATATTAGCACAAGCATATTTATAGCTTCTCTGCAGACATGTCCATTTACTAGGTCAATACACATCCTACAGGAGGCAACCACAGATATGATTTCCTGCTGTATCCATTTGTATTCTTTTCCCAGCCTTTCCTCCTGCTCCTGAGAGACTTCATTGCTGTCCTCTCTGCACCAAATCTGGGTATAAGAGTGTGGGCTTGTGATCACCTTGCCCCTCAAATAACATATGTATCTATTATTATTTTGGCATGCATGCATTACTCAATGCAGGGTTTAGTCCAATCATGAAAGAATTTTGTGTACAAGGATGTTTTTGTTTCTTGGCTTAAATCTCATTCAAAAAGTTTTAAGATAAAAGAAACGAGAAAAAAGAAATAGACAACATTATTAAAGAATCTGCTGACTTAAAGAGCAAGAAAAGCACTGTTTTGTAGCAAAGTCAAGATCTGAACATTTCTGTTCTTTTCTTTGCTCAGTTTTCTGTTTTGGTTTGTTTGGTTATGGTTTTTTTTGTTGGGGGGAGGATTGGGGAGATTTTTTTAATAGGGTATTGCTACAGATTTAGGGACACTGTGATAACAAATCTAATAAACACAAGAGTTTGATCAGCCTGGGGATGTGAGGAGTGTGTAACCTTCTCTGATTCCCCCGTTTGATTTTCCCTTTTTACTGCAAGCCATTTCTAAATCAGCTTGTTCTACAGCACATTTTCCTTTGCAGTGCTATCCAAGCCCTCTTCTCGCTGCAGAGCAGCCATAAAGCTGATGCTGCTTTGAACTAAAAAACATGCTACAAGAGAACAAGAGTCCTCCCCGGATTTCTGCAATGCCTTTGCCCTTTGGGAGAGCAACTATTGGGAGGCAGAAGGAGATACAATTAGATGCAACTTCCATTTTCCTGTTTGAGAGATCCTGACAAGAAGCCAGAGCTGCCAAGTGGGAAATCTGAAATGCCTTGGGAAGTCATGGGATGGCTTGGATCAAACACTGAGAAAATTACTTTTTAGGACAGTGAGATGGTCTTCTCAAGAGACTAATTTTTTTTTTTTATTTCTCACCATTTTCATGCCCAACAACTAGGAGGTGAAAGTGCAAAAGTAAGTTTTAACACTGTCATTAAAAACAGAAAATTGAGTTAAGATTTTTATATTTATCACCAGTGTACAGTGCAAGTTTCATGTATGAAGTCATAGAAAGAAAATTATTTTTTAATATGACTTTCTAGACAGCACAGTAAGTCTTCACATCTAAGTCAGTTTTGCTTGTAAATATAAACCAGAATGTGTAAGAATATTCTGGCATTGTATTATAGATATCTGGTATATTTAGCATCATAAATTATTGAAGAGTAACATCAGTCCATAATATCCAAAACCATTAATAATTTCTAAACATTTTTTCAGTGGGCACAGGAGGCTATATGACCATATCAGAGATCCAGGGAGAGTCTTGAGACAAAACTCCTGTATCTTTAGCTGCCCATTATGCATTCTAGTATTACTACTCCCAGTCTCACTGCAAAGCTGTTCTTTTTCCTTCCCTCAAGCTCATTTCCATTCCAAGTATCTCTTTCTAGCCCTCCCCCCTCCTGACACATCTCTCCACCACACACAGAACATCAGGACAAAATCACTCCATGGCTGAAAACCCATCCAAAGAACATCAATCTGCCGCGAGGGAAGCCAAGTTCCCAGGCTGTTTCAGCATTCAAGTATCCTTACAGGAACCCTGCAATGCTATAGAACAGAAAACCAGGCATGTTGCCTTTTTGTACAGTTTCCGTTCTTCCACGTAGATGTTTATAGTCTATGCTAGTGACCTACAGCAACATATTTCATTTGTTTATAATCTCACTTCATTTTCTGTGTCTCGGGCACTAACTAAATAGTGTCGGGTTTTCTGTTTGGGTTTTGGGTTTTTGTGTGTTGGGGTTTTTTCGTTGTTTTGTTTTCTATACTTGTCTGGGTGGATGAAGGTTAGCTCCCACAAAAGCTAAAACTGGGTCTTGGAACATCCCTGCTAGAGCTGTCCACAGTGTAAATGAACCCCCAAACTCCCTGGGCTGAGAGTCCTTCCCTCTTTCCCAGGCTGTGGCTGAAGTGGGTTGTGCTCCCTGCCAGCAGAACTGGGCTGCTGTGGCTGCCCCTGGCAGGTGCACTGTGACTGGGTTTGGCTGCTCCAGCATCTATCCCTGCTCAGTTCCCTGGCTCGTCCTGGGAAAAGGTACGAAATTGGTTGGAATCGTCCCCTGGGAGGAAATCAGATCAGGGTCTGCCAATCAGACGCTGCTCTAAGGAAACATCTACATTTCTTTTTCTTCCTTTAAAACAAGTGCAAGCCCCACCAGACTGTCCCTCTGCTAGACTCAAATTCCACAGCTCTTTTTTCTTTTCTTTCCCCTACATTTTTATTGTGTGTTCACGGCCTTGTAAACATTCTGGTCAGTGGATTATACATTTTCCCCCTCAGTTTTTATGCAGAACATCATGAAATACGAACTCAGATTCTAAACCAGGACCTTCAGACTGCTCACAAGAATCCATCACCACCACAGGAAACCGAAACCAAAACTATTTCCCCTTTTTTCCTGAAACATCTTGACATTTTCCTTTAAGAACTCCAAACACAAATAAGGAAAGCCGTGTTGTCCCCTGCTGCTTTGAGAGACGGGAATTGAACTTATCACTAACATGAGCCCCTCACCTCAAGTGTCCTTACACTGAGGGTGACTTTGGTACTCCAATGCTGCAAGTACTCCAGGATCCCGAGGTCTTTTTTGCAGAACGACATATTACTAGTTGGTGCATGCAAGCACACACACAAAGAAACCCAGGACAAGACTATCTAGAATAATTGTTAAACTTTTCCTTTAAGAAATATTATGCCTGTAATTTTGTATTGGCCTGATGCCATTAGGGCTAAATAATTAAATTTAAGAAATAAAACCAGTATAGGGGGGTTTTTTTTGTTTTTTTACCTGTGGGGGAAAGAAAACAGCTAAGCATCAGCAAACTCCAGTTTATAGCTAGCTGCAATAAGCGCTACCCAAATACACTGGCAGACACTAAACATCTCCGTCTCCTATAACCTAAATGGCTGGGGGCCTCCCGGCCTCAGTTTCTCAGTTCCATAATTAAGCTTGGCAGCAGGTTCAAATGAATTAAAACTGAATGTCACTATTTCCTCAACAAATCCCTCATCCTTGTTTTTTCTTACTTGTCAGGAGAAGACCAGCAGAACAGCAATTAGTGGTAAGCAGTGCAGTGAAAAAGAACCAAGTATACACTAATTAGGTCACTCGCCAAACACGTTCATTTCATTGGCAGATTTAATCAATGTTTTCCTGAAACGTCTTAAATCTCCTATGCTAATTTAAAGTTTTGTTATTGTTGTTACTTTAAACACAGATGGGATGCCTGGAGATTTTCAATTGCTTTCCACAAATCCATTTCAAAATAACAACCCCTCATATAGTATATCATCAAAATTTCGGCACAGGTTTTAGGAAACGGCCTCTAATTTTATGCCAACATTTTTGTGCCTGCAAATGCCTATGGGTGTAATTTTGTGGATTTAAGTAATTGCAGGTGAGTAGAGCTCTTAGGCATCAAACTCTGAATTGCCCTGACTGATGGGGTACTTAGGGGTAATGCCAAATAATTTAAGGGACTGCCTGCCCTTTGTGGTTCCCAGAATTCTCGTGAAGTGCTGGACGTTGGCACAGAGCAAAGATGAGCTCCCACTGGCACACAGGGCCTTTACACTTCACCTCTGGGGAGCTCCACTGATGTAGTGACAGGAATGAGACCCTTGCTGCCCTTTTTGGAGAACTGAGGCAGCTCCTCAGTCACTCCTGAAAGCGGCATGAGTTACTCACAGTGCATGGCAACAGAGGTTTCAGGGTATCCTGTGAGCGTAGTCGCCCAATTAGTGCTTCCAGCTGGCACACCAAGGTGCTTTTTTGCACGGAAGATGCTCCATGGGCAGTGGTCACTGCTGACGCCATCGGAAAGGAAGCTGCCACGGCTGCTGAACTAATCTGCACCACACCGGCCTGCTC
>VYZT01055753.1:23055-43828 GCA_013400735.1 Pomatostomus ruficeps | reverse complement strand
TCTTTTTGAAATATTTTTTTAAGAAAAAACCCCTTTTTTTTTTTTTTTTTTTTTTTTTTTTTTTTTTGCCTCAATTACAACTCTTCATTGCTTCATTGTCACGGTTTCAGAGAAATAGTTACAAACAGGAACCATGAATGCTAAGTACAGAAGCATCTGGTAAGACAAAGTATATGATTCTACGTGACTACTGTAACTTTTTTAATAATCCAGTATTATTTGATGATCAATATGAGGCTTGTCCTGAGCAGCTTGCTCTGGCTGACCTTGCTTTAGAACATTTCAAGAGATGCCTTCTGACTTCAATGATTCTGTGATTCTATATTTGCAATGTCAGACTCTTTGTTATGGTTGTAAAAGGTTCATCTTATGAACAGTAAAAAGACCTATTGTTTTCTGTTGCTATGTGCCAGTCATTTCCCAAATGTTTCCCCCCATAGTGTGAATGCAATACCCTCACATACAAACACAAAAACAGATGGTCTTTGCTCTTATCTAGTCTGCATGAATAATGACTTGGGTATGATAAAAATTAGAACTGGAATTTCTTTTAAATACCTGTGTCAGAATGATAATTTGAGCCAATATGAGGATGACATTTCATTAATTGTGTTAAGTCAGTGACAAATGTGAAAAGTATGAATATGCCAATCTTATGATTCTCTCAAAAGCATTTATTATGCACCTGTGACATGTTATATCTCCACCAGGGAGGTAGGGAGATATGAGAAATAAGCCTTCATATGCAGCCCACCATCTCCCACTGCGACCATGCCGGTCTGTGGATGTGTGAGGGTCACAGTATTTCAGAAGTCTCTTAGGACACTGGCACACACACCGGCACCATTCCCAAGCAGCCATTTGTGAGCGCGTCTTGAGTGCTTCACCTATAGAGCCCGAGCATTGTGGACCAGAGCCTGAGCATTGTTAACCTGACACACAGGAAGAGATCAGCAGAATCAACTGCACTTTGTGTTCTACAGAAAAGATAAATCACAGAGTACTACTTGCATTAAGGTAAGCAGTTGCACCTTGCCATTTTTTTCAAAAGATATCTTTTATGGTGTCTGTTAAGTTGCTGAAGCCAGTGGCTTCAGAGCTCTAGTGAAACTGTAAACAGTAGTCTAACATGTACCACTAGTTTAGGGCAACTCTTTCCAGCATTTACTTTCTAGTTTTGTGTTTCTGGGAGGAGCATGCGGTACACTGAGCAGAATACAAAAATACTGCTCTTAGATAATAGGACATTAAGTAACAGCCTAGGTTCTGAGCAGTTCCAAGCACCGTAGGACTAAAGAGAGTAGTCTACTTGCCTTTTATTATTCAGATTTCATATATTTCACCAGGAAGACTCAAAATCTCGTTTTTAAGATAAAAGCATGGAAAATTTTTTGAATGCAAATGCCTTTTTGAAGTGCACTTGAGACTGTAATGTACTTTTGGAGGACAGTAGAAAAGAAATCTTATTCATAGACAATTACAAAAAAAGTTTTCTTTCATTAAAAGCTGTTACAATATGTTCAATATACTGACTGCCCAACAAAGAAATCCTGCAGGAGAGAGAATACTAAATCCATTTACCAAAAACTTGGAGTTCAGAATCCATAGGTATCATACCAAAAGCCAAGATCCAACACGATATTGTGAGAGAATACAATACATTAATTGAAGTTTTTTTCACTCTCTTTTTATAGAAATCCTAGGCTATTACAAAACTAGTCCTATTTGTAGAACAGCAGACTGTTGAGGGCAGACTAATGAATCATCACTCTGTTAGAACCACAAACCCCAGGAATGGATGGCTTGCAGGGAGGGGGAAGCAGTAGTCATGAAGGTGTGAAGATTATTTTGCACTTGCTGATCATCTTTAATGGATGTATTTTACTCCTCCCATTCAAAATGAAGGATATTATTTCAGATTCTCAAGTTCAACTAAATAACACCACAGAAGGAAAGGTCACAATCTGAGAACAAATGTCAGCATCTATCAGCATTTTCACTAGCAGTTCTCTTTATCTAAAAAACTACTCAAACTGTTTCACGCAGCTGCTTGCATTAATAATTACTTACTTCCTTGCTATGTAAACTTAAATGCTTATTGAAGCTGGCCACAAAAACCATATGTCTACGGCTAAACAAAACAGTCCTTAGTTTATGGACTGTTTGCAAATGAATGTGTATTTGAGACATCAAGACTAACATTTCCCTGATGTATTACCCTGTGCATTGCATTGCTTCAACGTGGAGAGGATACAAAACTGACTTAACTGGTACCCCAGCAGCAAGTCTTAGCTGGAAATGCTACTTCTCTGAGCCTTCCAATAAACTTTTCATATTTAGCATCTGGAACAGCATCAGCTTCCTCTGGCTCTTCCAATACAAATCCAGCAACATGAATGCAGTGATCTCTTTGAAAACCATCATCTGTCAAATGATAGGTTGTTTTACTTGACACGTTCAATCTATCTGTATGGAAAGTTTTGCATAATGACATCTTCCTAATTTGCCATTTATCTAGTGGGAGTGTTCATGCATTATCATTTTACTGAAAAACAGAGCAGTTATCCTAGCTGCAAGGATAACCTTGTTCTCCAAACTGCTTAAACTCTTTCTGTGTGTCCTTTTGCCTTGGGATAACAAAGTAGTGTGAATGAACAATGACCACAACATTAAACAGAACAACAATAACATTTGTCTCTTGTTCAATCATATTAATCAAGCACTAATAATGCACCTGTAGTAAATATTTATGGAATGCTTTCTCTTGTGTTTTGGGAACATATTGTCATTGTTGATACGAGCCAGGAAGGATGTCACTGGCCTTCTTGGTCATCTGGGCACACTGCTGGCTTGTATCCAGCCAGTTCTCAGCATACACACAGAGCTCCTTTTCTGCTGGGCAGCTTTCCAGCCACTCTGCCCTCAACCTATAGCACTGCCTGGGGTTGTTGTGACTCAGGTGAAGGACCCAGCACTTTGCCTTGTTGCACCTCACACTATTGGCCTTCACCTGTCAACCCAGCCTGTCCAGATCCCTCTGCAGAGCCTTCCTACCCTCTTGCAGATCAACACTCTAGCCCAACTTGATGTCATTTGCAAAGTGACTGAGGGTGCATTCTATCCCCTCATTCAGATCATTGATGAAGATATTAGACAGGACTGGCTCCAACACTGAGCCCTGAGGAACACCACTGATGACTGTGCACCAGCTGGATGTAACTCCAGTCACCACCATTCTCTGGGCCCAGCCAACCAGCCAGTTTTTACAAAGTGAACAGGGCACATGTCCAAGTCATGGGCTACTGGTTTCTTCAGGAGAATCCTGTGAGAAAAGATGTGAAAAGTTTTACTAAATTCCAGGCAGATAACATCCACAGCCTTTCTTTCATCCACTAAGTGGGTGACTCTGTCATAGCAGGAGATCAGGTTGGTCAAACAGTACCTGCCTTTCCTAAACCCATACAGGCTGGGCCTGATCCCTGGTTGTCCTGCACATGCTTGTGATGGCACTCCACATGATCTGCTCCATGACCTTCACCAACATCGATGTCAGGCTGACGGGCCTGTGGTTCCCCGAATCCTCCTTCTAACCCTTCTTGTAGGTGGGGGGTCACACTTGCTAAGGTCCAGACAACTGGAACCTCCCTGGTATGTCAGGACTGTTGGCAAATGATGGAAAGCGGCTCAATGAACTCTTGCACCAGCTCCCTCAGTACCTTACATCCAGGTGGTGACCACACAGACAATGAGGAACAGCAGATATATGCCTTACTACTCCAGAATGATTTTGGAAGAATCACAGAAACAATATACAGAAAAAGATAAAAGATAAGAAAGTAAGTATACTTTTTTTACTCTGCTTTCTTCCTTAGCTATTTAGCAAATGACACCCATTTTATTTTCTCTAGAATGAATTTTCTGCACAGGAATCAAAATTAAGTCTAAAAGAAGGTAGCTACATTCTAATTGCAAAAACCTCTTATTCAGGGCAGGCAGGAAGTGGGATGATTTGCAGACATCTGTGAGTCATAGCATGCAAACAGAAGATAGATGGGCATACTTACTTGGCAAAACTTTTTATAATTCAGTGTAACTATTTTCTTAGCTTTTTTCCTTAATTACATTGACATGAGGTGAAAAGAATGACAGGGCCTAGGACGTTTGAGTTGGATTTGAGCTGATTTGTACAACTGTAGCAGACAAATATTGCAGGATTCCAGAGGTTAGGACCAGATAAAGCCAGAGATTTAAATAAACCCATGCCTAGGACTCCATTTCTATGAATCATATTTACAAAACATTACTATGAAAAGGGGACTAGGAAATCTTGGACTCCGTGCTGTTAGTACTAAAAATCTGCTAAAACTCTGTCTGTCTATAGCTTTAAAATATATTTTTAATCCTGTATTTCACTAGCCTCAACAGTGTCAACCCACTGGAAAGCCAGGCATGCATGGAAGAGCTGGAGGCCCAGGAATAAGGTTTAAATACTATGATTTTCCATGAGCTGGAAGGATTTGACCAGTTCAACTGCAGTAGAAGTGGGTTGCTATTGCCTAACCCTGCCCCAAGCACCAAGTTTTTGGCTTGCAAATGCTCCCAAGAACCTAGGCTGTTACTTAATGTCCTATTATCTCAGAGTAGTATTTTTGTGTTCTGCTCAGTGTGCCGCATGCTCCTCCCAGAAACACAAAACTACCTTAGCTCCAATTTGAGAGAAGAAAGGCTGTATCAAACAATCAAAAGTCCAGACAGAAACAGATCCCCATCCTCTATTTGCACGTTCACATCTAAACACAGATGTTTTAAGATTTTCTTCTAAACCCAATATCTAAGATGAAAAAAACACAAATAAACAAGAAAGCGATACCACCTAAGATTTTTCTGTGCTATCAGGTGGAAATAAATTCATTTTGTTATCTGGATGATGTCTGGGAACAATGAAAATAGGAAGCCTCTGGACCACAGCTGTGCTGATATTCAGCTCTCTTCAGAGACTGTCTATTGCAGCAGGGCTAGAGATTTAAATAGTCAAGATTCTTCACAAACCATAGGTGCTGTGAGAGTTAGAGCTTTGCCATACATAAATACTGCAGAAGAGAAATAAATAGTACCTGCACCTTGGCAAGACTTTCTGGGCTAGGCTTATTTATTTGGACTTTGCTGAGTGTGTAGTCTTAAATGGATGGCCCATGAATTCCTGTTATCTGTTTTTTTTAGCCTCTATGAATAAATAAATCACAACCTATGAAAAGATTAGCAGTGTTTTCTTACTGTTGATAAGTCAGAACCCAGTCAACCAGTGTAGTATTCCAGCTGGTTAAAATGCTCTCTAAGACTTAACTGATAGAAATTTAAAGTCTCATAGTTTCACAATGGAGCAAATCTCCTTCTGAGGGAATGGTAAGATAAACTGTAGTGCTTGGTATGGTGCCATTCAGCAGACACTTAGTCAGTACCAGCTAGAACTCAAAAAATAGTCACTCTTGACTGAGGTTTTGAGGTTTTGCTCTGAAGTATTTTACCAAATCCAGAGCATGCGGAATTCCTGTGAGAAGTGAGCTCCTCCACCATCAGAACATATACTCCAAAGCTGCTCTACTGCTGAGTGAAGCTCTCTGGAGGAAGGGAAGAAAGTTCAATCTTTGTTCAACCAGAAAGTTCAGACCCCTCCACAAATGCAGCTGTGCAGGGCAGTGTACAGCCCCCAGCTGCACCTGGCCTGAGCAGGCAGCTGGGGTCTGCCAGGGCAGAAGCAGGAGTGCAGAAAACACCAATGACTGACACTTGCCACTCACATCCTTGCATTACTTCCAGTTTGACTTAGACAAGACTGCCCTTTTCTGATATTTTGTCTTGCCATACTCTCAGTCACTTCCAGAGAGTAATGTATCTGACACATAGATTTTTGTTATTTAGCACTTGATCTTTTGACAAAAGTCAGCGTTTGGTCCCCAGCAGGCAGTTTTAGGACAGCTGAAGTGCTGTCTTAGCAATCACAGATGAGCTGGTTATATCACACAAAAGCCTTTTTGTGTCATGACTAATTTCAGATCCTCCCTGTTTCTTATGCAGATTCCAGCCTTGTTCCCTCATGCACAGAGAATTAAATTCTATGCCTGCATTTCCTTCTGGCTTCTCCTCTGGGACACAAACTTATTCAGAACAATCAGACAAGCTCAGGAGGCAACAGAAGGACATCACCCACAGCACTTGCTACCCACCCTACAGGACTCCTTTGCCTTTCAGTGCATGACTGTCCCTGGCACTCTAGGGCTACAGGAGCCAACCTTCTTCCCATAACTGCACCCTAGGTCAATGGCCCTGGTTTTTTTCCCTTTCCCAAGAAAAGTGTCCTGCTAGGACAAACTTTAGATTGCACTCTCCTGCCCACACTAAAATTTTAGCTTTCTGTGTTTTCCAGCATGTTCTGGCTTTGGTAGGAGAAGCGACATCCATGTCAGGTGAATACTTCTACAGCTCTGTTATCTACAGCAGTTCTGACTAACATCTGCTGAAGGATATTCCAGTGCAGCAGGGGTTGTTACAGAATTTTATCTGGCCTTTGCACCACTGTAG
Organism: Pomatostomus ruficeps; assembly: GCA_013400735.1. Lineage (NCBI taxonomy): Eukaryota > Metazoa > Chordata > Aves > Passeriformes > Timaliidae > Pomatostomus > Pomatostomus ruficeps. The sequence continues at coordinate 37,249 of VYZT01055753.1, read as the reverse complement.
CCTCATACATTCAAATGCCTGATGCTGGTAAGAAAAATATAAGAGGAGGTAAAGGGAAAGTACGATTGCCTGTCCTATTTATAGGTTTATTTATTCTCTAAATGAAACTAATGTACACACAGGTGTCCTGTTCCCAGGAAGCCATACTCATTATGGCTTTGAAACAAAATTCAAATATAAATAATTAACCTACTTTATTGTGTCAAATTTGGGGCAAAAAATAAAAAACAAACAACTACATAGACCTTACTGAAACAAAGACTTCATTTCTAGTTTAATTCTGATGGGACAGCAGTCTTGCAGCTTCTGCTGCTCTGAGTAAATCTGGCAGATTGCTTCACTCACAGAGTACTGCTTTCAGAAGTAAAACTTATTTTGGTTACAGCTCATTACTCACATGTTTCTTTAAATATTTTATGAAAGTGACATCAGGTGTGTCAAAAGGCACTCCTCATAACTGCTTCTGCAATTACAAAGCAAGCCTCCTAGATACTATTTTCTCTTTACTTGGGTAGATGAACTTCTTATGTAATAAACATGCCTTCAATTTCTGGGCATCTGTGACTATATTTACCTCAAAGGACAGACATCCTTCCACAGCAGGACCATAACATATTCTGATTCCCAGTCACCCTGATTATGGGACTTCCTGAGAAGTCCTGCATCTATCTCCCATGCTTAACTTTTCAGGAGAGATGTATGTGTGGGTCTTCCCCTTACTCAATACAGAAATCGTGAAAGTGGTACATCTGAAGCCAAGGGGTGGGAATCACTCCCAGGTTCCCCTGGTAGAAATGCATCTTGTGCAGCTGTTAATGGAATCTTTTCATCTGCTTGAGAAGAAAGTGCATGTTTTCATGACAATTCAGCTATCTTTCTGTTGTGTGTCTCTCTCGGTCTCCCTGCTTTCCCAAAGACGGACAGCAAGCTAGGCTTGTAGTTTGAACTTAAGAAATTAATACTGTTTACTCCAGGAACACTGGAATAAAATCTTTTGCACTCCATCTATTAGATATTGAAGAGTAAGGGAAAACTGCTGAAGAACCTCAAATTCTCTGCTAGAGCCTTCTCTGGACTATTTTCAGTTCCATCCTGTTGCCATTGCTCTAAGTTTTCTCAGACTGCAGCTCCATAACATTGCACCACTGCCAGTGATCTCTTCCGGTTCCCCATTTCTAAAGAAGAACAAAGGGTTGCCTTGGCTTTGCAGGTGACACATTAGCTTTTCTTCTCAATACAGCACAAGGGCTGGCTTCCTTCCCCACAACCTCAAGGACCAAGCACCATGCCCAAATCTCTGAGAGCCTTCTAGAGTGTGAAATCCAAATAAAATCTGACATCAAATTCTTCTTCCTGATCTTCCTCTTGACAGCAGAGGCTAATTTCACTCAGCCAATAGCTGGAACACTCCCTCAGCCCTATCCTCATCTGAGATGTATTTAAGCAACCAGTCAGCTGCTTTCAACAGCTACCCAAAACTAAAAAAAAAAGAAATATTTTAAATTCTATTCTAAGCCTACAGAAATAATTAGAGAAGTATAATCAACATAAAAAAATCACACTGAATATGACTGACTGAGTATGTACTAGAGAAAGCAAAATCAAAATTATAGATATTCTAGCACAGAATTTATAAGAGAGATACAGAAACAATCCAGCCAAGCACTGTGGGACTTGCCTTTGAGCTAAAGATCTGAAAATGTTTGGTCTTTAAACGAAATATTTTGTGACCAACTGTTATTTGGGACCAGTTTGTTAGTAAGATTCACAACAATTTAAGAAGAAAGGTGCAATAGCCTGAGGTTGGAATTTAGTAGGTTTTTTCCTACGGTTCCTTTTTCATACTGCATTTAGTCAAAAGATTACAAGTCCAGTGCAGGGAAAAAAAACAAAACAAAACAAAAAAAAGCACAAAAATTTTCAGCTTCAGTTGCTCACAGCACAAACTATGCTGACCTTTTCCAGACAATTACATAAACCAGTAATGATAAGCAGTAGGGATCCCTATTAAAATACAACCCACAGCTTTCATATGTGTGCATGCCTTCTTTTTGACCCACGGTTACCGGCTATACAAAAGAAAATTTTATGAAGAAAAACTACAGATATGACAAATTCCAACAGAAATCAACTTCCAAATAGGAGCAGCAAGCACAATCACAGCTGTATCCAGCATTTGCTCAATTCACCAGGGATAGTCTGAGGCATTTTTTATCCTTCATATTCAACTCAAACTAGGCATGTCAGTAAACCCCCATTCATCTGTTTCATGAGTCATAAGCATCTTTGTTCTGTGAGCTTTGCTGACTGTTTCCTCTCTCTGAGGGTGGAGAATGTGCTTTGTATTAAGTTTCAGCTTGTGTGTAAGTTCTCTCCGGCAGAGTGCATGTGCCCTACCCAAAAGTCTGCTTTCCTTTACCACATACTACTGTGGCTGAAATCAGCTGAAAAATCTCAAGCAGGAAATCCCTTATGTGAACTACAGAGTTGTGGTTCCAGTAGATCCTATTGCTCATTCATTGTGCCCGCTGGAACTCCCGTTCCTCTTTCCCCAGTCTTTGCAAAGAAGCGGAAATGACTGAGTGGGCCTTGGGTTGCTTGAGTTTTAACACACAGAGTAGGCAGCTGTATCTAACAAAGAAAATAACTAAATCTAGCATCAGTGTTGCCTTGTTGGATCACCAATACCATGATGGAGGCTGGGAAATAAGTTGTGGTGGTTTTTCGTTGGTGTGGTTTTGTTTCTAAGGAAAAGAACAGCAACCTTTCTGGCACAGTTTGGAGGAGATCAGGTATCACTTCATGGCTACTCCTCTTGACATTTCCTGCAAGAGCAGGCATTTCTGAGACATTCCCCAAATAGTGTTTGAGGATGGCAGCATAAAAGAATGATGCTTTCTTCTTGAAAACAAGCTCAAAAACACAATCACTAAAGCACTCACAGCAACATAAAAATGCATCCTTCTCTCAGTGCAAAAAAAAAAAAGTCCCCCTTCAGCTTCTAAAGGAACATCCTTCTGAGGATGTATATTTGATTATTTTCTTCCACTCTTTCATTGTCTACTAAGGAATGTTTCTGGGTTCTAAAATAGCTCCACATAAAATGAATGCTCTTGAAATAATGAAGGGTCTGCAAGCCAGATGCTAGAGAATTTGATCAAGTGATTAAATGTTGATTTTTACCTTCTCATATGATAAATTAGAGCACTTAAAAAAGGATGTAATAATTTGAGTGATGTAATCTTAATCTACGTAAACTCAAACAGTATTAGATTTTGTTTATATAGCAAATTAGTTGTGTGTATCAATCATAATTTATCTTGTAAAATTCTTTATATCATTGTACAAATGCCTCACTGAAGAAATGCTGAGCACAGAGGAGAAGACAATTTATGGTATACTGTGAATTACACTGGTAATTAAACATACTTGGAAACTCACAGGAAACTTAGAGTTGTATAAAAAAAGAAAAGTTATATAAATGATTATTTGTAAATAAAGGTGAAGAGGCATGTGCAAGAACAGCATAAACTTGACATTCAGCTGTTGCCAAAACTGGTGTGCTGAGCTGATGTTTTTCTTAAATCACATTGTGTTGAGTTTAAAAAGTTCAGTGCAAAAGCACTGAGTGAGAACAGAACTTGTCAGGTCAGGTGCATCTTTGTCCATTGCTTCACCCTCTTAATGCATCCTGTCCTGCCCAGCATCACTTCTGAAGCAGAAGATTGATTATTATAAGACAAATTGATAAACAAGTCTTCATTTTCCTTCTCATTAGCCAGTTTTAAGATGTGAACACTAAGGCCAGTGAGTAGAGTTAATGCAGCAGAGAAAAATGCTGTGAATCTGAGGGTGTTTCGAAACATTTTCAGCTGTGCATAAGACAGTACAGAAGAGATTCTTCTACCTCCTTCTCAGTGCAGTCTTCAGAAACATAAGTGGGCCAGGAAGCCGTTGTAGAGAATGGCTGGCAGAGCAGGGAAGAGATTTTTGCACAAAGTTAAGCCTCTGGAAATTAATGGGTTGTTGTTGCTATGGCAGAGAAACAAAGCATTGTAAACATCTGCTTTTTCAGGTGGTATCAGTTTTGCCATGAAAAATCCCCCCAGCACCAGAATGTAACAAAGGTGAAGCTGAGTGTGCTGCATGCTCCTGCTTACACAACCTCTCCAAAGATGTTGCGATAAAGCTTTGGTCAGTTTTTCAGCTGTGCTAATTTCAGCTGTGAAGGCTGAAACATATCCTTCCTGGTTCTGTATCCAGGAAGAAAGAAATTATATTTATGCTACCTGTGATTTGTTTAAGTCATCCGATGCATATGCATCGGCTGTTTCCAAGGACAGCACCAGGCACATTTTATCTTGTTAAAAAAATCAGAGCTAAATTTTGGAAGTTCAAGGGTGTCAATCCACTTGTAGAGCTATGGAAAGAAATTAGAAGAGATTCTGGTGTTTCGAGATCACAAACCAGGAACAGAAATAGAAATCTCAATTCATAATCTCCCTATTTGCATCACTAAACAATCACTGTCTTTGTTCAAAATGTGGAAAGTCCTCTTTGAACCTTTACACGAACCAAAAATAATTTTGTACATTCTGTACTCTAATATAAAGGCAATAGAAGTCTGTAGGACTGGGCTACTTTAATTATAAAAAGACAGTTCATTCCCCATAATCACATTGCCTCAAGGAATATTCACAGAGAGATGCTAAGGGCTCCTTTCTCTACCTTTCTGCAATGTTCATCTAAACCACAGGCCACAGTTGTCCCCAGTGTCCCATTACATGGCAGTGTCCTATAGGAACCCATGCTAACAGGATGCACATGGAAGGAAGGGACTGAGGTGGTAAAAATATATATTTATCACAAAAAGCACGGATGTGAACACACAATTAGTTCTTACTAATGAGCAGGGAAAAAGTAATTATAGACCTCTGTAGTATTTTGTACCTTTAAAAAGATTCTCCCTGGCAGATATATCAGCAGATGCTAACTAGAACTGGGGACAATCTATAATAAAATATATAATTATGGTAGAAACGCCTTTTACAGATCCATAAACTTTACTGCCCTTCTGAGATATAAGATATAATCAACTGATGTGTTCCATTTTCTTATCTGGGTCTGAAGTACTGAAGTCTGTCACTGCACTCAACACAGTGCAGACTGAAGTATAACAAACCATCCTAGTCATTAGGGTTTGGCACCAAATGAGATGTAGCATAGTCAGTAGCAATGCAAGACCTCATCAATACACATTTATGCTTTTGATCCCTCCTCCACATCTGATATCATTATGTAGTTTTAGCTTCCTTTAAATCTTGGCAAGCATATAGCTTCAGATTTTACATGAGAAGGCTGCAGGGGAAGAGTCTGCAGTTAATCTCTCTCTCGTCGTGTTCTCCTCTCTGACTTCACAGCACCAGACATAGCTAGGGGTGCCTAACATTAAAGCTGGGGTGAATTCCTTTGCTGGCTCCTGTCTAGTGCTTTCAGCTGTCAGCAAGAGCAAGTTTAATTGACTTTTCCAATTACCCAGATGCACAAGAAGGAGGCAAGGCAACAAAATAGAACAGTATATGGGGAAAAGAAGGTAAAGCAATGATAAGAATGGCAAAGAATAATAACTGAGATTTTTGAACCTGGTAATAACAAAGCCCCATAAATGCAAATCTGGCTCTATCAGGACCAGAAAGATCTCACTTCAATTCCCCACTCCTGGCACAAAAAGGCAAGAGGATTTGCTGTTGCTTGTTTAAGCTTTCTGATAGCACTCTGAGCACTTAGGAAAACAGCAGCGTAAAAATAAATGAGTCAGAAAAATGGATGTGGGAATGACACATACATGAGCTATTTTTCTCAAGTGACGCTTGCTTTCCACGTTTCTTGAAATCTGTGGAAAAGTTATTCACAGCTAGTGTTCCCAAGGCACAAACAGTTATGCTAGCTTATTTCATGAACTCAGATTTTATGTGTTCAAATGGAAAACACTGTATTATTTGACTTAATGAATTTTCCTAAATTACACAGGCAGGAAAAGGGGGTGTTCCAGCTTGTGGTTTGTGTTTCACAGACATACCGTTTTGCCATTTTGCCTTGTATTTATATTCTTTTTTCTTTCTTAATTTTGCAATGCAGTAAAATTGAGACAATCAAAAACATTATAATTTTACTTTAGAAAGCTGTCCTTTCTTTTCTTTAGATAATAAGATGAAAATATAAATAAATAATAAAAATACAGTTGTGAATGGTCTTGATCACAATTAAAGTGTAGATCTGCCTCCCCAGATCCCAGCATTAGCAACAAAACCACATAAAAATACATATATTTTTATTCATAAGACATCCTTGAAGGGAAAAATAAAAGAGAACTTGAATTATTTAGGCTTACTAAGTGCCTTTCTGTTATATATGCTTTTTTTTTTTTTTTTTTTTTTGCATGAAAAGGGAGAAAGGTAGAAGTGAAAAGGAAGCAAATAATTAATAGAGAATTGGAGGAAAAAATTATTGTACTCTGTAGTATGAAGAAAACCCCCAACCAACACTTTTACTCTTGACTTTCAACTAAATTTAAATCACTAGTTTTAAAAAAAAAGTCCAAATATGAATCAACTGATTTATTTATGAAATTTATTATTGCTCCTTGCAAATTGAATCATGTAATATTTTGAACTGTTTTCCATTTCTTCTCAACTGGACCACAATATTAATATCAGCAACTCCTCAGCTTTCTGCTTTCTTCACCCAGACAAATATCTAGACTTTCCTATAATTACACCCTTCTTTCTATCACTCCAGTACAGTCTGCAAGGGAAAGGATACTAACTGCCACCCTCTGGGAGTCAAATGCAGGAAATCAACTTTTTTTTACCAACAAAGTGCACAAGAACAGCCATGTATTTCTGTGTCATGATCCAAAAAAAAAAGCTCTCTGGGCTTAGGAGGGAACCTTGTGAGCTGGCTGATCGGCATCATGGAGCACAAAGACACAGATTGTCATCTGCTCATAAACAGATGATAAGACAAACCACAAGAAAGATCCTAAAGCAGGAAATCCATTCCAATGATGAAAATGATTTTATAAAGGAGAATTTTAAAGTTTCCAAAGGGAAATAAGAATAATGGTTTCCTAGCCATCTTTTCAAGCACAGACCCGCATTAGGGGGACATTTGACTATTTGGATTCCATTGTTCCTCAGATCATGCATGACTGGCAATGTGTGTAACTCTCTTGTGTGTGAGATCAGATAGATTCTGGGTATTCCCATACTGAAAGCACTGCAAGTTTCTCACAGCCATGATTTTGCATTCATGTTTATAACAATGTCTTTTCTAGAACAGTGTCCTGTCTTCATAAACAGGCACCAAATTGAGCATCTTTCCCAACACATGCATGACTTGAGCTTCTTTGGGTCACTGAGTCCATAGCCAGGCTATGTAATGACAAAGACCACTGCCTTTCAAGCTGTGCTAGAGCTTGAAGCATAAATTTAACAGCTTTAATCATACAATGGTATAGATTGGAAGGGATCTTAAAGATCATCCAGCTCCAACCCCTTGCCATGGCCAGGGACACCTTCTGCTAGATCAGGTTCCCCTAGAGTAACTCTTGTTCTCTCACTACTCTCTCACCAATAAAGAGTTCCTCTCCCTCTTTCCTATAGCCCCTTTAAGGCTAAGGGCACCAACAGTACACTTCATAACATACTGGAGCAGCTGCAACACAGGACTAAAATAGTTTATTCCTGCCAGGCTGTAGATGGCTGAAGTTGCCAATAGCATTTGCCACAGCATTTTAATGAAGGAGATCTAAGCAAGAAATACAGACATGTTTTTGTTTTATCAGTGGAGCTAAAAAGATTTTGCCCTGATGTGATGCATCTTACATGCATATACAAAAGTAATTATGAACAGAAAGCCTTCACAAATGGCTGCTGAATTCTTGCCATATTTGTCAGATCTGCTGGCCCCTTTCAAGAATCCAGCTACACCCTCACCATGTTTACGAAACTGAGCAGTCACGTAACCCATCCTACATAACAGAGGTAGAGATACAGAAAACAACAAACCATAAAAGAATAATTAGTTTTCATTAAACCTTAGCTTTCTTCCCTGTTTGAAATCAGTTTTTTCTAAACTGAGCCATCAGTACAGCACATAACCTGGGATTATCTCATTGAAAATTCCTAAATCCTGGCCATCTTAGAGTTCATGCGGTTTGGTACGAAGCTAACAGCCTCTCAAAGGCAACTGGCCCTGCTTGCATCCCTGGTGCAGGTGGCCTTGTGGCCCGCACTGCCGGAGGCTTCAGCTGAATGGATCAGGGGCCAGGCAGGAAAGAAAGCCCTGACAAGCCCTGGTTACACACTGCTGCATCCCTGGGGCCAGAAGTGGAACACAGGCTGTGACTTGTATGACTGCCTCCTTCCATTCTCACAGGAAAGACATCTTAGGAAACTTGATTCTGAAACAATGAGACATGCAGACTTGAGCTTGAAAGGAAGATTTTCAAGAATAAATGAACCTTCTCCCTTGTTTTACTGTCTAGACAATATCAGTATTGGGAATACCACAAACATTGCTCTGTTACTGAATATGAAGGCATTCCAACTCTGTTTCACTTCTTGTGGATATAACAGTTTATGACAGTGGGCTATTTTTCCTTTGAGGAGAAAATGCAAATAAGAACAAAAGTCTTAAATAGGAAATGTTTAGATAATACGGCAAATGGCAACAGCACCTGAACAACTAAAACATATACTCACATGTTCCTGTTTTATAGAATAAAACACCCCTAATATGTGTCAGGAGTGTCAATATCACATTCATTTAGACTTGGAAGGATGCAGCTCAATCAAACAGTATAAACTGAATGTGGCACTTACCTGTTTAAGAACTGCTTCAGTCAGTTTTCTCTTTCCTTTCTCCCTGAAGACCAGAGACAAGAAGAACTCAGCATCAGAAGAAATAACATACAAACCCAGCATAAAGTTATCATCTTAAAATTTAATTATTCTGTTCTTAAAACAAAAAGAAACAAAAAAAACATTGACTATCAGAGGTTTATCAAAAGGAACAAACATTTCATTACTAAAAGTGTCACTTTGCTAAAAAGATAGGAATTCCAGATTTTCTTTTCAGTAAGTCAAATATTTACATTAAAATAAAAGTGACTTAAAATATTCAAGACAAAGTTTCATGGTAAAATGCAGAGATAGAAGAAACAGGTTTCAAAAATAGGTAGTGAACCATGAAACTTGAACCTCAGCAGTCAAATACAAAGACAAATTCATACAATTAGCATAAAACTGAAATATTATTAGAGGAATCAAGATCTCCCATCAACAAAAGGCCTACTTTACTTTCCTTGAAAAATTTATACCACGGCCTGCCTTAAAAGGCTTTATCTTAAAAAAAAAAAAGCCCCAAACAATCTTTTCACTACAATATATAAACATATTTAGAGGTCTATACCATATACTGCTACAACAAGACTGCTTTCAGCATTTATACTAGACTAGATATTTCTAGCTCATACTATTATGCAGAAAAACTGCCATAAATGTCTCTCCAGACAGCAAAAAGCTCAACTTGCTAGAATTCAGTGAAGATACTATAGTCTAACAAAGCAGGAGTTAAAGAAAAAACATGTTAAGGGTTGTTGTTACAGGAATTTTTTAAAGGGGTTGTGAATTAATCTGTTTCTGATAAAATACAATATTGATTTAAAATGCTTATAAGGCATATAAGTTATTTCATTAATCAATAAACTGCATTTTCTCTTATGGAACTAACCTTTGATGTCATCCATGTCATAAAATAATAGTTTATAAACAGCTTTTTGCCTCGTGTCTCTTCAAATGGAGATCAGTATGCAGAAAAATAATCTATAAAATATATTTCTTTTTATGAACTATTATGAAAAAAAGCATAATAGACTTTGGACATAGAAAGGTATTTGGATAGTTACTGAAAGATAGAAACCAACAAAACTAAGTACAAAAATATGTGTGGAGAATCTGAAAAGGAAACCATACCCAGCTGATATTTATAGCAGTAGAAATGGGCTGAGCTTTAAAGGACATGGGCTCTCAGGTGCCATAGACCTTGGTGCCGTACTATGGAAGCCAGAGCTGAAAGTCAAGAAAGTGCACTGCAATAATTACCGCTACTGAAGGGGTCAAGAGGTACCAACAGAAAGAGGACATTTACTGGAGGAAAAGCTGAGGATGGCAAACACCAGGTTTTTTTTGGCCTTTGCAGAAGTTGTTCAGGATCACCTGCAGAAACTCCTTTCTGAAGCAATATTTGTTATCAAGCAGCTGGTTGTGGAGGAATCTAGTTTGCTTCCTTGGGAAGAAACACTTAGGCTGCAGTCTTAATGTCTCTCCTGTCCTGCAAGGCAGAGAGCATCAGAAAATAACATCCAAGAGGGGAGTCAGCAGAGATTCTGGAGCTTCTTTGGACTCTTGCTTATTCTGAATATATCCTTAGAATTAGAAATACTGCTGTCAATTAAAAAAAAAACCCCAAAAACAAACAAAAATCTAACAAAACAAAACCCAAAAAAACCTGATACAGTTTTTATGATTTGTGACCAAAGATCAAATATGGCTTAAGTATGTTTTTAACATGTTCTTTATACTTAATCCTTTTTAAAAAAGTCATGATTGTACTGACTGACTATACCATATCAGATTGTTTGTGGCCCTAAAACTTCACTTGCTGATAAAATATTACCGGAAACTTTGATGGTGGAACTAGCCCCTTCCCACAGCTCAGGATGAAAACACTGGGAGAAAATAAGGTCTTATACGTTTGACTTTTAATTAAAAATACATACAAATGTAAACATTTATATTCTTACAGCAAGAGGAAACCTAAAGATCTTCAGTAGATGCCATAACAGAAACCAGAGATGAAACCCTGGCCTTCAGTTTGATTTCCAAGTGAGTAAAAAACATGAAATACTTATGGCAAATACTCTTCCAATACATGCTGTTAGATGGAGCCACAACATCAACACACCCAAACACACTCCTTGGATGTGTGTTCTTAGCCTCAGAAAAATTGCACATGAATTGTAGTCATTATAGAGTGTTGCCTAATTCTGGTGAATTATAACGGCAAAAAAGGCAACATCATTTCCAGGGTTGTTTTCGTGCTCATATCAATTTTGTAGCAGTAACTGAATACAAGCGGTATCAAAGCACAGTTTGTCAATCCCGCCCATCTCTTTTCCATTTTCCTTAGTGCTGTCTTTGTCCGTCTGCTTCACCATCCACGGACAGTCACTGTGGCCCTCAGATTGCAAAAGGTGTCCCTGGGGGGCAGAGCAGTAAAGTTTTAACTGCTCCATGAAGATCTGGTTTTTAGCAAATAAAGATCTATTTGTCTTTCCTTTGCTTCTTTGGACATCTGGAGAGCTATGATGTTTCTGGAGAGGTTAAAAACTCATAGGAAAAAGGGGGAAAAGGTTAGGGTGAGGCGGTAAAAGAGCTACAAGGGTCTTATTCCAGTAAAGGAATTGGGGGAAACTGAGAAGAAAGAACATGTACCTTCATAGGTCAGAGACAGCTCTTCAGTGGTGTACACCACGGATTTTGTTCAAGTCTGAACAATTTCACCTGGGTTTACAACTTCCAGCCTGCACTGTGATGCTGTATAAGTCACACTTTTCTTTAGGTCAAACCACAGACCATGCATGTCTTTTAAAGTTCCTGTTCTTTAGAAATGAGCCATAAGGCAAACCTTTTCTCCTACCGTGGCATCTTCCTATCAGGAAATACCCAAGCTATCTGCAGAGACTTCCTGGTAGAAGCTATGGACAGAACAGAGACAAAGATCTGCTAAGGACAACCAGTGCAGGCTGGGCAAGAAAAAGATAGGCACTCTTGGAAGAAGTGGGTCTCGGATTATGACTATTACACAATAAGAAAACCAGCCTTATTACTAAATTATTTTGATTTTTACAGATGAGTTGGCTTTACAAGTGAAACAACAGAGCCTGGAATTTTTTTTCTAATCAAGTCCACACATAGAAGAGCTGGTAACAACAAATCAGGAACGTCACTTTCACAAAATATCAGTGAAATTTTCAGATCACAAGATTAGTAAAATTGAAAAAAAAAAAACCCAGATATTTATAAATCTGGAATATTTATTAGCCATAAAGTGGCTAGTGCCAGCTAGTTGTGCCCCTGCCTCAAGGATTGAATCAAGTGGAAAACACAAGCTCTAGTACAAAGTGCAGTTATTTTATATCTGTTCTAACAGGAAGTTTCTTGTACTTCATCTGAAGATGGCAGCTTTGATGGAGTGATTTTGGCAACAGGAAGCTACAGGGAGGGCTCTGATCTGACCTGGCAATGTCAGTGAGATAGCTAGATTTTCTCTGTTAGCTCTGCAGTTCCTGGACAGGGGCATGTTTTTGTATCATGATTAAAGAAGTGTGCAGTAGGCTGAGGAGTACCAATTCTTGTTCTTTTTGGCAAGGCACCAACTTCTTAGGTAATTCTTAACAACAACCATAAACACTCTGTTAAAGGATATCCTTTGAGTAACATTAATAATTTCCTGTGTATGTGCACATAGCATTAATGGCAAGATCCATACTGATGGATTACACAATGCATGTGCACCTATTCAATCTTACCTTCTAGGCTTGGAGTCTGGCAAAAATGGGAGCTGCTAACCACAATGTAATGTTGACTTCAATGCTACTCCTGCAAAACTCAGATATTTTAATGAAAAAGCTTATCCTTAATTTAACACACAGCATAGTTTTAAGTGTTTTTATTATTACAGTTAAACTCTTTTATGCCTTAGGGTAAATCTAAAAATGACCTGACTAGGCACTACCAAAGAAAAAAAAGAAACACCCATCAATTTATTAGCTGCTGGCAATGATTTGACATTCCACTTTTTCAGCTGGCAAGGTCCTACAAATGCTGAATAAGAGGTATGGACCTCTCTGAGGAAAGTACAGGCCTATGACCATTGAATCTAAGTCAGCTGCACATCACCAGCTACCTTTTAAATCATACTGTGTGTGTCACTGTAATGTCTTTTATCCAGTCAATAACCAGTGATAGCTGGCAAGTGAAAAACCAGAATTTGGGGGCAGTGTATTTTTCATACAAGTCCCTCAACACAACTCAGCACAAGTCTCAATGTGGTTCTGACCATGATCTGCAGCAGCAGAAGCAGCAGTGCTTCAGGCTGCTGCCAGAACACCTGGATACACCAGTCCTCAACTGAAGGCATTCAACCTGAGCAAAAGAAGGCCATTGAAAAGGGATTTATAGGAAATCAGGAGCTTTAACATTCATCTTCCCACAACACTGTGGTGTGCACAGGTTTACATTTGTACCTGTCAGCCATGGGTCAGTGTGGTAAGGTTGCAAATACAAAATTCAAAACTATTTTCCTCTGTCTGACTGAAGAAGAAGCAAGCCTGTCATGGGCAGCATGATTAGGTGTCCTGGTGTGTTTAGTGTTGGGTGACTTTTCCTGGGGAAAAGCAATGAAAGGGAGTGCCTGGGTTAAGAGAGGGCAGCAGTGCCTGAGCACCTGAGCATTCATCTCTGCTATTAGAACTTGGGGCCAGAGTTTAAGGCCCGTTGCCTCCTTTCGGAGCCCCGCGCGGTTTGCAGGCAGGCTGCACGGCAGCGATCAGGGCTGAGCAGCACCATGAAGACCCGCTACCTCTCCATCTCGGCCCACAATGAAAACCCAGCTCCCGGCCTCAGCCCCACGGGCTCCGGGGCTGTCTCACCTCCGCAGCTGGAAGGAGGGGCCCCGGGGCGCGGCGGCCGGAGCGCGCTGGGGCGGTGCCCCGGCCCGGGGCGGTGCTGCTCTGGGCGCCGCTGGAGCAGCTGCGGCGGCACTGGGAGCGGCTGTCGGGCAGCGGGCGGTGTGCGTGTGTTTGTGTGCTGTTGGGGCGGGCAGCCATGCGGCGCTGGAGGCTTCTTCTCTTGCCGGTGCTCCTCGCCGTTCTGGTCTCCGTCAGAGGTGAGGAGGCGCGGGAGCTGAGGAGCGGTCCTGCCGCGGCTCGGGTACCGAGCGCTCCCCTGCCCCGAGCGCCTGGGGCGGGGGCTGAGAGCTGCCGCTCCGCGCGGAGCCGGGGCTGCACTGCGGATCGGCCAAGCGGTCCCGGGAGGGAGCCGGGCAGGTCCCCGGCTGGCCGTGTCTG
>VYZT01055753.1:310-23049 GCA_013400735.1 Pomatostomus ruficeps | reverse complement strand
CCCCGCGCCCTCCCTTTTTTTTTTTTTTTTTTTTTTTTTTTTTTTTTTTTTTTTTTTCCCCTTTTCTCTCTTCTCATTTAACTCGCTGGAAAAGTATTCCTGAGCTTTTTGCCCGTCTTCCGCACTGGAAACTCTCTGACTGGTTTATCATCTGCGGTGAATACGTGGTTCTCGCCGCAGTAGGACCCTTGCATGCAGGGGGATCCTCGAAGGAGATTCGAAGGGGGTTTCGGGTCGCGGGCAGCTCGGCTGGAGCGCGGCTTCCATTTTAGGCAAGAAAGCGGAGTTACGGCAGTCCCAGGGCATCGGATAGTTACTCACCAGAAAGTCTGCCGTCACATGACAGCCTTTAAAAAAATAATTAGGGCAAAACCGCCGGGTAAAGCACACTAGTATGTTTTCTGAGAAGCTTCTCGTTGCTTCAGCATGTATCAGGAACGATTTTTCTGAACCCTGATCAAAAAACTGCGTCTGAAATAGCACGTTGGTGTTTGGTGAAAAGAAACGTCTGGAGGTGGGGAAAGTAGCAAAGTCCCTAACACGAAGCTGGTATTTTTTCCAGGCAGAGGACTACTGAACTGGAATATGCAGTCCAAACGGTCTTTTCCCATTTATATGACTTACTTCTAAGAGATTTGTTTCTTCTTTCACTATGTTGATAAGCATACTTGCTGCTATGCATAGGTACTTTCTTTCAGATACTTAGTAAAAGCAACACTTCAAATCCTAAATATCTCTTTACTGTAAAAGAGAAGGGAAAATACATGTTCCTAACGTTGATTGGAAGCTGTAGATAGTGCACACATGATGCCAGATCATGTGTGCACTATCTACAGCAAGCCTGCTTGAATTCAGTTCTGCTGTGGCCCTGTTGTGGTCTTGACTTGTAGGTTAGCAAAGCTGAGCTCTTGGAAAAACAGTACAATTTGAGAGAAACCACCTTTAAAACTGACAGATGATCCAGGCTGCTTACATTTATCATCTTGTGTGGAAAACTTCCTCCTCTACTTCGGCAAGCAGCCCTCACAGTCATGGACGGCAAGGTCTTTGCTGTGATGCTGTTAACACGTGGAAGTATTTGGGGCCACTGAGAAATAGTCTTCCTAAACTTTTTGCCGAGAAGTGTGGAGATGAAAAGAGGTGTCTGGATTCTGCTGTATGGGAGGGAAGGTGCACAACAACTGCCTCTAAGGGTTTTGTTTTGAATTCTGAGGAAAGTGATACTACATTTTAAACAGATTGCTTTTAGAAAGCTAGTTAATTTATATGGTACTGGTTAATGTCAATAATGCAAACTGAGTAGATATGTTATAATTAGTTTGGACACTTTTTCCTTAAATAAAATGTGTAAGAATTTGAGAACTGCTGAGAATGTCAGCCTGGGAAGGGTGGGGCCCTCCAGGGGAATTTCAGATTTGTGCTCCTGCAATCTTAAAGGAGAAAGGCAAAACCTGAATTACATGGTTTTGAAAAACTTAATTTCACTGTTTTTGGGCTGTTAGTAGTCTGAATTTGCAGTACTGCTATAGAAAGTTCAGGGTCTTGGTTTACCAGCAGTTCAGCTGTCAGGCAACTGTGTGGAGGTGACTACTTTCACTGGGACTGCCTGCTTTCATGATTCAAACAGAAGAATCTGTGCTCCAGACTGATAATTTCTTACGGGATCACCCATTTTAGGCACAGGAAAGTAGTTGGTATTAAATCAATATTCAGCATATCAACAAAGATTTCAATGTATTATTAAGCAAGGGTGAACTGTGTTATTTGAGCTGGCTTGGAGAAAGGGCGCACATTTTAACCTCAGAGCTGGTATTCAAGTGTTGTCTGTATGCCAAGCATGAATTCTGCCAGTCTAGCAAAGCTGGAATTTAGATACCGTTGGGGCTGTATCCACAGCAAGGTTGAATGCAAGTTTTTACATCACCAGTTTCTATAGGCAGTCTGACAACTTGCTCCTGCTGAGGAGTGGGATTGTTCTGTTTCTCTTTCTCCTTTATTTGGTCTGGTGCCCATGGATGCCTGCACTGAGATGATTCAGCTTGATAAGTCAGCAAATGACTAATCTGCATTGAATTTGCTCTGCGGAGTGTTTGATGGGTGTTCCTTCCCACACAAGGGAGTGGCAGGGCCTAGCATGGGAGAGTGGAAATGAGGTGGGGACAGGGGAGGAGGAGGGCAGGAGGCTTCCTGCTGTGGCTGGCTGTGTGGTGTGAGACCAACTCAGCCATCTTATACCTGCAAGATCATCAGGTTAGCCCAGTGTCTAATTTGAGGTATGTGGTTTTCAAAATACAATGGAGAAAAAAAAAGGCATTAGGCAGCATGACTTCTGTACAATGTGTATGAAGACCACAGTAGATGAAGAATCAAACAAAAAGCCTGACATGATACTCCATACATGGACTTGATGATCTTAGAGGTCTAAACCAATCTTAATGATTCTCTGTGATTCTGTGCATGATGAGCAGCAAAAAACTGCTGCATTCAGACACAAGGCTCAAAAGCCTCCCTTATCTATTGTAGAAAGATGGAGGCACGAAAGGCTGTCTGCTTTCTGAGGACCTGGAGTTTGGACTCTGGGATATATGGTGTAAGTATTTGTTGCAAGAATTGGGTAGAGCTTGTTGATTGAAACACAGTTGCCAAAAGGACACCTGGAGGTGAGCAAAATACACACTGGAAAATGAGGTACCCGTGTTGTAAGATCAGTAGCCTGGGGTGAATTGCAGGTGGAGATCCCATCTTCCTATGACTTCTGTAATTATAGGGCCCTGAGCAAAGGGAGGGAAACACTTGTGCTCCAACTTCTTGCTGAGGCAAATCAGTGTTGAGAGGAATGACTAGTTGGATGAAAGATGGTGAAATGATTCTGTCTGTAATCCACAAGCTGGAGTTTTCATCTGGGACAGGGAGGTGCTGCAGTGCAGGTACTGCTGAAGATTGAGCTCTGCTTTGTGGGCTCTGGAGTTGTTTGCCTTTTAAATCTGATTTTAAAAACCCAAACAAAACCAATAATAAGCCAACAAACCATCACACAGCTTTCAGTTGAACAATTTTACTAGCAGTGCTATAGTGCATATATGGCAGCATGAACTTTAAAAGTATAGCACACATTTCTCCATCTTTCTATGTTCTCTAATATGAAATGGCTAATAATTTTTTTATGTAGTGTTATATAAAATGGCCACTGCACTGTTATATCAAAATGATGTCACTGCAACAATCCTTAAGCTTTCCATAGTTACAGTGATTTAACTTGGCAAGAGTTAAGTGTGACTCAGCCTACTGCCATGCAGCCAAGACCAATTTCAATATTTTCCTGATGTTACTCTGGTTCATGTGATTGTGTTGCCTGCACTTGAGAAAGAACCCTGCTTTAACTCTTGCTGTCTTGAACTTCTCACTGCAATCATCTTGTATTTCATCAAGTGTCAGCTGTGTTAGTAAAATGCAATAATAATAGTAGTCATTGGTTAAGATCATTTTGCCAGGAACATTCCTCTTTCTTCTAGCCTTTTGCAAGCAGCTTTTGCGTGCTCTGGCACAGGAGCCTGTCCTTTGGAGTCTAGTAAAAATGTTTTGAGAGAATGTTATGAGCAAAACTGTCTCAACTCATGGAACTTTTACTTAAATTAGCTTACTGTCAGTTAATGCAAACTTCTAATCAGGGATTTGGGAATTGAGAGAAAAAATTGATCCATCAAACCCTAAAGGCCCTCCCTCTTCCCTACATTAATTTTAAGCCCAAACAACCCTATCCACCTTATATCAACTTCCCTGGTTTTCAGTGCAGGTCATGCTCAGCCCATCTTCTGCTCCTTTGCTGGGGTAACAAGCAGAGCAAGAAGGTTATAATGAGCCTAACGGTGTATTTTTGTTGCTCCTTCAAGCTTCATGCTGATCTTCTTCTGCGCCTCTTTGCTTTTCAGTGTCCCGCCCCCTATGAGGGTCACTTACGGTCCCTCAGGGCTGTCACAGTTCTGGTGTGGGTGGCCCTGGTGTGAGTGGCCCACAGCCACACTCCCTCAAGGGTGTCTTTGCCACAGGACCTCCAGGAGGTCTCCTGTTGGCATGGGACCTCTACTGCCCAGAGCACATCTACGGCCACATGTTCCCTCTGCAGTCTCCCTCTGCAGGGCTCTTCAACCATGTCCTTGTGTGTCTCCTGTCCCTGCTGGCTGACTCTTTGTGTGTGCTCAAGCAGGAATACTCTCTGCTCCCGTGACCAGTTGAAGGCTTGGTGTGCACTGGCAGTGTCAGTGCCACCATGACATGATTGTACGTGGCACAGAGCAGTTCATGGCCTCTTCCCAGGCAGGGCAGCCTGCTGCTGAAACCTTGCCAAGTTCATGTCCTGTACTTTCGTTGAACCATAGAATAGAATCACAGGATGGTTTGGGTTGGAAGGGACCTTAAAGATCATACAGTTCCAATCCCCTGCCGTGGGCCCGAACACCTTCCATGAGATCAGGTTGCTCAAAGCTCCATCCAACCTGGCCTTGAATACTTCCAGGGATGGAGGATCCATGCAACATGTTCTTGAGCAAGAATTGTTTGGACGTAAATCTTCAAATACCTACATCTTGTGTCTCCAAAGCACTTGGCATGGTTTATGAAGTAAATTATTTATGGTATATAACAGCACATATCTAATTCCTTTATAATTTTTTCAAAGGCCATCTAGTAGGTAATTCCTGGTGCTCAAGTCATAAGGGCTTCCTCCTTAGAGACTTCAGTTGCTGCAGGAAGATAGACACAACCTTGTGTCTCAATTCTTGTGTCCCAGGGGCTGACTGGTACTTTGTCACCCAGTTGAAACTAGGATAAATGGCTTTCTGCAGGACTGTTATGATGGGTTCCTACATTTGTGTTAACTGGCTCCCCCCCAGCTTCGTAGAGTTGAAATTCTCTCTTCCTGGAGTGCAGTTTCAAGTGAGACATTGTATAGTTCTACCTTTCCAGATGCCAGGGGATTAGAAGGAATATGATACACCCACTCTGCTCCGTAACCTTCCCCTCTTTCTTTGACAGCTGTGGTTTTGAAATTATTACCGCTGAGACTAGCCAAGGCTACATTCCATCATGCCAACACACACGTATGTTTGTTGCACTTAGGGTGTCACCTACCTTATCTTTCCAAGTAGAGGATCTTCTAGCAACCGCTGTCTGACTTTGCTGCTGCATGGACACAACTCCTGCTGGTGGTGTGAAGATAAAGGGGGCTGATCCACTTGCCAGGCTTCTTCAAACTTCCCTTTCTCCCATCACATGTACTGTTTCAAGATTCATACTTTTCATGCATGTCCTGTTATTCCACTGATCTCACACTGCCTGACTGCTTGCACTATGGCTTCCTGAGACAAGTCTAAGCTGTGTTTTCTGCCTCAGTACACGAGCAGAAATGTCATGAACCTACCTGGCTAAAAATAGTGTTCCTTTGTGCCCACACCATAAACCTCTGCTGGCAAGTCTGGCTAACTGGTCAGCCTGATTATATATTTCTCAAATTGTCTTTGAATTTCAGATATTATTAACACCACGTGTTCAAGTAGATGTTTTTCTGAGTAGCTGTTGTATTACTTTCCATTCTTCTGATGTTGGAAGTGTTTTTCTCACTGCTGCTGGTCAACATGACTTCAGACTTTAAGCCATTTCTGCATTGCAGTAGTGATCACTCAGGAGGCTGTGTGTGTGTATTCTCAGGGCCACTGGGGCTCCCAAGCTTGTTCCAGGGTGAACAAAGGCCATTACTTCTGCAAATTCATGGCAGCCTCTTAAGCATATGACTCATATGCTGGGGCATCTTATAGCCAGAGGAGTTCAGCCTTCTTTGTGTTGGTTTGCTAGTTTTAGATTAATCAGTTTATGTTGGGGAAAAACAAAGATTACCTGGTGCTCATTACATAGTATGGTTTTGAAGGTTTTCCCTTTAATCGATATATCATCAATGCAATGGAAAAATTCTCCAGAGATGTTGCCTTAAAGTTTCGTGGACGATGCCATGGAAGATGGTCGGGCTGCATTTCTGCCCCTTGTAACAGCCAGTTCCAGATATATTGTACATTATTCCAGGTGAAGGCGGTTGAGGTCTTGTTTCTTCAGGAGAAAAAATTTAAAAGAATGCTTTTACAACACCAGTTGTAATATACCAGGTATATTTTTTGGTTTCTGGCACATGTAAGAGCTGCAGTGGGCCTGGAACTCCAGATGCTAATGCAGTAGGTACATCATTCAGAACTCTGACGTCTGCTGTTTTCTGCCACTCTCCAATGTGCTTCTGGATAGGCCGAACAGCACTGTCCTAAGGTAAATGCAAGAGTCTCCCTCCCCTTGTTTTTACTGGGAATCAGTTGCTAATTACATTTTAAATCTCATCCATGTCCCCTAAATCAGTTCAGTACCTCTTTCTGTAGATTATTTGCATAGCTAAAGTAAGAACAACTGAGTCTGAGTGCCTGCAACATTGCTGGGGTCAGTAAGAGTCCTGTAGCTGGTTCCCTCCAGGACAAAGCACACTGCCTGTACTGAAAGCCTAATGCCTTTGTGCCTCATCTGTCCATCTACAGTGGTCAAGAAAGTCAAGCCCAAGGAGGGCAGGGGCAGTAGGGGCAGTGGCTGCAGGTAGGGGCTACCAACTGTGTCTGTTTTAACTGAGGCTCCCTTGCCCTGGAGATAGGCAGGTGTCTTCCCCACTTACCCTGTGAGTAACTACTCATTCATCACTGCTGCAGGGCAGTAAGGTGCACTGAGCACCAGTATCCATTAGGGCATGATGTCAACGGGGCCAAGTGTGTGGCCAACTTACCAAGACAGCCCAATAAATTTGGTTATCTGCACCTGCTGCCGGTGCAGTAAATTCAGATGGCTTGTCAGAACAACCTGTGGCCCAGAGGCTGGGGCAGGAGAAGGCAGTGGTTGAACTGAGCTCCAACTCAGCCTTCTGCTCACACCTCCAGCCAGTAATGCTGCATCCCTGGAGGACCTTCCATTCAATTTGGTCGTACTCTCCCTTCTTCCATTCAGGTGCATCTCCAAGTCCCAGCATCTATGTCAGGGGCATACAGAATCCCCATTTCCCACAGTACTGATGGGATCTTGGTATTGCCCTTGGACTTGCTATTAATCCTGCAGCAAGCAAACTGCAAGTTATTACCAACACAGTGGAACAGTGTTCCAGCTTTTGTGTCTGCCCTTTGCCTGTCTGTCTGTGTTTTATCAGCTGCTGCAGGAGGTCTCTGTGCCACCTTGCAAAAGCATATAGAGGCAGCAACAGCACTGAGACAGCCTTTCTGCAGACTCAGAACCCATATTGCAACAGCTAGTGTTTGGAAGGTTGCTTGGTATCATACAAGGTTGTTTTAGTTTGCTTTTTCATTAAAAAGAAAAAATTAGGTTTGTCTACATGTTTATAAATTCCAGTCTGGGGGAGATTTCCCAGCTTGCTGCAGGAAATCTATTGCTCCTTTCATGGGTACAGTTTTCACCTGTTGATGATAAATGCAGTGATAGTCATTGCAAATTCCTCTTAAGCTGGTTTAGTCTCTGCATTTGATGTGACTGTGAAGCCCAGAATAATAAGATCCAGAAGATTTTTTACAAAGAATTCCAAAAAGTCATAAGGCAAATTCCTGTGAAAGTCAAATTATTTCTTTGTGGTGTAAGACCTGTTTACGATAGTTTTTTCTAAATATTGAGCAGGTTTTTTAAATGTAGAACAGTTCCTTTAAAATACATAGTTGGCGTGTCAAATGCAGGAGTCATTCAAATATGTTTTGGGAAAAAACATAGTTTTGAAAGAAAACATTTACATTTTAAGTCAGATTTGATCACAGAACATCACTGGCTGCATAACAAATGCATTTGGTTTACTTTGTTATGGTTTCAGTCGGTTGTGAAGTGTCCACATACTATAAACATCCACGAAATGGCATCTGTAACAGTACTTGTCAAAGGAAGGCCTCTTGACTGGGGCAATTGTTAGTTAAATGCAGATGTTAATTCTGCTCTACTTTTCTCATAGCTTGCATCCTGAAAAAGTCCCATTGGACCTCTTCTTGCTTCCAAATTTTTCACAGGAAATGGTATTTCTTGATGTGTGTAAAGTATTCAAAACCTCATTTCACTCTGAGCCAAAGAGTTTTAATCATGGTAAAATCAAATACTTTTTTTGGGACAGCAGTCATTCTTTCATGGGTTAAAAGTTATAACTCAGTATACAAATTAATCTTTCCATGAAATAGAAATTCTTTTTTGATTAAACACCCATCAATTTAATTGCTAAAAATCTGATTTTAATTATAAAACTATCTTTGTGCGCTTTTTTGCTTAACCACATGAAAATGTTGCTTGTATATTTTCTGTTTGTGAAGAAGTCCAGTATTCTGAGGAAAACAAAGTGAATAAATTTTAAACTGGTATTTCCAGGAAAGCAAATCCAAGCAATATTAGTAGGATTACTGTTTTTATAACTGACACAAAAATACTGCACTCTAAACCTTTTGTGTCTGGAAAAAGTGGAATTAGAGTCTTTAGACTTAAATTTTACCACCACTTTTTTTGTTCCCTGTGATTTGGAGGAAAAGATTGAACCCCTGTGAAGAGGAAAGGAACTAGTGGTGATAGTAGTGGTAGTAGAAGTGAGATGTGGTAAATAAAAAGTTAGTGAGGCAAATGTGTTGGATAGTATTCAGTGTTTATTAGAGCTGATGCTATTGTTGAACAAACAAGACAGCTCTTGAGTCACACAAGTCCTTGTTAAATTTAGAAACAAGAAGTTTCAGGACACGCTTTTTGGGAGGGGTTTGGGGAAGTCTATGCAGAAAGCTTTAGAAAAGGCTTTCTTTTTCTACATTTTATATCATTACCTTTCAATCTACTGATTCTTCCCTCACCTGCAGCTATCCATTCCTGTCTGTATTTTTACTCTTCAAAGCCAGAAATGCCTTCCTGCCTACCTCTATGTTTCTCAGTCCATCCTAGATGCCATGCATCTTGTGGTTGGATCCCAAATTCAGTAGTTACTTCACCATCTATTCCCTACTCTCTCCCTCCCCAAACACTGCAAATGGTTAGAGAGACAGCTCTACTTCACCTCAGAGCTGTTGCTGCCTGTCTTAGCCAGCGAGTTTGCCATCTGATGTACAATATTCTTTTCCTCCACCATTCTCAAAAATACTTTCAGCTTTCCTTTTTTTTTTTTTTAATTGGGCCTTCTGTAAAGGTCAGCTCTTTTCTGTGAATGCTAAGCAGACATTTGGACCTTTTCCCCAAACTTCAGGCAAGACTTGTGATCCTGAAGCTTGTAGCTGTAGTGAGCTGACAACTCCTCTGCATTCAGACTTCCCCCTCTCTCTCTCCTTCCTCTTCGCTGCCCAGTGTTGCTTCTACTCCTATCCCTTGGGCACTGCCATTGTATCTTTGTCACTGGCTCCATTGCCAGTCCTATATCCTGACAGAGCTCCTTCAGTTTGCAATTCTTACCTGTCCTGCATCCATTCTTATTGCTTTCCTGTGGTGTTCTACAAAATGAATAAATTGCTAATAAATGAGTAAATTTATAGAGCAAACTGAAGTCTGGCATGTGTAATGGCAGCCTGCAAGTGATTAATACTGGAACATAAAATCTAATTTGGTTTTAGGAGGTGATACAGAATCAAAGTGAAGATGATGAAATTAATTCTTAGAGTGGACTTGGAGAATTCTTGTTAAAGGTTTGGTCTAAATATAATAGTAGCACTTTTACAAGATGCCCGTGAACTGGTAATGCTTACAGTGCTACTGTGAACGCATTCCAGCTGTTTTTCTGAGCTCATGAACACACTGGAACTACTAAGAACATAGACTTGATACAAAAGGCAAGATTTGCCTTTTAACTGAAGGATAGGAAGTTAAAGGAAAACCTCTCAAGCTTCTTTTAAATGAGAAACAAAACTTATGCCATGTTTCTGGCTTGCCATATATTTGGGCCTACTCCTATGATTCGAATCATTGCAAACACTGTGCTGGGTCTGGTTTTCTCAACCCACACCTTCCCCCACAGGAAAACCTCGTCATAAGAGCCAAAGTCTTCCTTTTTTTTAGCACAAGATGAAGTAGCTCATTTCAAGTACACAGATTGAAAAGCCTGAAGAATCTCTTTAGCCATAACTGAACAAGCCACAATGAAAATAGAGTCTGGAAAAACAAAGTCAATTTTATTTTCAGTTAATGTTTCTGGTTAGATTACAGATTTTGTTTGGACTTTACTATTAGTATAAAAACTGTATTGAATTGGTAAGACTTCTGGTGAGGAAGGTAAAAGAAACAAGCTGTGAAATTGTCCGCTTACAAATATCAGCAGATGTAAGAGTTCTGCTTACTGTGAATCCTCATTTCAGTGTACTGCTGTAAAAAGAACAGTATTCTTGATCTGGCTCTGTACACATTGCAAATGTATATTTCAAATAAACTTTATTTTAAAGAAGGAATTTATAAATGAAGTTCCAAGTTCCATTAATTTGTTCACCATAAATCATAATTTAACTTTTTTCCCTTAATTAGAGTGAAGATTATTTACCAGCCCAGCAGTAAGGTTTTGGGCCCAATGCCTATGCCAGTTATTACCCAATGTCTGCCAGATCACAAATTTTGGTTTCTTAGTACTTCCTCATTTCTTGTGCCAAAATTTTACCATGTGTCCTCTAGTGCAGGTTGCCCTAATCTTTTGGCCCCTGAGCCTTGCTGCTACACTTCCTTTTTTCCTCTGAGCCCCCACCACACTGGGATTACTCTTTCTTCCATTCCTCCATGCCCCAATCCAGGAGGCCACCAGAGATGCAGAGTGTGAGGATGCAGACCAAACAAAATCCTGGTGTTTTCTGACGGTTTGTTGTGGAGTGAAGCCTTTAATCTATCCTCTTACACACTTTATCGCTGTATAAGGTGTTTTACTGATTTGGGATGAGCAGAAAAAGCATGCAGCCCTTGAAGTCATGCTCCAGACATCACACAATTGCCCTGACAACACGTCTCTCTTTCTCTGCACTAGACTGGGCAGGGTACTGAGCTGTAGAAATGCATGTGGGGGTTTGACTGCTTGCGATGTGGCCACTGTTTTGAAGTGCATGCTTCAGGCCAAGAGGCTTCATGGATCTAAGTCAGAAAGGTTCCTGTCAGGAACTGCTGAAGTTATTGCCAAATGTAAGTGCAGAAATCCTCGAGAAGTAACGAGATTCTTCTACACTGGAAGAGGGAGGGGTGCTGACATACTGGCTTTGATCTTTGGAAGATGTTATGAAAATTTGCAACAGGCCCTTGCTGACTGAGGAGGAGGGCTGGGGTGAAAAATACAGAATTACAAGAGTAAATATTTGTGTGCATGAGGTATCCTAGCCAAACTGGGCCATCCCAAATGTGGTTTTACACAGGGTTCTTGTAGCTTTCAAATGTTGAATATAACACAATTTGACACCCACAGTACTAAATACTAATCGTAGTAAAGCTTTAGAAAGCATCTGTATTTCTTGCAGCTTTTCAGCTAATCCAGACATTCTTGGAATCAGATCCACTTCAGTTAATTACCTATAATGCCAGCCAATACTTGGGGGGGGTGGTTTGGTTTTCAAAGAGGTGTTGGAGGGGTTAGGATGCTGATGTTATGTTGGTGGCCCAGGCATATATTTTATTATCTCTAAGGTTCTAAGAAATAAAGTCAGTATTTATAGGGCCAAGCTGTCCTTTGGTTTCTTTTACATAAGCATGATCAATACCAAAGTGTTCAGTAAAATTCCACTGCCACATTGCATTATAATGTAAAATGTGAACTAATATACATTAACCAAGTGAATATACTTCTATGCTACTAAGACTGATTGATGTAATAGTTGGGGAAGGAAACTTACTTAATAAGTTGTGGTCAGAGTGCACCTGGTTATGAAAATTTAGTCTGTGAGTAGTAGCTGCAAGGCTTGTCAGCTTTGTGAAAGCTTAAAGCCGTGTGTATTGAGCAGCTCAAACTTTGAAGTGGTAGAGTGAGAGCAACATGTAATTAAAGAATTTTGGTATCTTAGGCTTATTTTAAAAATGAACTACTGACATTTCTTATGCCAAGACAGAACTTCAAAAGTGTCTGAATGCAAAGTAGGTGTACAATGCCTGCTTGATCTTGGTGAGATTTGAGAACAGGTTTTCCTAAGGCTGCTTCAGAGCTCCTAATCCAACCCCATGACCACAGTGGTGGAGATCAGAGGGGTCTTGGCCCATTATGAGCCTCCCTAGAGGAACAACGATGACACTGAGACCTGGGAAGAGGGGCAGAGGTACTCCTTGCCTGCTCCAGGGGGTGAAGGACAGGGCTGGCTTCAGCAGGTGCTCAGTTGATGCAAGAGGAGGCAGTGGCAGCAGTGGCCCTGGGGCTGGCCTTGATGACATCAAGTAACTTCACGTTGAATGCACAGAGTAACATCAGCGTGGTTTAGGGCTGCTATGAAGAAAGTGCCACAAACTCAAGACCAGTTAACTGGAAGGGTGAAAATTTCAGCATGCAGGTCCAACAAGCTTTAAATAACTGAGGCAGGGCACTTCAATCAAACATCTGCGGCCTTTGTCAAGGGTATGCTGCACATAGATGCAGATAAGCCCATGCTTCTGTCTGCCAATCGTATATTGCCTTGGTCCCTGAACTAACACAAAAGGTAACTTGGTATTAATTAAAATGCTCACTAATTTTAGTAACGTATTTATGTTTGGTAAGGCCAAGCACATAGGTGAAGTAGCAATAAGCATAGTATATGACACTTGCAGTCCTGAATTGTGGTCAGGCTCTCCTGAAATTACAGTTAAGAAAAACAATGAACAAAAAGTCAAATAAATACATCCAACAACTTTTGATTTCTTGCCATGTGGATTCAGCACCTTTCTTTTATTTTGCAAATGTAACCCTTTTCTTCTCTTTCTGCTTCCTATCCCAGTGCCCCCAAAACTTGTCATTTCTTAATGGAAGTGCCATACTTCCATCATCCAAATGTTCTTCTAACAGCTTTTGTTAGTGTAATTTAGGTTTCTGCTTACAAACTTCAGGCAACAGAGCAATGTATTTCAATTCTCATTTGTGAAAAGAATTGCAGATGGACAGAGGGACTTATTTTATTTGTAGTTCTATGACTTTTGTAGCAGAAGGAGTATAGTCCAGTGGCTAGGATTAGCCCATGTCACAGAACACCAGCTGCTGGGGCCTGGGGACATCTCTGGAGCCTTTTCAGTCTCACCCTCTGTTTCAGCAGGGTCAGCCACTGCAGGTTGCCATGGGCTGTGGTCAGCTGGGTTTTACTTATTTTGATCATGTGGAGGTAGTACTCTGCAAGAAACAACTTTCCCCAAGGCATGGAATATACTTCAGCTCTTTCCAAGCTGTTGTTAAGTGGCAGAGTCATGGAAGCTGTTTTAATCTTAAGGAGATCTGGGATCTGTGGCTTTTCTGTTTGATGTTGTTTTGCCACTGCGTGCTATCACCAAACATCCCAGCTGTAGCTTGGAAGGAAAGTGGTCACATCTGTTATGGGCATGAAGAAGTACAAATGGTAAGAAATAAACCAGACTACAGTAGACAACTCATCCCTGGGTTGGGTTGTTATTAATATGTCAAATATTTGTTTTTATTCCCACTACCTGATTGAAGGGACTCACAGGAGTTCTTAGTATTGCATAGTTCTCTTTCACCTCTTCTCACAAGCTCAGCATGTGGCAGGACTGTTGCCATCATGTTAATTCTCTAGCTTTGCAACTGACTCAGTTCTTCTGTGTGCTTTCTGCTGATTTAGAGTTATTCATTGTGCCCTCTTATTCCTATGTCAAATCTTCCCCCAGAAAACTCTACATATAGTTCATAAGAGCTCTAAGATCCCCATTGTATTTTTCTACTTTCTATAGCTTAAAGTGGCAACAAAAGTTGCCCAGTCCACAGGAAACTTTTATTCAAGCAAATTTCCCCGAACTGTGCTTCAAAATATGAGGTTTTTTCTTCTCCAAATGACTTATTTTACCATGTTTTGCTAAAAACCCTCACATTACTATTTATTTAAGTAAATAGCTTTGAGTCAAAATATGGCCTCATGGGCTTTTAAAAAATACTAAATTTCCATTTTTGAACAGAAGAAAAAGTAATTACAATACTAAAATACAAGTCTTAAAAACTCTTTTTTAGTAGATCAGGAAAATATTAGGCCACATAATTGCCTAACTTTTTATGTACTGTGTTTTCAAGATAGGTGCAAATAAAGTAACTTTTCAGGGAAGCAGCTTTTGGATCACTGTACAAAAAATAAATATGATCATTATTAGGCTAGTCTTACGCATCTCTTTGAAGAAGAAATAAACCTTTTTATTGGTTACAGCAGAGATCTATCTGACTTTATTCCCATTGGTTACATTAGTGAATGCTCCAGGTGTACGGAAAGCAGACACTCCCTCAGTGCTTTTTTTGGCTGATTTACAGTTATTATTAATGTTTGGGGCATATTTATTTTACGTAGGAAGGGGCTTTATTTGCTAAACAGAATTTTATGCAAAGTTTTTTGTTTTCTCTTGCTCTGCAGAGAAACCAGACTTGAAAAGCAGCATCAATAGGTGGGTACACGGTTTGAAACAAACAGTGGGATTTAATTTCATGAGACTTTGGGCAGGACTAATTATAAACTGCTGCTTAGCAATGAAAGTAAACATTCTACCAGCATTGCCTGCTGCAGAAATCTTTCCTGCAAACCTCTGCACTGGCTGAGAGGAAAGAGTACAGTTTTAAGTACTTCCACCAGCTGCCTACCTGTGTGTACTTTTCATGTTCCAGGTTCTCCATTTAAAGCCTTAGAGATACTGTTCTTATAGTAAGATATGGAGAACCAAGCCACTCTTCTCCTAGATTTTTTATAATTAAACTACCCTTTTTGTTTTTGCCTGCATAGGACAGTCAAGAAAATAACTCTCTGAATGTGAGCTGAGTCATAGAAGACTTTTATTGTAGGTAACTAATGCTGGTGGGGCAAAACCTGGATAGAAATAAAGTGCTGGTAAGCTCAAAAAACAGTGGATGTGATGTCTATGTTCTCTTATTTAAAGTATTTCTTGAACAAGTTCTAATGTGTTGACCTTTCTGGATTTTCTAGCAGTTCTGTTATGGTTAGGTGTTGAATATTTCTACTCCTTGTGTTTTCAGTCCCCTGAGAAGAAGGACAAGACACAGGAGTATAAAATCCAGTTATCCAGTTTTTGTTCTGAAAGTTGGAGAAGCTGCTTTTTGCCGGGTTGCCTGAGTTTATGCCTTCGTGGCTACCAATATCCTTGTCCTGCAAGAGGGCTGCCAGACCTTGTGTAACTGTATAGAGATGAAAGGCCTCTTTTAGCTCAATATTTTTGCATACGTCATGAAAATAAGGGGCTAAGGAGCAGAGCTGACACAAGTTGGGCAGTCACAGACTGTATGAAATTTAACAAGAGCAAGTGCCAGGTTCCGTGCCTGGGATGGGATAATCCTGGTTCTCTGTACAAACTGGAGGACAGGAAGCTGGAGAGCAACCTGCAGAAAGAGATCTGGGGGGTTGGGTTGATGGCAAGTTGAACATGAGTCAACAGTCTGGCAGCCAAAAGGGCCACTTGTGCCCTGGGGTGCATCAAGAACAGCAGTGGTGGCTACTCGAGGGAGGTTATTGTCCCACTCTATTCTGCTTGAGTCCTTGTGTGCAGTTTTAGGTGCCTCAGCGCAATAAAGAGATTAAACTATTGGAATGTGTCCAGAGGAGAGTGACCAAGATGGTGAAAGGCCTCAAGGGCAAAACTTACTAGGAGTGT
Source organism: Pomatostomus ruficeps (assembly GCA_013400735.1). Lineage (NCBI taxonomy): Eukaryota > Metazoa > Chordata > Aves > Passeriformes > Timaliidae > Pomatostomus > Pomatostomus ruficeps. Next base: position 7,233 of record VYZT01055753.1, on the reverse strand, counting down.
CTGAGGTCGGTTTGCTCAGCCTGGAGAAGAGAAGGCTGAAGGGTGACCACACAAGAACCTACAACTTCTTCAAGGGCGTCACGTGTTCTTCTTCTCTCTCTGATTACCTCCAAAACGACACAAGGAAATGGAATGAAGCTGCCTCAGGGGAAGTTCAGATAGGATATTAGGAGAGAGTTCTTGTCTGAGAGGGTTGTTGGTCACTGGAACAGACAGGAAGGAATTGGGCATGGAACCAAGCCTGACAGTTCCAGGACTATCTGAATGAGGCTCTTTATTCATATGGTTTATTTATAGTTAGTTGTGTAAGGAGCAGGGTGTTGGACTTGGTGATTCTTACGGGTCCCTTCCAGTTGGAGATATTCTATGATTGTAAGTCAATCAGCCATTGGTGGAGTAGCCGGTAATGTCCAGCTGTGGGGTGGAGGCAAGATGACCACTGTCACCTGGTTCATAGGCCTGCAACTGGAAGACCAGTTGCAACATGCAGGCTCTATGGGCACCCTGTGGTGTGCAAGGCCCTAGGGAGGGAAGGAGGGAAGGAAGCAGGAGAGCACAGGCATTTCTGGAAAACAGAATTGAAGCAGTTTATTGCTCAAGTCACAAAGTCATGTTTGTGGTGATTCATCACAAGTCTCCTTTCTTGATGTGTCACCATATACGTGACTAATGGAGGAACTTGCCAAAACTCCTGTTACCCTCTGCAGTGGAATGTAAATATGACTAATCTAATACTGTAGCAGGAAGTATCTGAGAGCAGTGATAGGTCTTTGCACTCTTACTTGTTTACTGGGATCTCTTGAATACCCTCTAGTTCTTCAGCTATTCAAAACCTATGTTTGCTCTTTTGTTTTACCTACTGTTTTCCCCCCAGCTAACACAAACTATGTTGGTTACTAGAGACAGCCTGCTGAAGATCTGTCTCTTGAGATCCAGGTATGTGAGCTACAGACATGAAAGGAAAATAGTGCAGACACTGCTGAAGTATTCTTGAATCTGTCTAGGAGCTAGAAATACCTGTTGTGTTGTGCTTTATATGCAATGTAATATCTGCTTTATTTGTAAATATCTTTGTTTAGACTATGAAAATGCTCATAAGCTTAGTTTCTCTGGGTGTTCTTTAAATCTGTAGGGAGGGCAGCAAATTCTTGCTGACTTTTCCTTCTTGGACCCTAATAGCACCTTTATTCTAGTTCTGTAGCTTTATCTCTTGTTTTCTAATTACTTCTTTCCTGGAACCAGCTGAATCCTTATTTCTGAGCTTTTCTCCTTTTAAGCTAAGTCACTGAACTTCTTCTTTAGCTGGACCCAGCCATACCAAAAGTGGAGTGAGCACATTTATAAAAGCAACTGCTTTAAAGACATGAACAGTGGAGAAACACCTTTCTTTGCTGGGAAAGCTGACTGCCAGCACCTTAGAGTGCAGATTATTGTAATGAGTTCTATAAGCTATGTTTTGACATTTTTTACTACTTTATCTCCAAAAGGTAATGTATATGAGGAGCCTGACATCTTGCTGCATGTTTGGAAAGCAGAATTTTGGTTTCAGAATAATGAATAATTTCAGTCAATAAAACATGATTTTTTTTTTCTTGTATTGACTCTCAAATTTTTTTATTCCTCTGTCAAAGCATGTTTTATATGAGCTTGGCAGTCAGTCAGCAATCTCATCTGAAATTATTTCTCTGTGAAGCTCGTGTGCAAAATCCTTAAAATAGCAATGTCACTGAAAGCATGCCCTTTTACAAAGGTTTCTTCCTCTTGAGGGAAACCACTGCAGCTGAAGCTATTCTGAGATCCCTCTACCTGCCCTCTTGGAGTTAAACTACCAAATTCTGATAAGGTCCTGTCTTAGGCATACCTCCCAGAGGCCTGTAGCCTGAGATATGTATGTACTTGAGAAAACTAGCAAACTAGCATTCAGGTTTGAGGAACAGCTATGCAAATACCTGTTAAAATTTCTTATGAGTGCTTTGACCTTTTTTTCGCCTGTTGATATGGAGGTTTCTTGGTGTAGTCTAACCAAAGGAGTAACTTCAGAAGTAACTGGCATTTGTGTCTTAGCACCTGCTAATTTTACAGAGGTTTATAAAATTGTATTGCAAGATGATGTAGACTTCAGATAAATGACTTGCAAATATTTTGCATTCTGTAAAGTAGTTTCTCATGAGCTAAGTATCTAAAAGAGTTTGTGATCTCCACCTGAAATAAAGAACACCAAGTAAAATAACTTCTTGCTTTCTATTCAAGATTTATACCTAGTTATTTTATCCGGGAGGTTTTAAATGTGCTTTGCTCGTGCACTACAATTAAGCCATCAATTGCCTCTGTTTTCATGAAAGGGCTTGTCACAGATCAGGCCGGGCTGTGTCCCTATGTGGCTGTGAGTAAGGTGGCTTTCAGTTCAAATATTACAGTATGGGAATTGCTGCTTAGGCTTCAAATTTCAGCGTTTTCTGTAGCAGCTCAGTTGGCCAGACTGCACACTTTTTTTATTCCATTCCAGTTGCTTCCCTATTAAAAAAAAATGGATCTTACTCCCTTTTCAGAAAAAAGTGCATTATTAGTGCAGTTATCTGAGAAAAAAGGGATTTCAGTTTTGACATCAGTTATGATAAAAGATGTCACCCAGTATATGAGCATCCATCATTGCTGCTATCAGACTTGTGACTTGTCTTAGCTTGTTCTGTCATGTAAGTGAAAGGAGCATTCTGCTTGTAGTTTATTTTTGGTGTTTGTGTTTTATTCCTCTCTTCAGGCTTTGCAGTAGTTGGTTATGATGCCTCTTTGGTAGTTGCATTCTTAGAGGAAAAGCCAGACACATCAATGCTTTTTGGAGGTATCTTCTGAATTAAGGTAGTTTCTGTCTGGAAATAACTTTTGCTCTGGTTGGCTTGATGCTCAGTAGGTAGGAAAAGTCTTCCAGCTTCTATGGGGCTGAAGGAGTATATTTGGAAGTCTTTTTCTTGCACAGCTGATACCTACTTTCATGCCTTCTTCTTATTCCATGCTTCAGTGAAAGTAGGAATGATGAAGAGTCAGAAATACCCCAACCAGTTGTTTTAGTTGTCCACTTATCTTACAAGGCTCTGCTGCTGAGATCACACGACTATATTTGTGCTGTGAAACCAGTTTGTATCATGTATGTATTGTGTTGGTGTGTCTGCAGTTGACTGGGTAAGCAGCAGTAGCTCTAGCAACCGACTTAATACAGCAAGATACAGTGTTCTTTGCCTAAGGACTGAAAATAGAATCTAATCTCCCTGGAGTGGAGACCTCATAGTGGTGCCAGCTGTGTTTAGCTGTGTTTTAGGAAGTTGAAAAGACTACTCAGGATCTTATGTGCTAATTTCTTAACCATCTTCATACTGCTAAGCCTAGGTAGGGGGAAAGGTAATTCTTACAAACCCATGAAAATTAATTTTTAATTACAAGATATTAAATCTATTACATAACTTTCATAATGGCCTTTGTGCTCCAAGGCTCTTCTTCACACTTGAATCTTGTATTTTCTCATGCATTGGAGCTGTCCCCCGGCTTATTTTGTGGTTCAGCGGAAAGAAGGCTGGGAAAGAATATGCTGTGGATGGCACTAAGAAAGCATGCAACAGCAGTGGCAAGAATAAAGTGCGTTATTGACTGCAGGAATGTATGTTCCAACCCTTCAGGTCATTTCTATAGAGCCAATTTTTAGTGCGGTTCCTTTTTTCTGAAGAAACATATGGATAGTGACCTGGAGAAATAGAGAAGAATATCTTCAACCCTGACTCAAAATGTTCTTCTAGATTGACTTAGGAAGCAGAAAACATACCTGAAGATCAATCAGAGTCATGTTTATAACTTTATTAAATGTTGGGTTTGAGTAAGAAAAAGCAGTGTCTTTACTGTTTCTTTTATCTTTCTACAGGCCAAGATGACTTCTTCTTAGGAGATGCACTTTTGGAAGGTAGGCAGGAAAATTGTGACTGCTCTTTTGACTTGTTTATTTCCAAGTATTACTGCATGACCGAGGATGACAACTTTGCCACATATGGTTTGTTTAAACCTCAGTGGAACAATTCAGCCATGTGTTTGTTGAGATGTTGACCACATAGAACTCAAATTTGTCTTTGGAACACTTTTAGATTTCTCTTTGAGGCAAAATTGCCTTGCTGTATAGATTTGTACTTGTGCATTTTGTTTTATAGACATGTACTGACATTTGTCCTTTGTCCTTCATGTAGCTTCTGAACAGTGTGTTAAATAGTATCTAAATTTTTTTTTTTTCCTTAATCATATCTGACAGAAACTACAAAGAAGCCTCTTATAACTCAGAAGACACCACAATCAGATCCAGGTGAGATCTAATTGGCTTGTAATGCCTTTTACTGTAAAATCAAGTGTAGTGTACATACTAATTTGAGATCCTGAATTTTTCAGTTTAGTGACACACAGGGTTGTGATATTTCTATAAAAGAAAGCAGTTCCCTAACAGCAAAAGGATCGCTTCATTTTGGAATCTGCTTTCAGAAATGTACTTTGTGATTTCACAAGCTTAAAGACTCTGTTGACTTTCAGTCTGCATGTTTGCAGCTTGCTCACCTTGAGCTGGCCCGTAGCAGGTCCCATCCTCTCCAAGAGCAGCAAGTCACTTGGCAGGTAGTGCCTGGTAACTCTGTGTGGCTTTTCCATGAGTCACTGAGGAGTGAGTGTGTCATTCCATTTGTGGAGAAAACATTGTGAGGTGCATTTTGTGTAAAAAATAGCCTAAGATTACTTCCATTTTTGCATTACATTTGAAATTTCTCCTCTTTCTTTGTAGATGATTTTGACTTGATCCATGCTCTTGATTCTGGTAAGTATCATATTTTTCTGGATACTGCTCAAAGGTGCCTGTTGCAATGTCTATCCATCCTTTATGTCCTAAATATAATAAGGCACTGAGTTGATTAGGGTAGCAGACTGTTGATAAAAATAATTGCGGTCAAGTTATGTTTGTTAATTTTAAGGTTCTGGTTCACAAAAACCATAGGAATTTCAATAATTTCTTAGCCAGCTTCTACTTGTTTCATTGCTGTGTTTTCACTAGGTGGCACTAATTCCATAAACTATTACTTATGAAAGTAAATGTTAAATCCGAACTAATCTCTCCCATTTCAGGAAGTATTTTTAGTAGCACAAGGAAACATTAATCTGTTAGAAATAATTTGAAGGAAATCCTATTTTGTGGCAAGCCAAATGAAGTGTCATTGTCAGAATCATAGCTCTATTCTGTGTACCTTGTTTATTTTTCAAGTGAGGTACCAAGCCTTATATTTGGTTAAAACCTGAAACCTGATCATTTTAAAAGAGAAAACAGACAAGTAATCGGAACCTGGTAGAAAAATTTAAAGAAGTTTAGCCTTTGAAATCAGATGTGCAAACTAAAATGCTGCATAAGACTTAATGAGTTTTTCTGTGTATGTTCCAACCTAGGAAGGATCTGACATACAGGTTAATGTAGCAGGAACACTCCTAGCTGCATTAAAACACAGACTTTAGCTAAAATAACAAAAGAAATACGGCATTAGCTAATGAGAGGAAAATGACATGGGGAGGTTTTGATACAGTATTTTAGGTCAGATCATCTTTCAAAGTCACTACAATGCTGTGCTTTTGGTTTCTTCAAACTAGTAATTTTGCTCAATTTATTATAACTCTTATTTGTCTACAGATGATTCCATACCACATCCTCCTGCAAATCCTGGAGACACTGGTAAGACTGATCTAACAGGAATTTCTGAAGTGAAGAAGAGTATTTTTTAATCTCTCCTAGTCCCTTTGAACATTACTGGACAACAGTCTAGTTTTGTTATCTTAACATTTTTCTTTTCTCTCTTTTTTTTTTTTCTTCCCTAAATCTCTCTTCTGTGATTAGATAACCCCAAGCGAGATCAACCTAAAGGCTCTGGTAAGGCTTCTAGCACAAACTTGTGGTTTTAGTGTCTCAGTTACACTTCTAAGAATTGATCCTTGTTAATTGCCTGCTATGTATGTCAGGTGTGGCATACATCAAACACTGAAGATTGAGGAAAAATTGCCTTGCAAATAAGCTTTGCACCAGTCTTGAAATTCCATAACAAACCTGTTGACTCACTTTCACTTAAAGACAGGATGATGTGAGGAAGAGGCAGGATGGGACAGTGTGTGTGTGCTTGGGGCAATGCTGTTCTTGGCTGCCTGTGGTGATGCACCCATGTATTGGATTGAGTTCATTCTTCTTTACAAACTGAATCCCTTCTAGTCATGCTCAAAAGTAAGTAGGAACTGCCTATGATCTTTATTCTTAAAGGATCTAAATTAAAAGTAAAGCTCCAAATTAAAGGGTTGCTTCTTTTTTTTTTTAACTAAAGGCCCTGTTAAGAAATACAATTATTTGTTTTTGAAAGATAGGTTTAAAATATATGTCCTTCCCTGACTGTTCTGCTTTAGAGGTCCTCTCTGTCTTTGTCTAACCCAGAACAAAATAGATTCAGATGGATGCAGGTGTGATGATGCCATTATTCACAAACATGGTGGTAAAGAGCCCTGGAATGCAAGTCTCAGTTCTTGTTCTTTTACCTGCCTAATTTGCAGCAGATACTTGAATTTGAGTTTTGCATGCCTCAGTACAGTGTGTTTAGCACCCAACTAAAACATCCTCTGATGCAATACTTTTAGTTTTTCTGCTTGAAACCTATTTGCTTTGCATAAACTAAATATTCATTTGGCAGCTGAGGAAAGGAGAAGAAGGTGCTGTGAAGGAGACAGGAAGGCTCCATAAGATAGGGCTCAGTGAAATGGAGAGGGACTACGTCAATGTCTTACAATAAATCAGAGAAGGGAATTACATTTGGACAGTTTGTGGCTTAGAGACCCAACTCTGAAGAACCATTCACAGCTGCAGCCTTGAAAATAAATGGTCA
>VYZT01055749.1:14523-30752 GCA_013400735.1 Pomatostomus ruficeps | reverse complement strand
GCCTAGTAGGCCAGCCTGAGGAGCGCTACAAGTGATGACATAAGAAACACAGAAAACTTGATTAATTCTTAGTAGCATGGCACAATAGCAGAATTCATATTTTAAACTGCTTCCTAGGCAGTCATCACACTGCAAATTAGGCAATAGAGAATGTACCTGTAAGTGATTTTTTCACAGAAATAAAGATGCCAACATTTAAAATAGTCCTGAGTACAGTAATTCAAAACCAAGTCAGCACATGTCTGCTTCTGCTCACAGTTTGGCAGGTAAAGGGACAAGACCAGGCCTTAAATACCACAGGTATTTTTGCAACTTTTACTAAAAAAACTTCTCCTGAAAATTCCAGTAACAATTCTGGATCTTTTCTCCCCTATAGATGAACGTGATTTTGAGGACTTTTTTCTTGACTTTGAAGAAGATTTGAAATCTCATCATTCAGTGCAATGCTCACCTTCTCCAGGTATAAAAAGATAGGAATTCAAGAACAATGTTTGTAGATACTCGTCATGCAGAACTCAGATACTAGGACAGCAGCATGATGTGCAGTAATTTCATGAGTCTAGTACAAATACATTGACAATAATATACAATTTTGCATTGAATTCCAGAAAACTGTTTAGCCACTAGATTCTTCTATGAGTGTAGCAAAAGTTTTGCCCAGTCACCAAGCAGATCCTTACTCTGGGCCCCTTTTCACCAGAATTGATACCCATATGAAGAGAATGAGAGAAGAAAGATTCTTCTACTAAGACACAGATGATAAAGGCAGCAGAATCTTTGCTCACTCAGTCTTTTGCAAAGCTAAAGTAATTCTTCTGAACTTCACGGAGTTATTTTACACGTGAGCAACTTGAACAACACACAATTTAGTTCTATGTCTAGGAAATACCAAACACTATTTCATTGATGTGCACAGTCCCTCACAAAGGACACCCAGCACTGTCGTTTTCTCTATAGAATGTAGTCAGCCATGGTCATAAGTTTTGTTTGCTTGATTCAGCAAACATTTTCACTAGCCATTCTTTCATTGTTAAACATGAACAAAAAAACCCCAGGTGACAACTTGTACTTCAGCATTCATTTTAAGTCATGATTCTTGTTTGCAACAGCAACTAATAGTAAATTTTTTTATGTTATATAAAGAGGAATGGGAAAGGCAGGAAGTCAAAGAATAGTCATTTGACTGTCACATATTCTCCAATGGCCTAAATATAAGTTTTGAGTTCATTAAAACATTGCTGTCTTCAAGGTAAGTTATCACCAGACCTGAGAGAAAGTTTAGCTTAGATTTTTCAAATAGTATCTTAGAAAAACTTGCAAACTGACACAATAGATTAACGCCTCTTTGGGGGTTTTGCAGGCTGCTCAGGTGCTGCAAAGTCTGCCGTTATCCAGCGCTTTGGTCAGATAAGCTTCCTTGGCTGCCGCTATCGGCAACTTTATCTTATCTCGCTTATCTCTCTACCTAGCTTGTGCTTTGCAGTAAGAGCAGCAATCCCCGATGATAGTTTGAAGCAGGTAGAAATAAAGAAGAGAGAATGGACCCTCTGTAGCTTTACCCAGACTTTAATGGTGTCCTTTTCTTCAGGATATGTGCTACCAGAGAGACCCGACAGGGTCGTTACAGAGACTTTTATAGGAAAGGGGAAGGGAGTGGTGATAAGGTTGGGTCCAAGGTTCTTAACAAATCATGAATTGACATGGGGTGACAGCTTTCCAATGAGTCTTGGGGAAGGGCGGAACATATTTACATTAGCCTATGAACCTTACAGAACAATAGAACTTTCTGGCAACTGTTGAATAGTAAAACAATACAATGAATATTAAAATAACAGAGGTGGAACTGAGTCTATGATTGACAGGGTTAGAACGTGGCGGCTAGGGGTTTCCCCCTAGCCCACTGCCACAATAGATCCTTATGCTTGCTTAATGACTACAGGCATAGTTATAGGGAGGTCATTTCAGCTGTAGGGTTTATGTCTTCATGGAAAAGCCCAGACCACTGTGAGGGGCTTGCTTTGCTGGCTCATACCAATGTACATGATGTTTCTCTGACTGCAGAGCATCCAGCTTCTACTGCACAGCATATGCACCTCAATTCTATGAGAATATGTAGCAGGCTTCAGTCATATTGACCTGACTTCAGCCACAGGACATCCAAAAAGGCAGCACTTTGAAACGCAAAGAGAGACGCAGTTTTCTTGGACTGCGTAATGACATGTTATAAGGTAGCTGAAGTGCATCTGTCCATATCCATTACATCACACTTCACCAGGACTCATTAGGAACCTGTTCTAATTTAGTGAGATGTAACATTTTCAGCTTTTCTTATGCACTGACAAATATCACAGCATTTCTTGAAACTACAAGAGTTGACATTCACATTGCAGTGGTACTGCCAGGCATAAAAAGAAACCTACAGACTACTCGTGATGAAAGAGAAAGACTCTTGTGCACCAGTAATGCAACATGCATCACACATTTAGCACCATGGTATCAAGGTCTCAGATTACTCCAAAGAAAGAGCATATTTCCAGCTCCCTTTTCAGACTAAAATTCATTATTAGGCTGTGCTGAGAAACTGCATGAAGCATGAACTTTAGTGCCTTAGAAAGCATGAGGGGTTTTTTGGTTTATCTGTGTTTCCCTTACCCTTTTTATTTTGTCATTTCAGGTCCCTTCAAACCATGTGACCATCTGTTTGGTAGCTGGCTGATCAGAATTGGAGTGTGGACCATAGTGGGTTTGACCTTTATTTGCAATGCACTGGTGTCTGCTACAGTTTTCAGATCTCCATTTTATATGTCTTCCATAAAGCTTTTGATTGGTTTAATAGGTATTGTAAATGCCTTGATGGGTCTGGCCAGTGGAGTACTGGCTAGCGTGGATGCATCCACTTTTGGTAGCTTTGCTCAGTATGGAGCACAATGGGAAAGCGGAATTGGTTGCCAAATAACAGGCCTTCTCTCCGTTTTTGCTTCAGAGGCTTCCATATTCCTCCTCACCCTAGCTGCACTCGAACGTGCATTCTCTGTAAAGCATGCTGCAAAGTTTGAAACAAAATCCTCCACTGCTAGCATAAAAATTGCCATTTCCTTTTGCTTTATGCTGGCACTCATCATTGCAGTGATACCCCTGCTCACTGGAAGTGAGTATGGGGTTTCTCCGCTCTGTTTGCCACTGCCATTCGGAGAGTCCACTGCCATGGGCTACATGGTAGCACTGGTACTGCTGAACTCCCTTTGTTTTCTGGTAATGACTGTTGCTTACACAAAGCTCTACTGTAGTTTAGAAAAGGGAGAACTAGACAACATTTGGGATTGCTCTATGGTCAAACACATAGCCTTGCTACTTTTTACTAATTGCATTCTTTATTGCCCTGTGGCCTTCTTATCTTTTTCCTCCTTACTAAACCTCACTTTTATCAGCCCAGAAGTGATTAAGTCAATACTTCTAGTGATTGTCCCACTGCCAGCATGTCTAAACCCACTGCTCTATATACTTTTCAATCCACATTTTAAGGAGGATTTGGGAAGTCTGCAAAAGCAAACTTTGATATGGAGGCGATCGAAACATGCTAGTCTGATCTCTGTGAATTCAGAAGATATAGAAAAACAATCCTGTGACTCAACACAAGCACTGGTAACCTTCACAAGTGCCAGCATATCGTATGATATGCCCACCAGCAGTTCGCTAATGCCACCGTCTTATCAAATGACAGAGGGCTGCAATCTTTCATCAGTCGCGTTTGTTCCCTGTCGCTAGTTACAACAGCAGTGCAGAAAATATCTCTGTTTACAAAATTTTTAATCCCAAAAGGAAATGTGGATGTGGGCATACAAGCTTAGAGAGTGCCTCTAAATTATTGTGACACACATCAGAAAACAGACAATGACAAAACTTGCAGCAGGCTGAAAATCCAATACTTGAACCTGTTCAGCCTGCTCCCAAAATGCTGGGATGAAGAGAGGAAATGAAAGCTGCTGAATTTTGTGCAGTTGTATCAGCTGCTCTCTTTTAAAGTAGCACTACTCAGAAAGGACATCAGTTGATCAAGAGCAAAAATAGCATATTAAATTTGTAACATTTTTTCAAAGCATCACCTGATGTTTTCAGGGGTTGGGTTGTTTTTTCCCCTGTTTATTGCAATTTGGTTTTAATAATAGTTTTTCAGTACCATGATTGTTTTTATAAGCATCTGTGTATGGCCTTTGTTCAGCAAGGTATCAAAATGGAAGCATAGTCCTTTTCAAGTCCTAAAGGTTTCTGTAGAATAACCTTTGGTGAAGGTTATTCTTTCCTGAACCTTCTTTCATGAAGGTTCCATGTTTGATAAAGCTGATTGAATGGTTTAACTGGCATTGGGTTTGGATTTGGGAAGTCACCTAACTTGACAAAGCATTTTTAATTGTCAGCTAAAAAATTAACATGATGTGAAAGAAGTTAATCAAAATCCTGCTAAGCATTTAAAATGTAATTGTAAATGGCAAGGCATTGTCACATGGGTAAATTTTTTTTTTTCTAATGAGGTTCTGCACAGTTTGGTCCTGAATTGCTTTCATACCAGTAGAATTACTCCCAGAATTTCTGATGAAAAAATTGGCAGATTACTCATATAATTTGAAGGTGGATGTCATGGTTTGACCCTGGCTAAGTGCCAGGCACCCACAGCAGCTGCTCACTTGTTCTCTCCCCTGCCACAGCTGGGCAGAGGAGGGAAGGAGAGGGGGGAAAAAAAACTTAGGGAATTAACCTAAAGGTCCATGAGTTGAGATAAGGAACTGGGAGAAAACGTTCTAAGGACAAACTAGGCTTAGCTTAAGTTGCAAAATGAAATTTATTACTACTAGAGTAAGAAGGAGGAGGATATGAGAAATAAACTAAACTTTTAAAAGATACCGTTCTTTTCACTTCCCAGCCCTCCCTCCCTCCCACCAACAGTGCAAGGGGGGCAGGGTGTGGNCGGACTGCGGGTGGATCTCTCTGCATCCCCTGTGGACCCCATGGACTGCAGGGGGGACACCCCGCCTCACCATGGGCTCACCACGGCCTGCAGAGGAATCTCAGCTCCAGAGCCTGGGGCACCTCCTCTCCCTCCTTCTCCACTGACCTTGGTGTCTCCATGTTGTTTTCCCTCACATGTTCTCACATCCTCCTACTTCTTTAACTAAAAGCAGCTGCATGTACATTTTGTTTAGATTTTTCCTTAAATATGTCATCACAGAGGCATAACTAACTCTTCTAATTGGCCTATACACGGCCAGTGACATGTCCGTCATCTTCAGAGCCATCTGAGATTGGCTCTGCTGGAAATGGTGAAGAATTCCAGAAGCTTGTCACAGGAGCCATCTTTATGCCCCCCCCCCCCCCAAAACCACAACAGTGGAAAATAGAAAATACTACATAGAAAGCCATCAATATAAAAAAAATTGGTATGTTGAGAACTATTAAAGGACACTAAAGGCATTCAGACAGAAACATTCATTTAAGGTAATTTGTCTAGGAACAAAAACTGTAGTCCTGCTCATGGAATGATCTCTGTCTCGTGGAACACTGATTCTAGGAGGCTGCTAGTTCATAGTCACTAGCCAGCTGAAGATGTAGAGGTCACTGTGTCCTTTTGGATAAGGATAGCCAATAGCCTTAGCTAAGACAGTATCAAGTAGGAGTGAAGAGGCTGTGTGATCTGTGTTCTTAGCACTGATGCAAGCACTCCCAGGATATTTCGAACACTTATTGCATTCATATGCTGTAAATAACATTGTGATGTTGAAAAGAATATGAATATCATAAATGTAAAGAAACTTAAGGAATAAGTGATTTGATCACAGTTTATAAGTAGCTGCTTCTGGGATGCAGAAGTTTGAGGGCAGAGGACTACTCATCTGAAAGGAGAAGAATCTGGTAAGGTCAACTGGAAATTGGCATTAGGGATATGCAGCATAGAAATAAAATTTTTGATAGAGATGGTCATTAGCTAGTGAAATTATCAGTCACCAAAAATCTCTAAATTCATATTGGATATATTGCAAAAAAAGATACTGGAGCAGCTGTTGAAATTCAGGGACTTCTGATGGCTTTAGTTTAGGAAAAGGCTTGATTAGATTAACAGAGTTCTCTGACTTTAAATCTGTTCTTACTTTGCTGAATCAAGGCATGTATGTTTACACATCAGAAGCATCCCAGTTAGAAAGAAGAGACTTCAGGTCCTTGCCAAGTCTAACTGTTAAAACATCTCAGACAACAGAGGCCACCTAGAATATAATTCTTTGATGTTGTTGTCTTGGTTTCAAAGACAGGTATGTGCTAAAGAAGGCAGAAGCCTTCTTTAGAATAGGAAAATGTAACCCCCTTCCCTCCGAATTGGCAAAATTTTGAAATCAAGGGGCTTTCGGGCAATGGTATGAGAAAAGAGGAATAACAGTCCTTTACTAATATATTTATATATATATATAATGGGACAGACAAAACAACAACAATGGTAACCACAACAAATATTCCAGTATTCTTTTCTCAGAGCTGGCACCTTTTGCTTAAGTAAGCTGATAATTTAAGACAGAAAAATGCACAAATTTACCTTTTGTTGTTGTTGTTATTAAAAAGAGCTCCCTGATGAGTATCATTTACTAGCCCAGTACTCACTGCTTAGTTAATGGCCATTCAACCTCCAGGTGAATGAGACTAATTTTTTAACATTAGGAAGGTTAGGCTAGGCCCAGCAATTAAGGTAATCAGTTGCAGATGATCTTTGTTGTTCATCTGTTCCTGTATATAAAACTTCCTGGGACTCCAAGGATAGATTTTCATAATGAAGAATCTGTTGCCAACAATGCATATGCCTTGATTTTCTTGTCCATTCACACTGGCATATTTTTAGTTTTGCAGTTACAGATGGCATCAGTTGACTTTGGCTGACATGTCCATCCTTCAGGGAAAAAAAATGAACCAATTCCAAAATTATGTACGATAAAGTCAGCTGGGTACTTATCTTAATCCTTTATCTGTTGTGGCTTTTGAAGCAGTGCAGCACACAGCTGCAGAAACGATGCCTGAAACCACTTTGGATTAAACAGAGGATCAGTCAACCATTGCACAATACCTATTACCATGTTTACTTAGCTTTAATTTAACTGGGATCCATCTGTGCTGCACTGCTCAATGTCAGTGAGCTTCCTTTCAGCTTGCTATATTTAAGAAGTTTGTAAAGAAATTTGAGAAGTAAAATAATATTATAATTCCAAATCTAGTTAAAGAAAGCTTCTTTCATCAGAACTTTTTTAGCTTGCAGAAGGTCCTAAAGGCTTTGTGTCTTATTTTTATAAGCATGTTAGAAATATTTTGAACAGATATTTTAAACTTGAAATTGTTAAAATTCATTTACTAGATTTTTAAAGTGAAATGTGTAAATATAGAACTGTATTTATTATTACAGTGAAATACAACTACAGTAAAGGACCTGAGATTAAGCCCTGTACAGTTTCATATTGATATTTGCTATGTTTTCTGCTCATATATGTTAGTAAATTCATTATCTGTAAATAATATAATGTAAATGTGTAGTGATTGTAAATAGGTGACATGCTTTCTTTTCTGTCAGTGTTCCGAACATATGTAAGTTGTAATAAAATGTGACTACACAGTAAAGAGCATTTAATCATGACCTAACACCTCACAAAATGGTGTGCATTCTCAATTAATCCTCCCAGAGTTATTGTAATACTTACACTAACCTCCCTAGGTGTCTGAAATTCTTGACAAAGTATAAGTTACAGGTTGTAAAAAAAAAAAGAATAGTGGGGAAAAAAATAATAGTGTTCCATTTGAACGCAGACTAAATCTTTTACTAAAACTTCACTCGCAGACCCTTATGAACAGATCCTGTGCACGCTGCTGTGTCTTGCTGATGACCTCTCACAATTGCCGCAGGTGAGCCCAGCACCTCCAGCTCTGTGACAAAGGTGTGCCTCAGATCAGACGCAATCTACCCACAGCCTTCAGATCATACAAGGAGAGGTGCAATTCCACTGCACTGGACTGCTGCTTCTAATAAGACAGCAAATTCTCCCCCATCATTCCTCATTTTCTCTCCGACCCCTAATCTGGCAGGTGAAGCAGGTGACGGAGGGGATAACCAAACAGCTGGCAAAGTACATCTGATATGTGGCAGAGAGGCAGTGGCACCATCAGGTATTAAATGGATGGAGGTGTGAAGGGCAAATGAAAGGTGGGGCTTAAAACAAGACTTGACAAGACCCAAGTTGCTCAGGCTGCACCAGAACTTCCAGCCCAGCTGAATTAAAGGCAGGCAGCAGCTAAGCATAGCCATGTCATTTTCTAGGCAACACAGACAGGTGGAAGAGTGCATGCATTCTTGTTAAGAGAGACTGCAGCACAGGACAGTTACATGTGCTTGGTTTTTCAGAGATGGTGATTATAATCATTTCTGCGAAGTACTTGAAAGAGGTAAAATACCAATGAAGCAAAAACTCTCAGAAAGCAATTGTTTAGTCAGGAATTCATATGGCAAGACACAAATTACAAAGATTTGGAAAAAAAAAAGTAAAATTGTCCTATATGTAAATGGATTTTAGCAAGGAGCATGCAGGTTCTTGGGGTAGATAAGGAGGTGTTTGGAGAAGGTAATTTCAGCCAGGAGGGCCTGTGGAGAAGAAGAAAGTTTGTTGGATGAGTTTTAAAATAGTCTTATTGAGATAGGACAGAACCAGCAGAGAATGGGAGTAAGAAAGTCATTATCTTTAGGAGATAAAAAACAGGAGCATGACAAAGAGCATAGGGGTGTGCATAACTCAAGGAAGACAGGGCTTCAAGAGACAGGATGCAAATGGGTGGAGTTTTATGAGAATGACACCACACGAGCAATGCTGTACCAGGTGGGCATGCAGTTTCAGTCTCTGCCCCCAAAAGAGGGGAGAACATCCCTGGCTAATCTGGCAGTCATAACTGATCTCAAATGGAGACCAGCCACTTGTGCAGTCCTTGCTGTTGCTGCTGCTCCACGTTTGCTTCCTGTCTCTGCGACCTACATATACTAGACAGCAGTGACCTATATAAACCAGTCAGTGAGAAAGCTACTGCTGTATAAAGTATCAAACTGTCTCCTATCCAAATCATCTGTAATAGGAGTTTCAGCTTATCAAGGGCACCACTTATTTCCTCTGACTGTTGTGTGAAACTCTGAAACAATAATATCATAATCAGACATTTCTCTGTCATCAGTTTATGTTGCAATATGAAAGTTAAGGTGCTGGAAATGTCATTGATCAATCACTTAAGAAGAACTCAAATAATTTAAAATGTAGCAAAAGTAATGTTTTCCGTAGGAAAAGACTGGAAGACAAGGAAGTGGAGACAGAAGAATAAGAACATGGATATGAAAAGTTAACAATATAAAAACAGAATCACAACAGCAAGAGTGTCAGAAAATTCTTCCCCAGTCCATGAAGTACAGTAATCGTGCAGGTGCTCAGGTGCTGCAGAAGACAGCTCTCAGCCTCAAGGAGAGCTGTACTGCTTCCACCAGCAAGGGAGGGACCAGTATCTCCACCAGCCATAATAAGCACTTCATGTTCTCTTTCATTAACGTGCCAAACAAGGGGCAAGTCTGTCCTTCTGCAACGATGTTATTGTAAAAAATAATGTGAAGCTAAGCCTAGAAAATGGGTTGAACTCTTTATATGTCTTTGCTTGAACAGAATCCCAGTTACATGAGATTAGAAATTTTGAAGAAAAATGCAAATTTATCCACGCTAATAAATAAAGCAGAAGAGATTCCATGTGTTATACCTAACCCTTGCAAGTATACTGGGAAAAAAAGGCAGTATCAACATTAAGAACATCTTGTTCGTATAATGAGAATCACAGACTTGTGCTCCAGTGACTCTAGAGACACAGGAAACATGAGTATGTTCTCTCCATAAAAAAATTTGTTGTGGCATTGTCAAAATTATCTAAAGATCCGATCTCAGTCATAAGAAAAAACAAACATTAAGAATATTCCTCTTGAGAGCTGTCCCACAGCCAGGATTTCTAAAAAACTTAGTCACAGACAAAGAGTCCACTCAAAATCCCTATTCAATTTTTTCACAGGTGGCAACACTTCCACTTGTCAAGTAAAAAATATGCTTCGTTTACAAGAGGAAAACTGTCCATCTGTGGATCTAAATACTTCCACTAAGTTTTGTGCATGCACATACCAGAGCCTTCTGCAGCCAACCTTGAAGGTCTCAGGACTCCAAAACTAAATCTTGATGGAAGTTTCAAGCATCTCCTGCATCTGGTGTCTTTCTCTATATGCAATCACTGTTTTGACAGGTGTCTGCAGTTATTAATTTGGTTCCATGCATAACAGCTTCTCAGGACTATCTATAGAGGTCACTGCACTTATTATCAGCATTTCCGTTTATGAACTAACCTATTCCTGGAGGAAGGAATTCTCCCAGCCTTCTAAGAAAAAAGTAATAGGGGAGATTGTTCTACTCAAAACAGGTGCTCATCTCCCATAGGAAGTACCACAGCCTTCTGGGAAGTCCTTCTAGGTCTCTTCTGGTTCACTATGGAAGTGAACTCCAAAGAGGTTTGTGTGGCCAGAGAATGAATTCTAGAATATGAAATCAGTGTTTCAGTGTGAGACACTGAGATGCTAATGGTGAATGGCTCAAACAATTGGCCATTGGCAGAAGCAGCAGGTGCTTTGCTGACGACATGTGAGGAAACAGCCCAGGTGCAGAGGGGGTACACACCCTCCATCTGAGGCTACAAACAGGGTTCTGAGCCAGACAAGGGAGGAGGCCTATAAGAAGCAGATCCTGGGAGATGGGATAGTGCTTTTTATCATGCCAATGTCCTACATTACATAACTGGCTCAGGTATAAAACTTCCCTCTGAAGGAGATACTGGGACATTCACAGGTGGGTCTGAAGGTTCATCCCTTGTGATGGGGTATAATTTGCTCAACTGTGCTGATGTGAGAGGCTGCTTTCTTGTCTTAGAAGGTGTCACAAACCATCAAGGATGCCCAGAGTGCCAGGTGATCCACAGTGTTGAATCAGACAGTGTAAAACTGTCCCCTGAGGGGAGGTACCTGGGCGTTCCCACTGAGCCTGAGTATATATTAACACATTGGACTTTGTGTTTCATGGGCTTCCCCCACCCCTGGCAGATCAAGATTGCCACCATCACTTCAACCAACAGACATCTAAATTGCAACAATCAGGTATCATCGCTGCATCCAAGGATGGTGACTGGATGCCTTTCTCCCTTCTTTTTCTTCCTCTCTTTCTCTCTCTTTCTTCTCCTAACTACTTCTTCTCAAAATATATTGTAAGCCAGACTAAAAAATTCTAGCCTATGACTTGCTATGTCTGGATACGTTCAAGGTGGCTATTTTCAAGTTTGTGAAGCTAAAGTTTGTGAAGTTCCTTACTTTGTCTGGATTTTGTTTTAAAATGTGACAAGTACCTTAGTCTACCTTAGTGTTCTAGAGTTTGCAAGCAAATGCTTGTTATTGAACCTTCTGAGAATGTTGTTGTTTCTCCTGTACACCAACCAGAGTGAATCAAACAACTTTCCCCTAAACCTGTGGAGTGGATTGGGGCATAACAACATCTTAATGCATGAAATGGGAAAATAGATTCCTGACATAACTGAATGCCTTACTGTGAGTGGAAAGTATGTAGAGTTTTGCTTTATTTGATATGTATTTGTCCCAGTATACAGATAATCCTCCAGATTGTTGGAATTTCCCATGGGTTTTTTGTTAGGGAGGTTTTGCTGGGATTTGTGCTTTTTCTGGGTTTTTTGATAGGTTTGGACAACAGGACATATTCTGGAAAAGTTTGTACTCCCCTGGATACCCAGTCCTGCTCAACCTGGCCACCCAGGTGGGCTTCTCCATCCTATTCTGGAGGACTTGGAGAGCTAAAGACACCAAGTCCTAAGACATTGAAGGATATGTCTCTAAGGGACAATGACATTCTTGCTGAGCTGAAATGAGGCAATAAGGCACACAGGATGGAAGCTAGGAACATTGACAGGAGAGTTTGACGTGTGTTTATTATCACAAAGACAGGGAATCAGTGTGCTCTGTCAGAGAGAAATACACTTTCATTTGGCAGGGAGGTAAAATTAGGGCAGACTGGAAACTGTAGGATCACCATGGACCAGAAAGCTTGTGCAATTACTTTAGAAAAATAGAGACTGCATATCAGAAAAATATTCTTTTGGAGTTTTCTTCAGAGAAAGTGCCCCAGTTCTCCAGCCCAAACTCTCACATGGGAGGCTTTTGTCTGTGCAGTGAGTCATGCCAAAATAATCTGCCTAGGGAAATGCCACCTCTGGATCTGAAAGCAGCCTCCGTGGCTTCCTGAAAAAAGCTGCTTTGCAACTGAAAGTCATGAGCCCTCCTTGTTCTAGGCTTACCACAAGCAAAGCATTTAACGTAAGTTTGCCCATCTCTAAGAGAGCAGACATAGAGAGTTTGTATAGAGGTTGAGTTTCTTTTTGCACCAAAAAAACACAAGAAAAGACAACCTTTGACAAGGCTGGAGCAAAAGCATTTTAAAAATCTCATAATCAAATCCCTCATTCAAAAAAGCAGCAAAGAGAAATCGAAATGACAGTGGGGAAAACCAAATATGTCCCTGTGTGCTGGACAGAGAGGAGGATTGTATGATACCCTTTTTTAGTATTACAGAAATGGTGGAAAACAAACAAAACAATAAATAATTGTGTTTTATTGGTTTCATGAAGTGTTAAGTTTGGTGAACTGACAGACTATTCAAAATTCAAATAGCTTTACTCCTCACTCCACTTAAATAGGAATAGGTAATACTAGCTTGGACAGAAATTAAATACAGGTCAAAGTAAAATAGCAGTATTTATAATTAATTTCTATCCCTTTCTACCTACAAAAACTGATTGGCTTTCCCTTGAAAAATATCTCTCCTTTTCCCATTTTCTTGACACTATTCTTTACACAAGACTGTGGGTGTTATGTAGGTCTTTCCAGGTCTTTAAGCAATTTTCCCCCATCCCCCAGAGGATTTTACAACAGTAAGAAATCCATTTTGTGAGTCATAGGTGAACTGTTCTCAGTATTAGTTTCTCTCTACTTTTATTGTTATCTGTGTTGGGAGAGCAATTTGGAGCTTTGGTCTCAGACCAGAATCTGACTGCTCTAAGCACTGCAAAAACACAAAAAGAAAAAGCCTAGCTGGAAGCTTTCAGAGCTATATCCTGAACACAAGAGACTATAAAAAGAAAGGACATAAATGGCTAAAAAAGCCCACAGACCTTTGCAATGTAGAATTCAGAACCTTTGGAAGGACCTTCTTCATTTCAGTGGATTTCAGCAAGTATTTATTCCCATACCAAATATTTCTATTTGCACAGTGAAATTTCTCATGTTTGTAGGCAGTGAGCTACAGCATAGTCCTAAAAACTGTTGCTTTATGGTAGTGTGCAGCATTTCTCATAAAATCTGGGACCTCATAAATAAAACATTAGGCCTGTTTTCTTAATTTTTTTAAATAAATGAAAACAACAGAGCTATTGTCCACTAAGTACCATTCTTACACCAAGAGCCTTTCATAATGACAGCAGCATCTTAAAAGTGCTTTGATCTATGAAGGATCAAATATCTTTGTTTCCTATTAACATAGCTCTCTTTCCCAATACAGCATAGAGCATTTCTGATAATGGCACTCTTATTACAATAATTAGAAAAAGATTGTTCAGCTCTATTTCCCCTTTAGAGCTCCCTGGCAAATTTCTCCTTTCATGTCATTCAGATTTTCTACCCCAAATACCTCTGTCATAGGGAAAAAATTTTAAAGTTTCACGTTTTATGGCTCAGAAGTTTAGGCTGCCAATGTGATGTTAACCAGCCATTAAAAGATTCAAAAGGAGTACTCAGACTAAAAAATAAGCCATAACCTTTTAAAAATAATGTATTTTTTAACTGAGAGCAAGAGTTTCAATAAATGTCATATATCTTTTCATAAAGTAGCAGAAATGTGCCCTGGCTTTATTTGCAAGGGAGACATGAGAAAACACTCCAGGAAAAGCTTGCACCAAGGGTTTTGAAGGTGTAATATGACCAGAAGCAGAATTCGTAGGACAGATGACAGACAGAGGAAGACACTTGCTAAGAGAGTACTCCCAGACATCTTATTGGAAGCTTAGGTTTCTTACTTAGTCTTGCCCTGCAATACTAAGCCTTTTGCCTCTTCCATCAGCTTCCATGTAGCTCTGAGGTAGCAGGCAGTCTGGGCTGAATGGAGAAAGTCAGCCTTTTTTTGCCAGGCACTTAGTGCCACCATGTGCCCAAGTGTGCCTCACTGCCGCTGGGAAACACTCGTTTTCCATTTCTGTTCCTGGTTCAGCAAGTCCTCCCTTTTCTGAAAGGCTCACAGGGGCAGTTTGAGAAAACTCCCCGTGCAAAGTTGAGGAATTCTGTCAGAAGGCATGGTCCCAGCCTCTCCCACCTTGGTCATGGTGGAGATGGGCAAAAGGCTGGCAATGGGAGCCCTCCAGCTTCAATGGTTTTTCAATCTGAAACAGAGCATCCTTGGTCAGCAAGATGATTGCAAGTCACAGCAAAACCTTTTAAATGCAGAAGGGAAACAATCAAAGAATAGATCAACTGATAAACTGATCAAAGGGCTCTGGCGCTATAAGAGAAAAGGATGTCATCAACAGCACGAGGAAAATTATATCAGGAAAGTCAAAGGCACAGAAAACGGACCCCAACCAAGCAGATCTGGGAAAACAGTGGCTAAGAAATCATGTGCAAAGAACTCCCATGTCCATACAGAAGAATGGTCAGGAAATCAAGGAAACTAAGTGTATTGACACTTACTGTTATTCATATTTATGTATTTACCGTTCTATAAAAGGCACATATTCCTGTTTTCTTCAGCTATCTAAAAAAGGTAAGCTTTAAATCTAGAGTATTTGGAAGGCTGAAGATAGGACAGGGATGTCCTGAATCTATTGATGTGTTACAGTTCACGATTCCAAAATCACTCAGCAGGTGAGACATTAGAAAGTATGTTGGAGAAGCCAGGGAGATGGTCAATACTGCAGCTGACTTTGAGAGCCCATGTGAGCAACCTAAATATTTGCAGCCCAGCAAGTGTGCAAGTGGGTAAATTACAGTAAGGATGTATGACAGAGATTTATACACTTTTCAAAAGTGGAAATATTCTAGAAAGTACCTCAATCTGCACACATTTGACTGCTCAGTCAAACTGAAATCTTATTGCCCTCACCACCACCACTACAGTTTCTATAGGCCTTGCAGAAAAATAATCATTTTATTACAAAAGCATCCCCTTTTTCACCCTGTAGAACTGTTTGTGTACTTTTTCTTTAATCCCTACTGTCCTAGGAAGGTTGATGTGTCATACCAGCTCAGAGGAAAAAAGATGTGAGCTGCACCAGAGAGCTTCAACTGGAAGACCACTTGGGCAGTGCCAGCTGCTGCCTCCAGGAAAAGGCATCAGGATCCCATCTTCAGCACTTTGGGCATATGGGACTTCCAGGATCCCAGTTCCATCCAGCAAAAAGCCAGGAGGTTTCAGTCAGTATACTTGGTTCTGTAAGCTCCTCTGGCTCCCGAGTCCCAGCACACAACCTGCCACCTGCCTCTAGACCCAGTGGCTACTTCTGTACTGTGAATTAAGCTGTCTGGGGATATTGTCTGCCCTCAAAGCATTATCCAGGTCTGCACACACTCAGTCCAGTCCCTCTTTCCCTCAAAATAGAATGGTCTTGCCTATAAACCATCTCAGGAACACTGTCTGATCTACACATAAATTCACCAAACAAAACTGGGACAGATGCTATATGGCCCAAAACCATGTCAGGGAGCCTGCTAACAGCCTGAGCTTTAGTCTGTATCTTGCCCAATCCCATTAATACAGCCAATGTGTCTGGAGTTTCTGGCACAAATCCAATGGTTCAGAGGGGTAGAGGAGTAGTATTCTATCAGTGTGTTGAGCAGAACTGGATGCAGTATATCCAAGATAACTAGGTGTATTTCTTGACTTTGCTTAGAGACTTTCCAGTCCACTCCATTGTCCAGTTGCCTGCAATCTACTGTCGTGGTTTCAATCCTGGCTAAGTGCCAGGCACCCACGGCAGGCACTCACTCGTTCCCTGCCCTGCCACAGCTGGGCAGATGAGGGAAGGAGAGGGGAAAAAACCAA
>VYZT01055749.1:332-14146 GCA_013400735.1 Pomatostomus ruficeps | reverse complement strand
TTGGCACCTCACCCACGGACTGCGGGTGGCTCTGCATCCCTCACGGACCCCATGGACTGCAGGGGGGACACCCCGCCTCACCATGGGCTCACCATGGCCTGCAGAGGAATCTCAACTCCAGAGCCTGAAGCACCTCCTCCCCCTCCTTCTCCTCTGACCTTGGTGTCTCCAGGTTGTTTTCCCTCACATGTTCTCACATCCTCCTACTTCTCTAACTAAAAGCAGCTGTGTGCAAATTTTGTTTTGATTTTTCCTTAAATATGTCATCACAGAGGCATAACCAACCTTTCTCACTGGCCCAAACATGGCCAGTGGCATGTCCATCATCTTCAGAGCCATCTGAGATTGGCTCTTCTGGAAATGGTGAAGAATTCCAGAAACTTCTCACAGGAGCCATCTTTATGGCCTCCTCCCCTCTACTAAAACCACAACACTACAAAACACAAAACCCAGTCCTGGATAAGGCCTGGCAGCCAGCCTTATCAGTGGGTGCTTTGTGACTGCATCAACGCTTCTTGACTCCGGGTTTTATGGTTGATTCTCTATGCAGCCATTTCTACATATTACAACTTGGAACTTCCACTACATCAAAAATCAGTGTTCAATGAGTGAGCTCAAGTCCTGGTGTTGTACCTGCTTGTTCTGCGCCCCTCTAAGTGCTAGTCGCAAAGGCCAAGCTGAAACAGTTTTCATTGTTCCATTTCCACAAAAGCTTTTTGTTACTTAAAGCCTCAGGACTGCTTAGTAGAACTGGGCAGAAAAAAGAGCAGAAAGACACACAAAAATAATAATCAAGCCTAACCTTTGATCTCAGTTCATCTGATAAAGCCCTGGCACAAGGCCTTCAAAAATAACTCAATTTAGAACTCTGGAAGTATTATGCTGAACAAGTGATAAAAGCACATGCTTTATGTTCATTGGCAGTTTACGAACCCTGACCCTCTCATGGGCTGATTTCAGACAAAAAATATTTACTTTTGCCTCCCAGATGGCTTCCACTTGTCATTTTCCTATCTCCCATCATGGAATTATAAATGCACTTACATTTTATATGGTGTGGTATCTTTCTCTCTCCACGATAATCTCCAAACAGTCCATCAGATGATGCTGAGGCTTTACAGCCGGAAAATATGTGGAAGCGGGACTTCCTACTTATAGAGTCAAAACTACTCCACTGAGAGCTGGTGCACACTGCCACATGCCAGTCCTCCTTGGCATTTCTCAGCTGAAGGAAACAGATGCACTCTAAAACCAGGTTCTTTGCAGTCTGAACAAGATTGTTACCCATAATTCAGTTTTTGGCTTTATCCAAGTCTCCTGCATTTGGCTTCTGACAACACAGCACCGTAGGTTACACCTGCCACAGGACTTGGTCTTGCTATACACCATCTCCTGCATCCGTGATTAAACCCTCAGCACAGACTGCATGGCTGTCTTTAGGCATAGCCTCAGCCGTCTTAAGACTTTTGTGATTATAATTTTTTTAACCATGGAGTTTGTCCTCTGGGTAGAGGGATTTTTTAGTTGACCCTCTCTCAATCACTTTAGAAATGATGGTATCACACTTGTAATTGCAGGGTTTGGAGCCACTGCCCTTTAGAAAGTGTGCTTCAGTCTTCTTGGTCTGTGTAAGGTGATGTAAGTAATACACTGCCACTCTTTCCTGCTGTCCCAACAAGAGTTTTTCAGACAAAGTTTGAGTTTTTTTGCCTGTACAGTTTTGAACAGTGCAGCTCATGGCATTCATCTCCCTATTGATATCTATCCAATCTATCCTGGCAGAGAAAGGTGCCTTAAGATCTCTTCTAGAAGAGAAAGGAAGTTCACAGAATGTTTCAAAGAGGTAGAGTTAATTTTCTTCCTAGTAGCTGGTATGGTGGCGTATTTTGGATGTAGTAAGGGAATAATGTTGATAACATGCTGGTGTTTTGGTTGTTTCCAAGTAATGCTTATACAAAGTCAAGGACTTTTCAGCTTCTCCTGGTCAGCCAGGACAGCTGACCCAAACTGGCCAAATGGATATTCCAAACCATATGGTGTCATGCTGGACAATAAAACTGTAAGTGGTCGGGATGGGGGGATGCCTGATCAGGGACGGGNGGGATGCCTGCTCAGGGACGGGCTGGGCATCAATCAGTGGGTGATGAGCAACTTCACTGTACATCACTTGGGAGTCTGGGTGGGGGTTTTGGGGGGGAGGGGGTTATTTCTCTGTTTTCTCCCTTTTCATTATAACTATGTCATTGTTATTGTTAGCATATTATATTTTATTTTATTTCAATTATTAAAGTTAATATGTTCTTAAACTGTTCTTACACCAACCTATGGGTTTTACCTTCTTACTGATTCTCCTCCCCTTTGTACCAGGGAGGAAGGGGGTGTGACTGAGCAGTTGTGTGGTACTGAGTTGCTGGCTGGTGTTAAACCATGACAGTCTTTTTTTTTTTTTGATCTGACAACGAGCCATAAAAGGGTGGGGNCCATGGAGTTTGTCCTCTGGGTAGAGGGATTTTTTAGTTGACCCTCTCTCAATCACTTTAGAAATGATGGTATCACACTTGTAATTGCAGGGTTTGGAGCCACTGCCCTTTAGAAAGTGTGCTTCAGTCTTCTTGGTCTGTGTAAGGTGATGTAAGTAATACACTGCCACTCTTTCCTGCTGTCCCAACAAGAGTTTTTCAGACAAAGTTTGAGTTTTTTTGCCTGTACAGTTTTGAACAGTGCAGCTCATGGCATTCATCTCCCTATTGATATCTATCCAATCTATCCTGGCAGAGAAAGGTGCCTTAAGATCTCTTCTAGAAGAGAAAGGAAGTTCACAGAATGTTTCAAAGAGGTAGAGTTAATTTTCTTCCTAGTAGCTGGTATGGTGGCGTATTTTGGATGTAGTAAGGGAATAATGTTGATAACATGCTGGTGTTTTGGTTGTTTCCAAGTAATGCTTATACAAAGTCAAGGACTTTTCAGCTTCTCCTGGTCAGCCAGGACAGCTGACCCAAACTGGCCAAATGGATATTCCAAACCATATGGTGTCATGCTGGACAATAAAACTGTAAGTGGTCGGGATGGGGGGATGCCTGCTCAGGGACGGGCTGGGCATCAATCAGTGGGTGATGAGCAACTTCACTGTACATCACTTGGGAGTCTGGGTGGGGGTTTTGGGGGGGAGGGGGTTATTTCTCTGTTTTCTCCCTTTTCATTATAACTATGTCATTGTTATTGTTAGCATATTATATTTTATTTTATTTCAATTATTAAAGTTAATATGTTCTTAAACTGTTCTTACACCAACCTATGGGTTTTTCCTTCTTACTGATTCTCCTCCCCTTTGTACCAGGGAGGAAGGGGGTGTGACTGAGCAGTTGTGTGGTACTGAGTTGCTGGCTGGTGTTAAACCATGACAGTCTTTTTTTTTTTTTGTGCCTGACATGGAGCAATGAAGGGTTGAGATAACGACAAATGCGATTAGAACATGTTAGAACAAACCTGTTATAAACATTCATTATTAATAGTAACTGATCACAATGTTGATTTACTTGCTCTCAGAGCTGTTGCGCTTGTTATCTGAGTTGCATGTTGTACTTTAATGCTGGCTTATGATATGACAGAATTGCTGGTTGTGAAACTAATCTGTTATTTGTACTCAGCACTGCTGTCATCTTTGTACTTTGTGAGCCATCTATTGGAAACTATTCATAATAATATCTTTTACCTTTTCTCCTCAGAGACCCAATCCATGCAAGAGACACCTCCACTCGTGTTCCTCTTCTCCTCCAGGCTAATTACTACAGCTCTTGCAAATTTCCAATATCCTTGAAATGTTCAAACCAGCATGGTTTTACTGCTATGTCTTCTGACTGTGTTCCAAGTCTTGTTGAGTAACTGCTTAAGAAAACCGGGCAGAGATCTGCCCTGAGATTGGACAGCTCTGAGTAGCTGGGTGTGTGAGATAGTATGGACAAGTGGCTAAGACAGTGGGTACCTCCAGCACTTTGGGACTTCCCCCTGAACAAGTGCAGGATCCAGAAAAAACAGGAAAATATTTGGAAAAAGGATGCCATCAGCCTGGCAATTCCAGAGTGACACAAATCACTGCAACATGCTGGGTCCTGGCCCACCGAGCCCTGTCCAATACTACTCAGTATCCTCAAGGGAAAATAATTTCCCTGGATTTGATGACAAAGTGTCAGGCACTGCAGCTACTCCAACCCTGGCCCCAGGCCCTCCAGTTGAACCAGAGCACCAGCCCCTGCCGGTATCAGTCAACCCTTTTCACCAGAAGAAATTGACACAAGAGAGCTTGTTTAGTAAAGGTGAACAAAGCAGGGCCATCACAAGAACAGGAGGAAGAGGCAGAATGGGTGAGCATGTGGTCACCTGACTGCTTGGATGCTGGGTATCAGGGCTAGTAGCCTGGAATTAAGAGGGTAGGGAAACCAAGCAGCTGGGATCACCTTCTAAGCTCTGGAACATCTGCAATACATTGATGATGTCACCCTGTGGGGCACTAAGCAGGAGAAACTTTTGAGAAAGGAAGGAAAATACTAAGAACTATTATTTATTGTTAAAATTTTCTTATTTCAACCCATGGATTTTACCTTCTTTCCCATTTTTCTCCCCAACCCAACGGGAAAAGGAGCAGTATTAGCAAGTGGCTGTGTGGTACTTTGTTGCTGACTGGGGTTAAACCACAACACGGAGAAGAAAGCCTCAGGAGGGAAAGGTGAGAACTGATGTGATTATAGAATGGAGGTGCTGAAAAAATATGGGCTATTTCCACATCACATAAAATCACAACTAAAACTTCCTCATGGAAGCTAGGAGAAGCAGTTCTTCTGTCTTCCTATTCATGCTGTATTAACTCTGGTCAATACAAGAGAAAACATCACTGCCCTCAAGACCCTTCCTCAGCCACAGTTTTCTCAAACTGACCAGAAAACCTAACTCCAAGGGTCACAAACGAGAGTCAGATTGACAGCTGTCATGAAAATAGAGATAGAAATCCATAAGGATTATTACCTCAAAGAGCAGTTCCTCACAGATGACCTGTGACCAGCACATGCTGTGGCAGCAGTGAGAAATTAAAAATCACCTTTTCCAAAGACACAGAGTTTTTCCCAGCTCAGACTCCTTGAAGCAAGTCACTTACACAACAGCGCTGTATTTTCTGTGCTATTTTCTGCTAGATTAGGCCTTCCTGACTGCACTGAAAGGCTTCTTCCCATTTAATCTCTGTCAACATTTTACTGAGCCATGGTACAGTCGCTGCTGCCAGTACCCCAGGTGCAGCACTGCAAACTTTATGGTGGCATTTTATGCTCCCATTAACAGACACGTTGATAATTCATTGCTAACAGCTTTATAAGGTTTAGGTTTCAGTTAGGGGCCATACTCTACTTTATTATCTGCCACTCTGGTAGGACAATAACAAACAGTTGCATGCAATAAAAAAGAAAAGTAGCAGTTAACATTTATATCCTCTTTTAAGTGAAATTTTGATCTTGGGCTTCTTGCAAACATTAAGCCACTTTACAGATAAGTGTAAAGGATAAGTTGACACTCCTTCTCTGTTCTGGAAAACAAACCTTTTCTGCTCTCATCTCCTTTCTGATCACTCCCTAAAATCAGAGGTAGGATGCTTCCCAGTCTCAGGTGAAATGGCAAGTCACGTAAGGACACAGTCTAGATTCCCCAGGTAAGATGCAGCTCACTGCCCTGTCATTCTGAATGACATTTAATGGGATGTGAACTGAAATTACCTGTGAGGAGGAAAGGGCTTGGTCAAGGTCTGACCAGTGTAAGGAGAGATTCAGGCTCCCCAGGGAAGTGGTGGAGTCACTAACCCTGGAAATGTTCAAAAAAATGAGTGGACTTGGCACTTTGTGATACGGTTTAGTGGGCATGCTGGTATTAGGGCAAAGGTTGAACTTGATGATCTTGCAGGTCTTTTCCAACCTTAATGATTCGATGTGAACACTCTGGAGCCTCAGGGACACAAACTCATCTCACAGAATATTTATAGTAAAATCCAGGAGAAAAGGGAGCTAAGGAAAAACACCCTGTCTTCCATTATCAACACAATCATGACTTTGGGTATATTGTGAAATTGGATCCAAGCATCCAGTTGAACATGGTACGCATGCAGGACGGCACCACAGACTAGTGAATGTGTGGGGGTTTGTACTGGGCTCTTTGACAAAGCAGCAGGATGTGCAAGTTTTTACTGCCTCTTTTCAATTAGCTCCTCTGAAGATGATGTGAATTTCTAATGTTTGATGGGATATTACCACTTTGAGAAGTTAGCTGCTCCTTCGAATAGTAGTTACTGAGCACAGCAGCAGCAGTAGAGGTGCACAAGGAATATGCCTGAGGGAATTTGAAAGCAAGCAAATTCTAACCTGACATTCTGAGATGAGGCAAGGTCTCATACACTTGCTGTACAAGATCAACACACCTCCTTAGTCTTCTCAATTTAAGCCATCCATTTATTGTTTCTGACAATAATCTTAACAAAAACTAACATAAAAAACCCCTAAAATACAACTTTCATCCAGAATTAATAAAGCCAGGCAGGAAGTCCCTATTGCTAACTGCAATCAGTGCACTAACTATATGAAACAAAAGGTGCAGTGGGGGAACACCTCAATAAAAACATTAAAGACACTATGAAGTCCACAGCTAGCTCTTCAGCTCCTGTACATACTAAAGCAAGTATTTACAAAGTTAGGCAAGTGCGAAAGATCACACGCTCACAGCTCTGCCTCGGCCAGAGATGGTCAGAAAGGACCAACACTGCTGGCCAGGCCCTGGGCTTTTTGCCCTTGAATAAAGCTTGGAAACAACCAGGGGGGAAGGTGAGGTTGGTAAGACAAAGGTGGTGAAAGCACACAGGAGCATGACAGCATCACAAAATCACTGAATGTGGAAGGGACTTCTGGAAATCACCTGCTCCAACCCCTGACTCAGACAAGGACATCTAGAGCCAGTTGTCCAGAATCACATCCAGGCAGCTTTTTCCTGTCTCCAGTACCTCTCTGGCCACCTGTGCCACTGCTCGGTCACTTTCTCAGTAAAAAAAAATGTCTCCTGACCTTCAGCCAAAACCTCCTACGTTCCAGTTTATGCCCGATGGTTCTAGCCCTGACAGAGCACCACTAAGAGCTTGGCTCTTTACATCCTCCTTTTGAACACATTGGTAAGCTCTAGCCCCAAGATTTCTTCAGCCTGAAGAGTTCCAGCTCTTGCAGTCTTTCCACATATGTGGGATGCTCATCCCTTACTTATCTTCGTGGCCACGCAGTAACTCTTCAGTAACTCCATACCTCTTTTGAACTGGGAAGCCAGACTAGGATGTAGAGCTGCAGGCATAACTCTGTCAGGGCTGATGAGAAGGATCACCTCCCTGGAGCTGCTGGAGATGTTTTTCCTAAAGGAGTACAGGAAGAGGGTGATGGCCTTTGCCACAGGGGAATGTAAGAGCACAAGCTGTCCCACATGCACTTGTGAGCACTAAAATAACCAACACCGAATGACATTCAATGTAGACCTACATGAAGGTAAACAAAACAAACACTAATTTCCATTTATTCTTCCTAATAAATGCAGCTGAATGTTTTGCTTATACTGATACATCTTTGGAAGAGCCAGGAAATTAAAAGTACTGTAGTCGGAGTAGTTTGGCACAGTACTATTAAAGATCTAGACTTTATTTCCAGAAAGACTTAAACTAAAGACCAAATAATCAAATCACCCTTCATAAGTAGCAGCATAACTTCGTGGTATAAATTACTGTGCTTTCCCCTTATTTTTCCTCTTAAATAGCTAGTGGTTTGGTTGATTGACTGGAATTATCCTTTATTCACAGTTCTTCACCACTATTGCCTGTAATCAGAAATTGCTTGTAGAACAGAAGTCCTTAGAAAAGACCACTAAGTTGAAAGGCTAGTATGTAGATTACATTAATACCCTTGGTAAATTTTATTCTTCCTGGTGAATAATTAATGAAGTTTGGCAACTGATAGCTAGAAATCCCCTTGTTTCTGGAACAGAAAGCCCTTCTACAAGAATACCAGAGCCCAGAGAAGATTCCATGCTAAGTGCAGACCTGTGGAAGCACTCTTTCCTGGAACTTCTACTTTACCCACACAGCAGTGCATTTTTCTTCTTTCTTGGTAAAAAACGTTTGTGCTGCTCTGACGACCATACAGCTTCTTCATACTTTTTCATTTCAGTTTCTAAATTAATGATTCCTATTATGATTAGCCACTTTTATATACCATCAAGCAAGATTGGGTCAAAAGACCACATGCATAAAACATGAGTATTTTAGTCAGAACAATATGGATTAAGGCCAATAGAAATCAGAAAACTGTGGGCTTTTGGTTTCCCCTGCCCCATCTCCAAGTATGTTGAGAAGTCATTAAGGCAAAGTATATATCATTAATCCCTGATGAAAATGTAGAGCTTAATGTCTCCTTTATAAAGATCTTTTGCTATAAAGTCACTGTACAGCAAGGCAACAAAGGTCACAAAGTAGCAGCCGGAAGTGCACAATGAGACTAAGGTAAGGATCATATAGGGCAGTATTACAAGTGCTGTAACCATTGACAGCTTTTTCCTTTTTAATAGTGAAACAGGTAAAATGGTATCCCACTAAAATAAACACTGCTGCAGAAAAGTACCAACTGTTTATCTCAAAAGTTTTAAAGACAAACTATGAAAAACTACTTGGCCAATGTATGTAAGCCAGCATTCATCAAACTTAAGGGGATTTCTAATTGAAAAAACTAAATACTGCACTTTTGTGGTCTGTGACATACTACCTAAGTGTGAAAAAATACCCAGATACCACCCTACTCCAGTAAAGAACAGGTTTGAGTCAGTTTTCCAATACTGGTTGTGTAGTCTGCAGGAAAACTTGGCCATTAAAGTGCGTACTTGAAGTTTTATATTTAAGCATGAACCATAAAATTAAGTATGAGTTCTTTAAAAGGACTTAAGGTGCAGAAACACCTTCCATTCCTCCAGATGAAAACCAGTATTTCGTACTTTTTCCTCCTTTAAGAGAGCTGCTTCATGTTTAACTTCAGATAAGTAAGGGGTTTGAAAGTTCCTGGAAACCGTATGTCACAAACTACTTTGTCTCACTCGCTCCCATGAAGACCACTCATTTACTGGCATCTTAATGCACCTATGCAATAGGTACTACAGCCACCTTTTGATATGATTTGGCACATATTTCATCTCTCTCTACAATGTATGTGTAGCAACTTTGGAAAGTGGGCCTCATTTCATTAAGGGCAAAAAGAACAACAGGAAATGCATTTTACATTACTGAAGTGGTATTACTGATAGGAATAGTTGTTATGGGACAAACAATTGTGCACCTGAGGCAAGGGGATGGAAAAAACCCTAAGGGGACAGTTAGTCTATATCCACAACAGGCAGCTCAACCACATTTGCTTATCTCTTGATCAAAATAACAAAAGACAACAGATTTTTTTGAAAGGTCAGCTTGTATTGAAAATATCTCTGTAAAAAAACCTGTAATAGCACAAGGTAGTAAGCAAAACAAAACAGATGAATATTATCTTTCTTTAAACTGTTAAACTTTATTATAAATTAAAATTTCTTTACAAAAAATTGCACATAATTGACCACTCTTAGGTTCTGATGCACTGGCATTTGCAAAAGTTTCTTTAATCTTCAAGTTTAATAGTCTCTGCCATGAGTCCAATGCAGAAAAGGGCCGTAAGCAACCCTCTTACAGCCTTCAAGTGCAAGAAGCATACTTGTGGCCACGGCAGTTACACTTTCCTTAAGAGCGGCTGCTTTTGTTTTAAGTCCTGTAATGAAAAAGTCTCAAAAAAGGTTTAAAAAATGAAAAACCCAAAATGGACTAGTTGCTTTTTACTGTAAACACAGCCCAGTAAATTAATCCCAAACACAGATCTCTCAGGCATCAGCGAGAGTGTCAAGTGAATCAGGAACAGCAAAATAAAGAAAACAGTAAATAAAAAGAAAACATAAAAAAATAAAGTCTGTCATTTTGATTAACTATACTTACGTAGATGATGTTATGAGAATCTGGCAGGGCCCAGAAGCAAGGCCAGACAGGGAGTTCATGTTTCCAGAGGAAGGTCATGTTAATTGTTTCCAGGTTCAAGGAAAGCAGACTGAAGACTTGATATGCTCAGCAATACTCATCTGCCTTATATAGATCTTAGGGCATGGATCAGCCTGAAGAACCATTCAACTGATTTTGGCATTTTATAGGACTTATGGCTGACCATACCCAGCGTTCAATGATTCTTGTTTTCTGTTCTGTAAGTGTTTAAACTTAAAAGCTCATCTAGGCTGACTCCAACCTCTTGGCACTTGGAAACTAGTTTTCTCAGGTTATCAGTTTTACCTCCTCCTGATGCTTCAAACAAGAGTTGCTGAAAGAGATGGGGAAGCAGATATAAGATTTAGCCAGAGCCTGAGCATCACCACATCTATGGATATGGGATATGCAGAGAATTTATATGAAACCTCAAACTGAATCATAAGGAGAAAACATTACATCTTTCCACAGTGTTGCACATAGAGGTAACTTCTGAAGGGCCCTCTGATATAAATGATGGACCTGTAAAATAAAGGCAAGTATTAAAAGTCAGCACAATTTCATGCAGTCAATATGAATTATTTGAAGCACAAAAATCTCTTGCAATAATTTTTAAAATTGTTTTGAAGTCAAGCATTAAATTGGTACTAAAAGCAAAGGCAAGTTTATGTCTGACCTTAATTCTGACCCTTGTATGAACATGATTATTACATGAGGACATGCTATTTTTCTTCACAAGATTCTTGCCTCATTCATTGCACAGGATGGAACACATTCAGGGAATGAAGCAGCTTACTGAGTATTTCTTTCACCACTCAATATGTAGTCTCAAGTCTTGTTTATTGCATATCATCACAATCCTGCAATGAAAATAACTGTTTCATGGGCTTTTTTCCTTCAGCATCTATCTATCTATGCTTTAACAATCAGTATGAGTTTTTGCAACTCTTAAAAAAGAAAATGGTTTTACCATTTTATGGTTCAAAATAGAGGACCAAAATATTTAATACTAGTACTTACTCAAGCGTCTTTTAACTACTGGTATCTAAAGTCCCAGCCTCAATCAGAGTCACTAGGGGAGGTATTTGTTGGCATTTTAAATACTTGTACCCATTTTCATATTCTTTTAACAAACCTTTACATGATCTTTGAAGGAAATAAATGACGGGTTCTCCAGGAACAGGAAATCCAGAATCTGAATCACAATTCCATTCTAAACCAATATCTTACTTGTTTACTAGAAAATCCAGTTATCTGGAACAATCACTGATTTGTGTAAACAGTTGTATGCGCTCACTACATCCCAAACCAAGACCCCCAAAAAACCCAACTGCACTGTGTGTGCCTACTTAAGTGATTTTACCACATACCGTATAATTAGTGAGGTGGTTGCAGAAGAAAACCACAAGATTTCTTCTGGGTGTAATCCAGCTACAATGTTTCACATATGCCTTCATTTTAATTGGTTCATTTCCCTTAAGGGCCCTCTTTTTTATGCATTTGACATATATTTTTCTAACCAAACAAATCAGGGTTCCAGTCACCAGTCATATTATAGAGAGTGTCTTAAGATGTAGTCCATCTAATACAATGACTGAAGCAGGGATCTGTGACTAGTTACAGATTACACCAAACCATCAACACAGACAGAATTAAGGTTGAAAAGGCAACCAAGACTTTGATATCTCCTGACTTAGAGTTATTTGATCTAACAAACCAAATAATTCTGCTTAGGGGACATTATTTTTAAACATTCTAGGAGACCATAAAAAAGGAAAGAAAATATTTCATATGCAAGTCTAACAATATCCCTGCTACCCTTTATGGATTAGTTAAAGCTTTAATATTGATTCAGAAGAAAGACCACTGACATAAAAGAAGGATACTAAGAATAAGTCACTACCAGAATGACACAAAACCACATACAGCAGAGAACCAGCTCAAATACCACAAGCAAGTGATGAGTCACAAATCCAGGGCCTCGTGACAACCCTCACCCTCAAATACACTGCATTTTTTTCCCAGGTGGAAGAGTATTTTGTAGGCGATGGCAACAATACCAGGAAGATCATTGTTTGAAAAGTGATTCAGTTGCTGTGCCCAAAAACCTCTCTGCGTTTTTATATAGAGTGGTATTTCCCTACCCTAAGTATTAATAAGTAAACCTAGTATTTTGGAAAAAAGGAACTGGTGGTTTTTGTGTGGTCAGGAACTATGCAAACTCCCTCCATACATTAGTTTGGCAGACCCACCCCTCCAACTGGTTCACAGAACCAAAGAATGGTTTGGGTTGAAACTGACCTTACGGATCATCTAGTTAACAAACCCCCTGTCATGGGCAGGGACATTTTCCACTAGACTAGACCAGGTTGCTCAAAACCTCACTCAGGCTGGCCTAGAAACATCATCCCTAGAAGTGATCTACAACTTCTCTGGGCAATCTGTTCATGTCTCACCACCTCACAGTAAAGTTGTTTTTCCTAATACCCAATCTAAACCTCCTCTCTGTCAGTTTGAAGCTATTCCCTCCTCCTATCACAACATGCCCTTGCAAAAAGTTCCTCTCCAGCTCTCTTGTCCACTTGTAAAGATAAGACTTGTAAGTCATTAGCATCTTCCAGCAAAAGTCTTGCTTCCCTCTGCTAGAACTTAAAATACAAAAACCTCCTCCAGGTAAAAAAATTAAAATGGGAGAAGAATGCAGCCTTCCCAGTATGGGAAAGATACACAGAAAGAGTATGCACAAGTACTCACTATATAATCCATCCTACCTCAATTGTCAAAAACATTTCTCACTTGAGGAAAATGTTTTGGTGTTTGTAAATAAGAGTATTTCAACTAAGGCGAAAGCCTGGGTTTACAAGATGACCATTGCTTTCGATAAAGCCAAGGTATGAGAAGTTTTACAAATTTCATAATTACTCATTTTAGCACACTATGTTGACTTACTTCTCTTTGTCCCATTAGAAAGCATTCGGCAGCAATGGCTCTGAGGAAAAGAAATATATAAAAACATTTATTCTTGAATTATTTTAAATGCCATTAATGGCAGAATACTGACTGTGGAATGGAATTACTAATTCCTTGAGAAGAAACTAACTTCCAATGAGGTTAATCTATTGTGAAAAGATAAAAATAGCCATTTTTTAAAAACAACCTTACATGAGCAAGACATTTCAGTGGTTCCCCATTATGAACAAACACTGAAGAAAAAGATCAGTTCAGCATCACTGGATAATGGAGAATACTGCTATTGTGATATATAAAGGGGAGGGGTAGAGAGGGGGAGACAGAAGTCAATAGTTGAATTTAAAAACACAACTTGTAAATACATCATTCATATTTATGTGCATTATATCCATTCACTTAGGTTTCCCCAAGAGGGAAATTTCATTTCTCGTTTTAAAGAAGTGACAGTATCTCTGTCTGCTGCAACGAGCAGTTACTCTCTAAATAATAAGCTAACAAAAGAGAAGCTTCCAGTACAAGCCCAACTGGAAGGACATTTCAGATTTACCTTTGTGAAGTAAACCTTACAAACAAAAGCAATATCTATGAAAACAGATGTATGACTGTTGCATTACATTTTCCAGATGGCCAGGCATGTTGGGATATTATATGTAAACATCTTGGCTTGTAGTTTCAGAATCTGAACATTACTCTCCTCCCAGTATCGCAGAAGCAGTCTGTAAAAGGCATTCATGAGAAA
>VYZT01055748.1:308-13309 GCA_013400735.1 Pomatostomus ruficeps | reverse complement strand
GAACGGGAGGAGAGGGAAACGGGAGAAAAAACAAGGGAAAAATTGCTCTGAGCGCACGCAGAGCCTT
Source organism: Pomatostomus ruficeps (assembly GCA_013400735.1). Classification (NCBI taxonomy): domain Eukaryota; kingdom Metazoa; phylum Chordata; class Aves; order Passeriformes; family Timaliidae; genus Pomatostomus; species Pomatostomus ruficeps. The sequence continues at coordinate 13,242 of VYZT01055748.1, read as the reverse complement.
GCTTTTTTACTGTCCGGATTACTGTTATTATTATTTGGGGGACGAGGGGGAGCTGTGTCCTTAATCCGAGGCTCCCTGCCCTCCCCACCCCCAGATGCTATGAAAGAAGAGCTGATTTCGGCTCCACCATACAGTACACTTTGTCTAGAGAGCATTGTTCGGACAAGCAACTCCCGATCACTGATGACTACAAAATACGATTTATGTTTCCATCAGAGACAGACAGAATATCCTGACGGCTTGAAAGTCGGGCAAGAAAATCTTACCTAATCAATCCCTTTCCAATATACACACGCACATACACACACACACACACACACACACAGCCCGTATAGGAGATAACGCCCGCACTGACTGTACATAATATAAATATCGGCAGCACGAAAATTCACAACAGTCATTTCGATATTTTTTGTCTCTCTCCAAAGCGCTACAATAATATAGTTTGCGCTTTCCTAGTTTGATGTCATAATCAGTAAAATAATTTATATATATATAAAAAAAGAACTTAAAGAGCATGCATTTTTTTAGATGCAACATGAACAGATATACTAAAGAGAGCTTGTAACATCACAATCACAACAACAACAGCAAAAGCAACCTCTGAGCCGGGGGATTAATCCGTATCTGAACTGGTTTTTATTATCATTTGCGAAATTATAATAAGAGTAAATAACAAGTAAGAGGCATCATCATAACAGAAAGAAGTCAGAACACCTTGAGTTTGGGATTTTTTTCCCCTCTCAAATAAAAAGGCAGATTTCCCGATGATCACTGAAATTATAACGATTGATCGGAGGGCTTGCAAAGGAAAAGGAAAAAAATCATCATCATTGGTCCTAAAAACGCAACCGTTCCCCTTTGCTCACTTGGCACAATAGAAATTGACTGTCTCTCAAAGAGCCATGCGCCTAGTGCTATTTATAGCCAGGGGCTGTGTTGGAAGATACCATTAAGCTTCTGCCGGGCAGACAGACAGGGGGGTGGTTGGATGGGAGGAGGGGGTTTAGCCAGAGTAAAGGCAAAAGCAATCCCCCACCCCTAGCCTCCCTTCCCCGTACACACACACATCCACACACTCACACCCCACCCCCTAGTCTGGCTGGGAATTTGAACCGATCCAGCCTGTTTAAACGGAAAGGACACAGATCTTCAATGTAAAAAAAAATCAGATCAGACCCAGAGAGAGAGAGAGAGAGAGACAGAGAGGGAGGAGTGTGTGTGTGTGTGTGAGTGTGTGTGTGTGTGTGTGAAAGAGGGAGAGGGAGCGAGAGAGCGAGAGAGAGGGAGAGAGAGAGGGAGAGAGAGGGAGGGAGAGAGAAAAGAAGAGGGGGGAAAAAAGGAAAGAAGATTTTCTCTATGTATATAAAGATGGCCACGTTAGCAAACGGACAACCAGACAATACCAGCCTGAGTAGCAATCACAGCAACCCCAGCACCAACGGGCATATGAACGGATTAAACCATAGTCCCGGAAACCCATCCACCATCCCAATGAAGGACCACGATGCCATTAAGCTCTTTATTGGGCAGATCCCCCGTAACCTGGACGAGAAAGACCTCAAACCGCTCTTCGAGGAGTTCGGGAAGATCTATGAACTGACGGTGCTGAAGGACAGGTTCACTGGCATGCACAAAGGTGAGTTACCTCCTGAACTTTCCCGAGAGAGATCGGGAGAGAAAGGCAGGCTCCCTCTCCCTCACTGGCTCTCTCTTTCTCTCTCTCTTTCTCTCTCTCTTTCCTTTCGATTTCATTTCATTTTATTTCATTTTTGGTTAGCCCGGGGGCGGAGGCGGCAGGCTGGGGGGGCAGGAAAAGAAATAATAGACCCATCCTGGGAAGAGAAGAGCGAGAGGCAGGGAAGGGAGTCAGCTCTGTGTGGCTGATTTATTAGTATTTTTATTTCTTTCCCCGCTTTTTTGGGGGGTGAGAGGCAGCTCCCTGGGAGCGCCGGGCGAGCGGCGGCGCGGGCGCGGGGCCGGCGGCAGCTGTCCGCGGTGCTGAAGCGGGAGCGGGTGCTCTGTATTTACCTTCGGGAGCCGCTCGTCGTCAGCCCAGGGGTGTGTGTGTTCGTCTGTCTGTCCCTGGATTTGCTGGCAACCCCCTACTTTACGACTGTTCTGTATCTGGCGCTGGTGGTTTTCTTTTTATTTTTATTTTTGCTGCTGACACATTTGTAGTCCTCTACGAAACAAGAAGTGGAGGAGAGTGAGTAGCTCCGGGGGGGCTATTTCATTTCAGTTCTATCCAGCATGGGAGCAGGGATATAAACAACAATAAAGAAGCCCGTCTTAAGCGGGGCAGGGGTGTGTGCACAAAATCACAGTATGCGTGAGTGTGTGGGAGAAAGCAAGACAGAAGGGACAGGTGGCAGCTTAGTTCCAGAGAGCAGAAGTCTCTGACCAGGCATATTCCAAGCACTACTTTAATGTGCCCAAAGTCCATGCCGGGAACTTTTTTAGGTTTCCTCTAAAGGCAGTGGAGATGTACTCCTCACACGATGCCTCACATGCTCCATCTCTGCCCGCTCATTTCCCTGCTCAGTTTAGACTCTCCGGAGGTGCCTATCAGCTTAGATGGTGCTCCGTTTTGGGGGTGGGGGAGGGTGTGTGTAGTGGGGGAGAGATGCTCCGATCCTCGGGTAGGAAAGTAGGACTCGCAGGGAGGAAGTTGAAGGTAATTTGCGTGGTAGCCCCGCTTAGGAGCAGGAGAGTACCAGGAGTGATATGAGCCACTTTATTAACTCAGATTCTGTATAGGAGTGTATATGTGTGTGTTTATGTATTTATTTTTTTAAAAGGAAAGGGAAAATAAAAAGACCATGTCAGAAGTGGTTGGGGTGTGACTCCAGATTTAGTGCAGGAGGAGAAAGCATTTTACACGGGGCCACAGAGAGTGGAAGTTGTATCTTTTACAGGACAGCTTCAATACCAGTGCCTAGTCCAGCTTGGTGGACTCCTGGCAGTGACAGTCACTGGTAATGGCATTACTAACTTCCCAGCTTTCCAGATGCCTTGACGAGCTGTAAATCTTGAACTTAATGGCATGTTTAGCAGGCATCTCTTCCCCCTTCCCACTCACTCCCCTCCTTGCTTCCACTCTCAGGAAATGCGAATGAAAATATACCCTAACCCTGTGAAGTACCAGTTTTACACAGGCTAGAGAAAATCTTCAGGGCTTGGGAACTAGGGACTCAGTCTAAGTTACAGGATATATATTCCATTTTTTCTTGCTGGTCGCTTCAAACACCCTTCTCATTTTTAAAATGATCAGTGTAGCTCTTTCAAACCTTGCTTTCTTTTCAGACTGGCTTCCTAGAAGCCACATCAAGGTCTGATTGGCATCCTTTAAATGTGACATCCGTACTATCATAATTATTAATAACAGCAATAAAAATAATAGTGAGAAGTGCAGGGAAGGAAAGGTCCTGTGACATTTCGTCTAATAGTGAGAGTAGACACTGAGCTTGTGTGTGTGTGTGTGTGCATGCAAAAAAAAAAAAAAAAATCTAAGGTTTCTGTAAAATAAAAATAACAGCAGTAAAAGCTACACTGAAAAGAATCACTCAACACAGTGTAGAGGAAATCTTTGAGCTAACACTTTGATAAAGTGTTTATTTGGCAGTAGGAGGTTACTGTGATTTGTTGATGAGATTTTCTTCTTTTGTTATATTTTACCTTAAACCAGAAATTAATCAATCTATACACTAACTTTAATTTCTGTTTCATAGATTTGAGTTCCCCATCTTTCAGTTCAGTTTTGCTTTTACTGTATGCCTGTATTTGCAGAGACAAACTCAGGAAGAGGGAGAGAGAGAGAGAGAGAGAGGGAGAGAGAGAGAGAGGGAGAGAGAGAGAGAGGAGAGAGAGGGATCATTTATCTTGCTTGGATGTGTTTAACACATATCCCTGAATTAAGCAAGATACTAACTTCATTTGCCTTCATTTCATTTCTGTTGTAAAGCTGCAACCTAGGAAAAAAGCCAGGTGGGGAATCTTGTCACCTCATCAAAACAAATTGCATGAGTTCATCTCAAAACAAACAGTCGTTTTTGACCTGCTATAAGTTTTGGACTTTGGAAAGAAAATTTATGATGATGATTGTTATTTTGCAGGCTAGGGTTTGAGCGAAGCTTCAATAGACACCGAGTTGCCAGCATTTCAGAGATTGGTTTTATTTAGTACATCCGAGAAGAGTTTGAACTCCCTTTTAGCGATGCCGCTGATTTATTAGCTAATCCTGATAAAAATGTGCCTCTGGCTACCTGGAAAAAAATTACTTTCTTGCCAGTAGTGATTAATTACTATTAAGTCAAAAAGCGTGATGGGGTTTTGAAGGATGAGGATTGTGTTTGGCTTTTTTTTTTATTACTTTATTCATTTTATTTCATTTTTAATCTATTTTTTCTCTTTTCCCTTCTCTAAATGCAGTCATGTGAAGCATTGTATTCACTCAGATGTCCTTATTTTGGCTTTGCTTTGCAGGCATAGGTGAAGAATTGCATAAAGATAGTCCAACTTGGCTCACAGGGGTAGGTTGGCAATACAAAACCCCAAGATGCTTTCCATAAGAGATGCATAATGCTTATACATTAATTGATCCATCACTCTCTGTTGATTTCATTCCTAATTCAGGGGATGAGGCTGTGGCAGTGGTATACCCTGAAGGGTTAATAGTAGGATGTAGTTTATTTAAGTGTATGGAGAGCAAACCTTGAGTGTGGAGGGGGAGAAGGTGGGATTGTTCTGGGAAGAGGGAAAAGGCAGGAATTAACTTAAAGTAGAAAACCATCAACCAGAGTAATTTCAGGTGGAAATCCATTGAAACGAGATCAAAGGGTGTGTATTCTTGAAAATGTTGTGAAGATATTCTATTGTGGTGCCCCTGTGCAGCAGGAGGAAATTGAAAATTAAGAACCTAAAGATAAAGTACATTACTATACCCTCCTCCAAGAAAAACTATCACAAAAGGAGAGTGAAGTCCCAGGTTGTCTCACCAGCAGCTCTGGCTGATACCAGTACAGATACCAGGAAAGAGGCAGGGGATTATGATTCTCTTGCAGATATGCAAAGAGAGAAAGGGTACGGGGGAAGCATCATGTGGGGGAAGGCGGGAAAGGCTTGCCAGATTCCTGAGAAAATAAGCTTTCATGACACGAGCATAGCTGCTGCATATTTCCCCCATCCTCACTTCTCTCCACATGGGGCAGGAACAGGCTCCTGCTCTACTACTTTGCAGTAGGGCTGGGGAGAGGCTGTGTGCTGAGATCCATGGATGGAAGTCTACCGGGGCTGAGCTGACCCACCCATGCGCTCACACATACAGGCACACACATGCATGGAGTTAACTAATCACACTCTAACAATTTAGCAAGACATTCATTCATAACTTCCCCCCATCTTATCTAGCAGTGGAGTATGCTTAAAGGTTGAGTCACTGGGAGATATAAAGGTTAGTGCTCTCAGGACAGCCATATTATAATGCATTATCTTTGAAGTCATTTAAGGCCAATTTAACTGGTATTTAGTATAATATTTATGAATTAATGTAATCTAAATATATGACTGTCCCCATAGGTTTAAAAAAGTCTGTTCTATTGCAGCTTGCTTGTACCCAAGGCCTGGGAAATATTTTAATTTAAAACACACAGGTCTCCATAATATTCTTTTTAGGATGTCAGAAGAAATCAGCATTCCAAACTTAACTGGGATTTACTGAAACACATGCGGACAAATGCACTTAAAGTGTGGAGACAGTGTGCACTGGTAAAGCAGGAGTCTTGCACAGACTTGAGACCAACAACATTCTTTTAACCCTTATTTAGGGGCAGAAAAAGCACAAACACCCAAAACCTCCTTGAAATCCACCGCTGCAGTCCCGTGGTTAGGGTGTTTTTCCTACCTGACCCGAACCTCACTCTGTAAGCATTCAATGCAGATAGAAGAATGCAGTATGAAGAGAATCATTTAGTTCTTTCACAGATTTACCTTCTCTAAAGTATAAAAAATTCTGAAATTTAATACACCTCTGAGGTAGAGAAAGAAGGCTTTCATTCATGATATTCTCTTATGTTTGATTACAAAGATAGAAGACAGAAAAATTAAAACCTTGTTAAGTTTAAGGGTGTTTATGAACATTTTGGATATGTCAGAAATTCAAAGGGGCAATGAAAATGAACATTCTTTTAAGATGATGTATTTGTTTATATGTAGAAATGTATAGATTTGTGTCTGTGTATACATACAGAATAAGAGATGTATACACATTCAAGTGTATAGCCTTTGGGAAATGGAAATTTAGTTGAAAAGAAGCACAACGCAATACAGGTGCTGAATAAACTCCTCCATAATTGAAACATAAGACTTGCCTGGCTGAAAGCAACACATATAGCATTTAGTATGGTAGTAAACCAAACAAGTTTTAGGGAGGTAAATGCACAAATAAACTGGAATAAAACAGAGGAGACTTTATGCCTTAGGTCTAAAGAACAACCCCTTAAAACAATCGCAATGCAATTGGATAGCTTGATGGAAGAGAGGAAAAAAGCAACCCCCTGTACATTAAAATGAGGGTCTATGTGTTTTGATCATGTCAAACAGATAGCCCAGATTGCTTCATAAATTAGAAGGGTACATGTTAACTCTTTTTTTTCAGGGATCTGGACATGGATTCTGGTTTCTAAAAGCAGCTGCAGCCAGTTATGATGCTGTTGTTACGGTTGTGTCAGCATTTCCAATACAAACTCCAATTTTCTGGGATCTCTTGCTTGCCTGTCAAGTTTTGCACTGAAAGCTGTTCTTCAGCTAGTTCCTCTACCATACAAACTAATCATCCTTACAAGATGAATTTGTTTAAAAGTTACATTAATGTGGAAAAAAGAAAGAAATTAAAGTTTGTGTGTCCACAGCTTTTGTTTCTTCTTTTATGTTTCTCCAGGTTAAACTTGCATTTCCTACACTTTTGCAGATTACAATTGCTTCTGTCCCTCAGTATCTACATATACTGGTGCCTTTGGGCCTTTTATGATATAAAAAATAGTACTTACCTTTTTCTTAAAAAAAAACCTAATTAACAACAACAACCAGATTTTGTAATATTTACTTGTCCCTACTAAGGTTTTAATTAAGGGGTGAATCAGAAACTCACTAATTTCTGGAAAAAACCAAAAGGAACAGGGAGCAGTTTGGTTTAGTTTTATGTAATTTTTTTTCCTGTATTGAGCAAGAAAAGATCAGAAATTTCAGCACTGAAGTAGAGGGAAAAACTGACGATTCTTGTCACCTTGCATGAAAAATGTGGTTCATCTGGTCCTGTATTCCGCATCGGCTAGTGGCCAGTGTCACTGACAGGGCTTTCTTTAGCAGAGGATTCAAATTGCATAGCATAATAAAAGCCAGACAGCTGATGGAATAGTCTTTGAAGGAGATTGTCAGAAAGTACCTGGAAATTTTGTCTGGGTAAAGAGTGAGCAAGACTGCGGAAAGTTCAGTCTCGTGCTCAACTGAAAAGAGGATTGTACCTGTCAAGGAGGGCAGGCAGAGAACTCTCTGTTCACAGGGGTCAAGAGCAAGGGATGGAAGGGATTGAATGATCATGGAGGGTCTCCTCCAGCCCCAAGAGCTGGAAGTATGCAGCCACATTTTTCAGCAAGACATCAGGATGTTTTTTTATCATGCATACCCTGTGCACACGCATACCAGCCGCACTGACCCGACAGACCATAACGACACTAAAGGAGCTGTTACTGTCCCTCCCGTTAATCAAGTGTGAACTGAGGCAGGTTTATGCGACAGGTAGTAATAGTTCCAAGGGAGAAAAGGTGGGGGAGATGATCTAGGCTGTTGGGCCGCTTACCTGCATTTAAAATAGAGAGAAAGCATCAGATGCCCAAAGACCCATGTAGGTGCTGGCTACAGCCTCAAAGTAATATTCCAAAAAAGCAGGGGGCTGCAGAGCTCAACGTGACCTGTCCATCAAGTACTGTGTGGTTTCTGCCCCATAAGAGTTTGCACTAAGCAGGTGAGGTGTTAAGGAAACTAAATTGAATCCTACTTTAACAAATAGCTGGTGCTTCATTAATCCCTGCGTCACCTGTACTTCGGGAGCAAAGACCTGCTACCTGCTTGCTGGGCAGAACGCAGTAAGATTTCTTCTATCGCTCTGGTGGCTTCCCATTTGGAAATCCTTCTGCAGGTTTGCCCTTACTCAGTGTTCCACATTCCCTTTAAAATTCTAGATTATGTATTTACATAGCAAACCTCAATACTTGCAGCCGATGCTGCTAATTTCTGTGCTTCCTGGCTTGTCCCTTAATTTAGCTTTACTTCTGTAAGTGAAACTAAAACTAAAACAAATCTTAGAAACTGACAAAAGCCTGATCTCTGCCACATTTCTCACTCACTTAAATGCTCCACCGATGCTTCTATGACTGTTGCTGGGGTTTGTCATGATGGACTGACCCTCATGCATTAAAATCTGCTGCAGAAAAAGGGAAAAATAATAACCATGGTGAGTAAAAGTTATGGTTTTCATCCACCACTGCTCCACTTAGTGAGCTGGGGTATATATTACAAGGGTCTCTCTTTCCCTCTACCTCCCATGGAGAGCCATTGCCACATTTTGGGGATCTCAGGATCTACTGAGTCACTTTGTCTGCACTGCATCTCTTGGTGAGGTCCGGAGTCAGGATGTCACCACAGAGATTGCATTTATTTGCTTTTGTCACTGTGAGCCACAGCCTGAATGCACATACAGGTGAATGCAGCTTTTAACGTGCATTCATTATATCCAACTGACATCCCCTTGAAGGAAGAGAGGACTTATTATTGTCGCTCCTTAAAATAAAGATGGATGAGAGCTCTAAACCTCTCAAATAAAGTGCCTGACCATACGTAGTAGCTAAAAATAAATCATATACGGCCATCTCTTCCATGTAAATGAATGGCAAGACATATAGATATAGACATTGTGTTAAGTTTGTCAAGCAGAAGCAGCCAAAAATATTGATCAAGGCAAGGGGGAAAAATTGATAATGAACTGGACTCCAAGAAGGCTTTAATTGGCAGTGACATCTGTGAACCAGATTTGGACAGTATATATAAACTGACCACGATGTAACTTTATTACAATACACTCTCCTGTAATTAATTGTCACCTTTGTTAAGACTGGCTACAGATCAAATGTTTAAAGATGCTTAACAGGTTCTTAGTAACAAACCCTTCAGATGCATTAGAAATATCCGACAGCTCAGCCAATGAGGCATGCAGATTTCGATCTACCTCACCCTTATCTGTTTATTTCTCCCTCCTTTGTTGAACACAGAAAGTCATTGTTTAACATTAACTATTTAATAGATGAAATTGTTGGCAATTTTGACGCCTTCAGGGATATATGTTTGCAGTGATGGGGACCTTCACTGTAAGGTCTTTCAAAGTATTTTGCCAACAGAAAGTCACTTTTGGTTTGGTAGACCGAAGTGTAGCACAGACGAAGTTAGCAGTGCAGATTATTCTTATCCCTTTACATGGCTGAGGTGTTTAATTTTCCTATTTAAACCTAGAAAACATAAGAACATAAAAACCTAAAGAAAATACACAAAAAGTGTAGCTGAGAATGAACTTTTATATGAAAACCTCATATGCAGTGAGATAGAAGTGTGTCTGACATATTTGTATATCACACACATACAACCATTTATTTTAGGTGCATGTTAATGAAAATATGTATTCAGTACAGACAGGATAATATAAGTCTCTAAATAATTCCTTTCTAGAAGACAGTACAGGGAACATACTCTTACATGAAAGTGGCAGGTGACTTAACAGGATATTCCTGGAATTATATACAGAGTTTAATGTGATACATAACTATTTGCTCATTGTACTATTTTAATGATACAGTCACGCTTAATTAATTCATCTCTGGTTTATTTGTACATTGTGTCTGAGTCTCCAAAATATTTTAGAGGCTACCAGGCTGCCTTCTCAGTGCACCAGGGCAGATAACTCTGGACATGAAGCTTCTTCAAACAGAATAAAAATAGAACTTTGCAGACAGGGTTGGTCTGATGAGATCTGACTGCATATTTTGCCTGTTTCTAATTCAAATGCCTGTGTGTATACTACACAGGGACTGTGTATGCATGCATGTATCGAAAGGGCAGACTTACATTTGCACATAGTTCTTCTCCTTTCCAGTCCCTAAGGATAGATTCGCATCACATAATATGCATCACTCACTGCAAACGCACACAAATATCTTTGTCGGACTCGGTAGCTTCTTGCAGGTAGATGTATAAAGCAGTATCAGCCTAATAATATCCCTATAAAACAGCATTTCCTTCCTAGGATAGAGAGGGATGAAGGTTGTCAGAAGATCAAAAGATATATCACAGTGTGCTTGTAGAAATCCCTTGATTATGTTTCCTCTCTATAATGCTCTAATTCACTATTTGATCAATTGTAAAAGGGCCAATGTTTTAGGAGGGGGAAAAAAAGGCTTAGGTTACTAGATGCTCCAGGGTGAGTGAAAATCACACCTAAAATTATATGTAGCAATACAGTAATGAGCTTATCAATACTTCTTTAAGGAATCCGACAGCCCTGTATGAGATATTCAGGTCTGTGAGCAAAGGTCACAATATAGGTATTGCTTATTAAGACTATCGATAGCCTAGTGGACCAATCTAACCAGAGACTGTATAATGTACCTGCTGTTAACAGGCAGGGAGGGGAAATATGAAGAATTTACAGAATTGTCCACATGTAATATTAATAATATTGATTTATTCTAATAATATAATAAGGTAAAGACACACTTCTTTAAAATGGTGCATGGAGGAAGCTGAGGGAGAGTGAGATACCTTTGCCAAGCAGATTGAATTGGTTTGTACCGCTCTGAATGTTAACGCAGAGAAAATTGAGTTTTCTTGCCTAGGTTCTGTTTCTCACCCATCATTTCACCTAACCCAGCCAGAAACCAGATTTGTTTTTCTCTAGGATTGGGTCTTGGCCCAGCAGGTGTACAAAAGCCAGGGACCTGAGAAACTTCTTGTAGCAAGGAGCATTTTGGTCAACAACTTCAGCCCCTGTTAGAATAGGATTAATCTTAGAGAGGTATTTTTCAACATAGAATTGCAATGCAATTTTCTTTTCCCCCACACTTATATCACCATTTAAGGGATGGGGGGGAAAAACATGGTAGAAATAATATACGTTCTACACTGCGTAAAATCTAATATTGATGAGAAAGGACTTTACAGGGCAGCAACATACCTGCCCCAAAGCCTGCTGAAGTTCAGAAAAGCTCTATCTTGCTTGCAGCAGTGTTTTAGATTGTGCCCGAAGTTATGCGCAGTTCTGCAAGACGCAGGTTGAAGCAGGAGCGGCCGATAACATGAGATGTGACTGACTTAAGGTTGTTCCTCACCTAAACCCAGACAGACCGGACTCCATCTGAATTTCTTAACTACTCCCTCTGCAACAATAGGCTGCCTTATCTAGGTAAGCTAGCTCACTCCTTCTGCTATACCATTCAGCTTCAACCGTCTCGTTCCAGTGTCCGTATGGTAGTTTCAAGAATTTCATTATGCTTTTATTTTTTTTCAGTTTACAGGGCAAGTGTTTTTCTTCAGTGAGCATTTAATTGCTTTTAAACACGATTTATTTGATCGTATTCCATCTTCAATAATACATGGATGAGGATGCAATTTTTCACTCTCTTTTATAAAGATATATTGTTATTCAATTATGCTATTCTGTGGGATTTGTTCTGTTTTGTGTATTCAGAGGGAGATTGGTAATTTTTTTACTTTGCTTTCCTTCTTCCTATTTTCTTTTTATTATTATTTATATGGATTTTTTTTTCTTTTTAGAAGAAGAAATCTCATTCAAGATACTGGCAATAAATGAGAAAAGTAGGAGTGGAAGTGAGAAATGGGCAAGACAACCAACAAAAATCCTTTGGCAAAGTCTTTAAAAGCATACCATTGCTTCATGTTTATTTGCAAGAGGGGATACAGCCAATTTTGATACCCAAAAAAAGAGAGTATCTTAGAAATTATTTAACTCCAAGTTTAGTCATTGACAGAGAAGGGGAAAAAAAGAAGTGAGTCAACCCATAGGAACACTGGCACAAAATGTACCTAAAGATCTTGCAGGAGACAAGGGTGCTAGAGTGGTGCTAGTTTCTACATTCTGCTAGGGATTTGAAAAAGTTAACAGCAAATTAAACAAACAAATAAATAAACAAGAAACATAAGCATTGTAATTCCTTCTGAATTATTTGTAATGGTTAATACACCTCAGAGCTGCTCCATTTAAATTGCTGCCTGTGCCTGCAGCTTCATTCAAAGGAAGGACATTATCTGGTGGGTGAGGGTGGGCGGTGAGGACGCCTAGGTTCTAATCACAGCATGGATAATTACTCACCAACACTCTCTGATGGAGTCACTTAAGCTCGGTGCCTTCAGGCCTGAACTGAAACCTGTTGAATCAATGGAAAGATTCCCATTGGCTCTAGTGAGCTATTGATCTTTCATTTTCCCAACTGCAATATTAGGTCTGCTGGAATTTTTTTTTTTAATTTTTTTTTTTTTTTTTTTTAATGGGGTAGAAGGTAATGGAATAAATTTGACATTTACTTTTTTCTGTGTAAAGGTTTTGGTGTATCTCGGATGGTAAATGTATTACATTAGAGCCCCTTTCAGCACAGATCCAGAAAACACACTTTCAAAAAACACTCAGTGGGGGCATGGAAAATTAGCTTTGCTCATTTCACTTGTAAATGCATATTTATCCCTGCTTTGTTAAGAAAGGGTCAATGATAATTTTGCTAGTTTTCTTTGAGTGAGTAGGATTCAGCCTTTGTAATTTCTCTGTCTACAAGAATGTCATCACTCACTGATTCAGGATCTTGATTTATACTTTTTTTCC
>VYZT01055746.1:0-12163 GCA_013400735.1 Pomatostomus ruficeps | reverse complement strand
CTGAGGGAGCTGGTTTTGTTTAGCCTGGAGAAGCGTCAGGGGTGACCTTATCAACCTCCATAACTCCCTGAAAGGAGGGTATAGCCAGGAGGGTGTTGGTCTCTTCTCCCAGGCAACCAATGACAGAAGAAGAAAACACAAGCTGTACCAGGGGAGGCTTAAGCTGGACATTAGGAAAAATTCTTCACAGAAAGGGTGATTGGGCATTGGGATGGACTGCTCAGGGAGGTGGTGGAGTCACCGTCTCTAGAGGTGTTTAAGGAAAGACCGGATGTGGCTCTTAGTGCTGTGGTCTGGTTGACAATGTGGTATTTGGTCATAGGTTGTACTCAATGATCTCAAAGGTCTTTTCCAACCTAGCTGATTCTGTGATTAGTGTTTAAGGCAACTGTGCTCTTTAAATCTCTTACAATATCTTACATTGCTCTGGTCATCAAGGGTGCAGAGGTTCCCAGAGCCCCCAAGACTTGTCAGCAGGGAGCAAAGCCACGCATCTACTTTTCACTAGAGATCACCTGCACAGGTGATGCTTGACCAGCATACTCAGCTGATGTGCACAGTGCCTCCTAATGGCGCATTTTGCTTTTGGCCACAGCATTTACTTTGTAAGAAAAGAACTTATAAAAACTGCATTCAATTAATGACATTTTCTGATTCAAGAGTGAACTTAGAAAGATTGAAAGAAAGGAAAAATCCAGCCCCCAGCCCTGAGATTTAATTAAAAATCCAGGACCTCAAAGGTGTTGAACCACTTCATTCCCAGTATCTGTTTATCACAGACCGGAGTCTCAATTCTGCATGTTTTCAGCTGCCAGAGACCATCTTCCCCGGCTCTCAGAAAAGTCATAGCCTGTCAAGCATGCTTGCAAGATAGGGAGGGCTAAGTCTCCGCAGGGTGGTAGTGAGGAGGGCACTGGGCCTTGGGGAGTCAGGAGGGTATCCTTCTCCAGAGGCTTGAGCATTTCTTCCTGTCCTCCTTGGGATACCAAGGGACCAAGGTTTCTCCATTTTGTTGCAGTGTGTGAGATTCTTTGGTAGTGCCAGTGATGGGGGCCAGTTTCTCAGGACTCCATGAATTGCCATGGAGAACAGACAGAGCCATGGGGACAGAGTGGAGCTGCCCCATTTGCCATGATGAGCAAGAGAGTGTCGCTTATGTGATACCCTGTGGCCATGAGTTCTGCATGCGCTGCATCCTGCGTTGGGCAGAGAAGAAACCAGAGTGCCCACGCTGCAGAAGACTGATAGAGTCTGTCAGGTTTTCTCTGTAGGAACAAAAATACCTGGAGTGTGTCATCACACTCCAGGGAGAATCACCAGAGACCAGCAGCCAGGTTGGATCCAGGGCTGGATCCAGGCAGAAAGCTCTTGGCCTCCTGGACGGAAACAGCTGCCAGTGCCCTGCAGCTGATCCTTAATCTTCTTTGCAAGGGACACTCTCCCCATCTAAGCAGCGGCCTGCAGGGTCCTCATTGTGGCTGGCAGTGAGAGCAATCTTGTATGCTCTGTGCCTCTGTCGTCCAGATGGGTGTAGCAGGGCATCTCGCACCAGAAGAGCTTATCTGTTGCTTTTAGCTGGTGAAATAACAGAACATCTTGCCCCAGAAGAACTTACCTGTTTCTTGCTAATTGCTGAAATAATGCAAACAGGACAAGCTGTCTTGTAGTGAGTTATTTTCGCACCATGGGAGTAACACTTCCAGCTGACAACAAACATCTTGCTGTGGAAGTGATATCTGGAAAGATAAGCTGGACTTTCTGACTGATGAACACCTCACTTTACAAACTATAAAAGCTACACCAAATGTTCACAAAGTGGGAAATCTTCTGCACATTTCCTGGGAATGTGTGAGATTTTCCCCAAAAGTGGGGACACCTGATTTGTGGTTACTCCTCAGAGGCTGAGTGAAAGGATTTGGTGTACATGATAGTCATTTCAGTGGTAAATTACATTGGAGTCCTAATCTATACTATTTCTTTTGCTAGCTTTACTATAGGTACCTTAATATTGTCCACTGTTTAATGTAATCTACTAAAAGTGCTTTTTGGTTTATACTGTGTAGTAAGTAACTCTGATTAAGGCCTTTTTTCTGTTATCTGCTGTCTATTCAACAAATAACTCATTTTATAAATAGACCTGATTTGCCATCCTTAGAACTTGCAGGCCAGAGTAATTTTAGATGTGGGCCACCTAAATTTAAGCTGTTGCCCAAAATCTGAGTTTAAGGCAGGGCTTGTCTGAAGCTCACACTTGATCTGTGACAATGGAGAGGTCATGGTCCAGATGCTGTAGCCTCTCCTGGAGGAATATACAGAACACCTCGTTGATGGCACTGTCAGTTTCATTGTGGGCCAATGCAGCGAGGAGGCCCAAAGGCTGTTGTGCTCCCACACTTCTGGGAAGGAGGACAACAGCCCTGAGGCCAGTTCCCACTCCAGCAGCTCCAGCAGCTCCCAGGAAGGGATTCCCACCTGGCAGCCAACCCCTACCAGCAGCCCTGCAGGCTCTGACATGGAGGACTAACCCAGCACGTCAGAAGCTTCCCTCTGTGCCCTCTGCATCCTTCAGCCATCTGTGCCAATTGATACAGAGCAGGTGCAGCCCCAGAAATAGCAGGGGGAGGCAGTGGTGGCAAGTTCTTCTGCCCAGGGTGTTGCCTAATATCAAAAGAGAAAACTCTTGCCACAGTCTTAATATAGTAATAAAAAAAGCAGGTCTTTATCGGAAGCTTCTAGGTGCCCCCATAGTCATGGGCACACATGGCACCAGATTTCTACAATTTTTATGAGTTCAACAAATTAGCATATCTAACAAATATTGTCCAGTTAGAAGAGCAGTTGGTTAAGTAATTTCCCCCTGGGTTCTGTCATATTGGAGTTATTTCAATAATAATGGGGCTTTCTTGTTATGTCCTCTAAGTTCTAGTGGAAAAGAAAGTGTCCTTGCTAGTCTAAAAAGCAACACTAAACAGTATTTCAGGAATGTCTTAGAAAGTTAGCTTACTGTTCTAAAAGGTAGGGGGAAAGGGTAGGAAAACTACTAGAAGCTACAACTATGTATTAGTAGTCTACAAATCTACAGATCTATGAAAAATGTACAGAAAGCAAAAATCTTTACACATCAAGGGCAACAGCCACAGTCCCGCTGCTCCTTGTCAGGGCTGGGAACACTTGCACAGGAGTCCCACCACCCCTGAAAGACGAGAACTGCTGGTGCAGGATTCTCCCCAGCTGTGCAAGCAGCCACTTCACTGGCAGAAGAAGCAGGGCTCCAGCACATTTTTAGACTGGAAAAAGGAAATCAGTTATTTCCCTCACAGAGTCTCTGGGTGCTGCTTTCTCCTCCTTCTGGTGCCTTTCCCCTTCCCCTGTGTCCCACTGTGGTTGGCACTTACCTGTCAGGGAGGCAGGCTATTGAGGAAGCTACAGTTGCAATGAGAGCTGTAGGTTGAGCTCTGGATGACAGTCCAGGGCAATAGGCCATGAACTGCCAATCCTTGGCACAGGAAAGGGCACAGGGACCTGTCGCACCAGCCAGGGACCTGGACACTGAGACACAGCAGGAGCTGAGACCCCCAGACTTTGGTGCTGTGAGGGTATAAAAGCCCAGGGGTTCCTTTGTTCAGGGTCCCTCCTCAGAGGTACCAGCTGGAGCTGTTGTTTAGTTATTACACCATGATGAAGCTATTTGAAGGACCTGGATGTCTCAGAACCTGCTATGGGAAACCTGGGGTTGAGCTGGTGAGGAATCCTGGTCTGACTGTGAGTGTGGGGGATATAGCTGCAAGGGGGCTTTGGTCCCAGCTCAGGTGGTGCGAATGTTACTTGCCAGAGTGGTTCCTGGATGGTCAGACAGAGAACTTTCCTTAACAGAAGGGTTCAGTGCTGGATCAGGTTGTGAAAGGCCCTGTGGGTCTTCAGAAGCAGCCAGCTGGATAGCAGCCTTATGGAGAGTGCAGCACGGAGGGTGGCATGACCTGACTGGAAGGTGCCTGGGCCTTACCTCCCATTTGGAAATGTTACGCAGCCCATGGCTCAGATTCCCCATCCTTCCCAAGACCCTCTTCTGCACAGCAGTGCTTTCAGAGTTGGTGAAGTCCAGCAGCACCTGAGAAAAGAGAAGCTGCAGATGAGCCCTGGGAGCAAACACCTGCTCCAGCAGAAGCAGTGTGACTCCACTCCTGGGCAAGACTTGCATGGTCCCTCAAGGCTTCCTCTGACCTTCGGCAAAGTCTTTGTGGGCTCCTGCTCCAGGTGTCCTTGCAGGCCTGGGACAAAGGCCCTAGGCCAACCCTGTTGCAAGGTAGATGCCATGCTCTGCAACCACTGTACTCCAAAAGAGCTTGGTGCCAGCCCCTGGTGTTTCCCCATGGGAAATGAGCACCCTCCACACAGCACACTGCCTGGATGGCACTGGGCTGGGGACTACTTCACCCAGGAGTGGGCAATCCCTCCTACCTAGGGTGAGGAAGAGCCCTGTGACACCCACTCTTTTCACAGGCCAGAATTCAAAGATGTCATGGAGCACCTCATCGACTCTAGAGGCAGGAGAGCTGAGCACTATTGCTTCCAGCATGTTGTCCACAGCTCCCAGGGTCTGCAAGGAGGACAGAGAGTGATGGCAGTGATTCTGCTGTTCCTCCCCACCCTGGAAGACTGATCTGAACTCTCAGTGCCAGGACAGGATGCACATGCTCCCCAGGAGATACATGGGCAGAAAGTCTATTGACTATATATAAATATACAAATAAATATAAATTTCAGTTAAAAAATTAATTTATTGCAGATTGCTACAACTGTACTACTATCTAAACATGCAAATATCAGTACATCTGTCTAAATATCCATATACCTCTAACTGTGTAAGTACAACAACATAATACATCTATAACTATATAGAGAAGGATCCCAGGTAGCCCATTTTCACAGGCTCTCCCTCGGTAGCTTTCTCCCATGCACAGCAACCCTTCTGGAATGGTACAGCAGATGGACATCTAGGAAGCAAAGGGAACACTGAGTCAACATTGGACCTTGTTCATGTCTTCCTTGGCACCACACCTAGCAGCTGTACTTCTATCAGAGACTATAAAACATGGCCTGAAAGGCAGGGTCGCCCTTGGGAATCTGAGGCCTGCTGTTTAAAGAATAGGAATTCTCTCAAGTTTTCAAAATTTTAAAGGTTTGAAGTACCCCAATAAGAGCTGCAGCACTAGCACTGCAAATGGCACCCACAAGAACTTTGAACAAAGACACACACATCTCATGGAAAGAACTCCAGCCTTGTTTCTTCTCTGTACTGACAAAGAGACTTCAGTCTTTACTTAAATGGTAGAAACTGATGGGCATTGTGAGATGAGTTATTAACCAACATTGTCACCTGGGATCTCGAAACTACCCTCTGAAGTGAGTAACAGCTCCTCCAACACTACCATCAGCTCTTGGATCAACTATTCTGATCTCCCCTTTCTGTAAAAGTCAGGCTCAGAGTAGCTGTCTCAGGCATCTCTAAAAACATGCAGACTCTCTTCTCACCAGGGTCCTCTGGCTCAAGGGAACTGTTCCCACAGCTCATGTTCCCGAGTGAAGCTCTCTCTTCGACCACAGGCTCACTTCCTGAAGACTCACACTGACTCAAAATATTCTCCTTAGAAGAAAAAAACAAAAAGAAAAAATAAGTAAAACCAAAGATCACTTGGTATTTTCTTGTAATCATTTTTGGGACACTATAGTAACTGTTCTTCTGAAAGGGCATGTATCATGAGGTTAACACTGCTGATGTGGTTTACATGGCAAGCAGTTTAAATTCAGAAATTTTCCAAATTGAAACTCAAACTCTTACAAAATGCCTATTAATCAAAACACAAAATCAAAAAAACAGAATACACCAAGTAAGAATACATGTCCTCACAGTCTGAACTTTGTCCTTGCTTATGATACTAGCTATAAGAAAGAAGAAACCCAGAGAGAGAAATCTTGGTGTCTTCCTAGTTACCAACACGTGTGTTATTAATAAGAGATGTCGTTCAACCCACTGCACAGGTTTGTGTGGTGCAAAACTATGTTCATGAGCCATATATTTCTGGCTGTGAATCTCACCCCACCTCATCCAGTTATTCAGTCATTAAATTCTAACATGTTTCTTGCTTTTTGGAGCCCTTCTCTCCCGCTCCATACTTATTTTATAGGCAACCATTTACTGAATGGGTATGTTTCCATGACGATGTGGCAAAAATTTATAAGGTTAAAAAAAACCTCATAAAGCCAGACAACCTAGTCATGCTTCTGTTCCACTGAGGAAGTAAAGGCCCGAAGTTAAGTACCTGGAATTTACCTTTAGACAGAAAGATAATTTTCATTATCACCTGTTCAAGAATATTCGTCTTTTCTGCAAACACCCTATCCTTGAAGATGAATGATTGTTGAGATCCTGCAACACTTCCTTCTATTAAGGAAATAAGGCTTTTGAAAACTGGTATGTGTGAATTTACAGAAGACAAAAGGGCATCACGCTGGGTAATAAGACATGGATAATTCCAAAAAATCACACTCCCCACCTTGAGTCTGCTCTTACTCAAATATTGAAAAGGCAATGCCTGTGTATATTAATAGAAATAGACAGGTTTTGATGAAGATGTATAAAAATATGCAAAAAGGCTGGGTCAATACAGGAACTAAACACCCAGGGAAGTCTGGAAAGAGCCAACAGTTAAAGAAATGAGATTTTTAATCAAAAGAGGGAAGCTGTCAAACCAAAGGTCTAGTAGTCCCTGGACTACTCTTCAACACAGAATAAGCCACAAGTCTCCAACCACTTCACATCTAGACTAACATCACCCTTCTTATCACACACATAAGTCATGAGGACTCAAAACCAAAATCAAAACACTTTTTCCCCAACAACTCCTTGACTCACACACTTAATCCCTGTGTTCCTAATGAGGAAGTCTGGGCTCTAATTGTCAAAGCCTTCAACAATGGAAAATTTATACTTCTGAAAACACTGTTCAAAAGTTGTCAAAACTGCTAACGTTCAAAGTGCAGGCAAGACAATTCACTTAGTAGGCACAAAGGAAGGAGTCCTACCACCTCTGTGGCACAAGCACAGGGATGTACTTCTCTGTACCCAGCACTGAACAGAATGGCTTAGTCCAGGCTGGAGCTGTGTAGCGGATTCATTGGAATATATGTCTTTCTGGAAAGACACCCAAGAGGAAGATTACTAATCGTTGCAATACAGAGAGCAATAGTGGCAAGTTTGCACCAGCTGAGGATTTCCCACCTAGAAACTTAACTGAAAGCATCAGGATACTGAGAGGACATACACATGGCATTTGGAATGCCTACACACTAGGCAGGTCTCATGCAGCAGTAAGAGATGCAGTCAACCTCTTGTTTTCCTTTGTGTTCAAAACCAAAATGAGAGACTGCATTTGGCGCTGCAACAGTGACCTCTTCCACGCCCCTCTCTGCACGAGACTTACAGTTTTGTACACAAGAAGGTCCAGCCGTAGGCAGAGCAATGAACACTCACAACTTGTCACGTGCTATAAAGTATGAACATGTGAAGATGCTGTATACCAACCAGATGTTCATAAATTATATTTTCCACAGAAAACATAAAATTAGTAACTCCCTGAATTTTCAACAAAAATGTTTGCCTTCAATGGCAATTCTCAAAATAGTCTTTAAGATCAAAGACATAACCTAAAAAGCTTCCACTTCATCAACACGAATGAAACTGCAACATACGTTTTTCCCTTGAAAATGAGCATCTGAATTTGGTTGACACAAGCAATGGTCCCGTGCTCTGGAATGAGGGATACTTTTGATTCCCTCCTCTTTTTTATAATTTTGTTTCAATAAACAAGCACTTAATTAGAGATGCTTTTACTTCTCAGGCTGAAAAGCTCTCAGTGCACACCCCAGCATCGCTACCGAACAGAGTCACCTCCAAAAAGGCAGCCAGCTCAGGCTGGGACAAAGAAACTATCTCCTCGAGCGCCTGTAATACAACCTGGCGGTCGGCCGGGCCGGGGCTGAGGGCGGCGGACGGCGGGGGCGGCTCCTCCATCGCTCGCAGTCGCCGGCGACCGCCAGACACTGGGCCGGACAACACGCGCACGCCCAACGGCCGAGCGCCAACGGCCGCCCACGAGGGCCGCGCCGGGGCGCGCCCGGGGAGCGGAGCGGCATGGAGCCGGCAGGGGGCGCTGTGCTACGCCAGCCCTCAGGCGCTCAGCGTGGCCGTGCGGTGAAACCTTTGGAACGTCGGTGCGGTCACTAACCAGGGAAAATTTACAACTGAGGAATCATTCAGGCTGGAAGTCACCTCACAAGAGCTCTCCTTCAGCCTCCTGCTCAAAGCATGGTGTCAGACAGGTTGCGTGGGGCTTTACAAGTTAAAGGATGCAAAACCTCTCTGTGCCCTTACTCCACCACATTGTCCTTGTGAGGAAAAGGATTTTCCTTCCTCCTAAGCCTCTCCAGTTTCAGCTGATGCCACTTTCTCTTTTCTCCTGCCAGAAACCTCTGTGAAGAGCCTGGCCTCAGTGTTTTGAACCCATCCCCATAGCCTCAAAGTGCTTTCAGATCTCCTACAGCTGTCTCTGTTCCAGAGTGAACTAGTTCTGGACCCATAGCCTCACCTATCAGGCTATTCAGCCCCACTCCCATGGTGGCCTTTCCTGAATTTGTCCTATTTTGCCAATTTCCATCTTAACTTGCGGATCAGGACCTGGATGCAGGACCCATTTGTGGTCTGACAAGTGCCAAACAAAAGCAATGATCCCTTTTGTCCTTGCTGAATATGATGGGATTTCTTTAAGCTGATTCCTCCCCTCAGTTCTGGTACCTGTCCATGGCAGCCCTGCTCTTGTACATATTGATAGCCTCCTCCTCTTCACTAGTTTAGCATCATCTACCGGTGTCACGATGGCTCTCCTTTGCTTTGTCCATTGCCCCACAAGTTAAACAGGAAACATCCCAGGATAGACCCCTGCTGGATCTCACTTTTTGCCAGATATTTCCTTCATTGTTTTGCTGTCAGGATATCATGCTTGGCATATGCATTTCTGCTGCATCTGGGATAGCAATGCCTTTTCTCTCCCTGCAGGAAACTGTAAAGTTTAAATAACTGAATTTGTACTTATTAACAAGGTTTTTGGTTTACAGTTGGACTTGATCTTAAGGGTCTTTTCCAAAGCAAATAATTCATTATTGCCATATCCTGGAATGAGGAATATCAAGTGCTTCATTCAGTGTGATTAGCAGCTCTTGCTTTCCTGCCGCGCTGTAGAGCATGCATGCACAAGTCCTCGTCTGTCTAGTGAATACAATCACAGTTCTGCACATTGTTTTGGCATGTGTTTGGCAGCAAACATTTGAATGCTTGCTCCATTGATTTTTCTGCTGTAGGCTGCAGCTTTGGTAGCTCTATTTGTATCTAAATGTCTTAGCAGATGGGCACTGGATTTAACTGCCTTTCTTGTGTTTCTACCATGATGAATATCCACACCTGGCAACACGGAGTTGTATCTATTGTTTAGATATTCATATGTAAGAAAAAAGGCACACAGAGAGCTTGTGTTACATGTGAAATTGCATGAGACGCAGAAAATTATAAGGCATTTACTAATTAACAAAATGCAAAGTAAAATTTCACTAGGCACAGCTAGAACAGCACTGAAGAAGACACAAGACATATTTATCTGAGTTTTTTATTCTGTAATACTCTGTATCACTTATATATATAAGGGAGAAGGATACTATGAGCAAGTAAAACCAGTAATAGAGAAAAATGTCCCTTTTAACTTCTTATTACAGAGGAACAAGTTGTAATCATTTTTCCCAGGGAACACCCTACAGACATTGTGCAGAGCATGATGTTGGATTATGGTTTGCTTCTAGCAAATAAGGAAAGCTAATCTGGAAATCCTAGACACAGCTGTGTTAGAACTTTTTGTTTGGTATAGTTTATAGATATTTTCTCCCCAACATTTTCTGGCTTTCTTTCCTTCCTTACACTACTAAAAAAATAACAAAATGTGATTTAAATTTGGTCTTCCAGCAATTTCTGACAAAATACATATATATACTGAGGATATGAAAGCCCGCAGGATAGATTATATATCTCCTCCTAGTCTGGTGGGGCAAGTGGTGAGTGGTATCTCAACCTACTTGTGTTAACCTCTTCCAACATGCTGAAGGCCAATAGCAGCATGCCCATTTGTGTGAAGAAACAGATACTACAAGGCTCAAAGCCAAACTGCCAATGCTTTGTTAGCATGACCAATGACTTTGCTTCATTTTTTCAGAGCCTCTGATTATTTACAGTCACCAATGGTCAGATGTGAAATTTTTATACCCCTATTTTGGTTACTGCAGTTCAAAAGACCATGAAAGTGGTAAGATTGCTAAAAATTTTCTGCCTTCACAGAATCATTTGCAGTAATTTTCAGTTTAGAGAATATCCCTGTTCATGTGGGGATGTGTGCAGAAAAACTCCAATAAAACATTTCCTTCTCACTTACTTGGACCAAGGATTTTTTTTCCATTCCTCTTACGTTCTTACAGAACCATGAAATGCAAGGGCTTTTGACCCCTTTTTGATCCTAACAATCCATTTTATATGCTGAACTTCGTAAATCATTGCTTCAATACACCTCTGTCATATGCTATTGACTCTACTGCTACTATTGCTGTTCTTTCAAGTGATGAATCTTGTTTCACAAGGCTGGGAAGACAAAAATCCATCCAAAAATCATTACTTCAGTAAGCACTCTTAGTTGCATAGGTCATTAATTCTCTCTCTTAGTCTTCCATATCAAAGGTGTGGGGCCTGTCCTGAAATATTGCTTATTTGCTGAAATACTGCTAATGTTCCGTCATGATGACATGCAGCTGAGGTGTTATTGTCCAATTTTTATGCGCTTTCATTTTAGATCTAGCCATTGGATCTTGTAGATTACATATACAACTAACATATGTTTTTATTTTCTTTACACTTCTAACAGAGAAGCATCTTAGGCTTAATATAAAATTGTATTAGATTTGTATGTAACATAGTTTGAAACTTAACAAAAAACAGCTTTTATGTCTGTTTATCCATCTGACTGTCCAATATCTACCTACCTACCTACCTACCTACCCACCTACTCGCCTACCTATCTACCCAACTCTCTATATATTTAGGAACAGCTTTTGTAGTAATCATCCCCCTTTACACTAATTTTCAGATATAAACCCAAGCATTTACTGAAAAATACCTGTAAAGCACTAATTTTTACTGTCCACCTGTTGAATTGTGAGCTGAAAAAATTTCTGCAGGCTAAAAAGGGAGAATATTGAAGCAGAGCAAGAGACCCATTTTGTTGTGGCGTTTTCTTTATCAGAAAAGGTAAATTTTATATTTGTTCTTGTTGTTCTAATTCTCCACTTTTAATGAAAGTGGAGTGTTGCCCTGAGTTTTGTAGTTTCTCAGTGTTTTCTTTCTGTAACATTTTCTCATACTTCTTCTGTAAACATGACCATGGTTTCTTAGCAGCTATCTATGCTTTTCCTGAACTGTATGCGTGTTTATAATTCCAGTATACTGGGTGGAGAAATATGATAGACAGATGCTTGACCAGTGGAATTAAGAGGTGTTGATTTCTACCTCCAATCCACGGTGATTTGTAAAAACATATAAATAAAGGCAGAGGGTTCTGCCCTCTCTCTCTTTTTCTGCTCCCTCCGTCTGCTGTTCGGTGTGGTCCTTTATTTGGTTCTCCTTGGGGCTCCTCGGCCTAGTTGGCTGGCCTGACCGTGCTACATCTGGTGCCCAACAGCTTGGGGACATCTGGCACCTGATCGGTTTGGAACATCTGGTAAGCTTTGTAGCTAGTCAGTGAAGGGAGTTCTCCCTGGAGGGTCTGGATTTTAAAAATGGTAATTCTTGCAGATCCCTCCTGTGATACCTTGGCCTTGGAAATCTTAGAAATCACTTTAGAGAGAAAAGCAGTTTTAATTTCCAGGCCAGAGCCGGAAGATATATTTTTCTGGGGTAAATCTCAAGGTTTTTTCCAGCAGCTGNGGAAGATATATTTTTCTGGGGTAAATCTCAAGGTTTTTTCCAGCAGCTGGAGGATGTGTTATCTCCAGCTGTCTGGACAGACCTGGGGGACGC
>VYZT01055744.1:1872-60058 GCA_013400735.1 Pomatostomus ruficeps | reverse complement strand
GAGAAGAAAAACAATGGGGAAAACACACACTGTACTCTTCTGGCATATATTAGCACGAAGCCCCAGATGTGATATATATATTTCTGTAATAAAGATATGCCAGGGTAAGGAATGAATTATTTGTGCAGGCAAAACTCCTGTTAGCAGGCAGTTAATGGGAAAGAAGGGTAATAGAAGTGAGCTGGCAAAGGAAATGGGTGAATAACCTGTGTATAAGGTTTCATGATAAACGAATCTAAACAGCAGTCATTAAGGATAATTTTAACAAGATCTCAAGAACAACAGTGTAAGCAATTGAAGAGGCAACAACCCATGGTGGGACTGTAGCCTGTTTCTCCCCTCAGTGCTCCTGAGCACTCACTAATTGTAATTGTCAGGAACAACGTCCTGGGTGAGCAGGAGAGCTTCCCCGTGGTCTGCACAGGAATGTGCTGTGGAAGGGGAGCTATAGACAACTCCCCAAAGGAGAGGGGAAGGAGGGAGGCAGGAAAACCTGCTGAAATAGATGGCAAAGGAACGTCACAGAACTGAAATAATAGTAATAACATCAAGAGCCTTCCAACCCAAGCCATTCTATAATTATTATTATTGGTAACATTCTTCAATCTCATTGACTTTTGAAGTTGTTTTTTACTGAACAATATTCAAACAACCTTCCTGTGTAGCCTTGCTGAGGTACTTGCAGGGGTTGCTGTTTGACGAAGCTGCTAATCCAGGCTCCTTGCTACAGGTGAAGTAACTAAAACGTCTTTGGAAGGACAGGGCTTTGTAGTACCTGTGAAAATGTGGCAAAGTGTCATCCATAGTAGAGAGGGTATTTAAGGAGAAGAGAATGATAGCAGGCAAATTTATTGAATTGGACAGTCTATTTTAAAAGTTATAAATTGTGTTCAAAGCTTGGAAGGCTTCTTTAAAAACCGCATTATACCTCCATTTTTAGGGGCTCAAAGCCCTGGGAAAGGGGATTTCATACAAAGTGGCATGAATTTGGGAAAATACCCAACAAAACAACGTATTGAAAAGGCATTTAGCTTGTGATGGTTCAAGGTCCCTGGTGCAATGAGACACTGGTCGTGTGAGTTCTGAAACGAAGGATATGCAGTGAATTTGGGAAAGTGTATAAAACAAGAGAGAAATATGGGATGAAAACTTTTCTGTTTAGAATTACAGGAACCCTTTGCCAGAAGTCATGTAGGACTGTTGTTTGAGTAGACGTTTTAGACATGCAGGTGGGCAACAAGAAGACCTGGAGTTTTTACTGTAAATTTCCAAGAAATATTTTGGTATCATTCCTCACTGGAAGATAATGAAATGCTTAGGAAAAGGTTTTTTCTATTCTATCACATTATGACATATTAAGAACTTTTATAAACATGAAATGATTTGTAAAGGCAAGTACCAAAGAAAGAATATTAGGCTAAATTGACCACTGAGGTCAATTATCACCTTTATATTGCTTCTATTATCACCTTTATGTTTACTGCCTGTGGAAGCCTTTTCACACTCTCCCTTCTTTTGATTTCCCTGTAACAACTCAGGACAAGCCAATCTTTTTGTAAGTGCTTGAAAGGGAATTGTAATGGAGAGAGCCCTGCACAAAGGATGCGAAGCTAAAGCAAAATGTTGAGTTTTGCTTAGTTGCTCTTTTTTAGTTTCCTTTTTTCTCCTAATGAATATTCTTAGTGAGAAGAAATCATACCCCCTAGAACTACGCATGAGACTTCATCTTTTTAGCTGAAGAAGGAATTAAATAATGGAAGCCTTTCTGAAGGACCCTATGCTACTTATTTAGGTCATTTTAAACATCAATATGAGTAAATGGGAGGTTATACATCATCCTTTCACTTTAAATTTACAGGCTGCAATGTGTAAATTTTGCCTTATGAGTTTCTTATAGCAGAGGTTTAGGTTTTTTGTCTTATAAAAAATTGTGTATGCCAATGTCTCTGTGAAATAACAAAAAACAAATGAGTGTTTCCTTTGAAACCTACAAAATGGGTTTCAAAAGGAAGAAAAGATTGGATTATGATCCAAACATATTTTTCCCAATATAATGAAAAAAAAAGCACCACTGGGCTCAGAGTCTCATTTGGCCAGTATGTTGAGGGAAACCATGTCTGACTTCCTCACATCTCACCTTTGCACCTCCAATTTGAAATTAATGTGGGGACTGTAAATCCAAGGCAAACCACTTCAGCCTGTCAGTACTTAAAACCATATTCTGTTTATTATAAGGAGAGGGATTTAAAGGTTCTTTTTAAAATTGAAATTATTAGGATCTGCAGAGGACTGTAGAGTTCTGTAGACCTACCCCAGTTGCAGTAAGTCTGTAGCTCTTCACAGTACTGAGGGTGTACTCATTATGGAAGTAGCTGAATGAAGCTTTTTCATCTGTTGCATCCCATCAGGTTAGATTATTGAATAGTTCCTGTGGTCTCACGTCTCTAGAATTGCACAGAAATTACAACCATGCAAGAAAGTTGTAATTTCTAGTTAGTTCCATGGATTTCACTCTCCACCTCCAGCCCCCTGCCCTACTTCTCATTTTTGCATCAGAATCTGAGGTAGAGGAATACAGGTTAGCTATAGGCTAGAAGTTGTGTTTGCATGCTGGAAAGTCCATGACCAAGTGAAAGGTAAGAATGATGAATAAATTCATTTTAGCTGCAAAGGCAGCGTGTGGGGCTGGTCGTCTGGAGGGCACTGGGCATTGATGGGCTGTCTCTGTACTGGGATCCTGGGGAATTCCCACCTCAGCCCTTGTGGTGGCAGGGGTGTGGCTTTTGCCTTTATGTGGCAAAAATAACTGGGGTAAAAAGCATTTGTTTTCTTTTTTGGTGTTTAACGTTTGCCTAAAATTTCACGAGACTAGTTAACTAGCTTTTTTTGAAATGTTTCATGTGGAAAAGTTACGATGTGGATAATGCTGTGGGAAGCTGCTTCCAAAAGGATTTCCTGCGTGAAGCAGAGGGGAAAAAATATACACAAAAGCCCACTGGAAGCTCTTTTTGTAGGAATACGTACATTTAGCTTTTGTTTAGCTTTTTCGATGTTCAATTACTTGCCCTGCAACAAACGTTTTCAAAATGTAGTAACCTATAAAGAAACAATCTTGCAAGTTACTTGCTTGTTTTATGCAAAACCATGCTGTTTCTGTTTAAATGACAGTAACCAATAATTGAATATCTGTAAACACTATCACCAGAGAACTTAAATAGTATCTTTGGAGTAGGCTAAAATTAGTTTTCATTACAACCTATTTGTAAATCATTTGAACCAAATATCTCAAGCTGAAAATGTAAATGTGTTTTTGTTTTTGCTGGAGAGATGAGGTCAGCAGAAGTCTGCAACAAATATGATTACTTGGGTGGAGGTGACATGATTTACTTAAATCAGGCAATTTCCCCATTAAAGCATTGAAGCCTCAACTCATAAAGAGACTGCTTAGCAGATGCACTATAATGTCTCCTAGCATTTGTTATATTAGGTGATTTGAAAGAAAAGAACAATTATGAGAATGGATGTATTTCTATGTTGAGTGGGGGAAAAAAAATCCAGTTTGTACAGCAGGGGGTGGCTAATTTTCAGCAGATAAAATAAGTCTGCTTCATAAAAGCTTCTTTATAAATATTGTACAATTAAATATGTATGCATATTTAGATTTATATTGCCAGGGTAGGACAATGCAGGATGAATCATGTGAGTGGGAGTTTCTTACATTCTTTCCCCACTTTCCATGCAGGAACAGTTCTTTCCCTCCCTTTCTTCCACACCCAATGGGACCGGCACAGAGACTGTAAACTGCAGTACAGGTGGAGTTTGGGTTTATTGTTGGGGGTTTTCCCTTTTTTTTCCCTCCCCCCTGTGTCACTTAAAATTAGGAAGGAGTATTAAATTGGCAGAATTTTAAACTGCTGCTCTTGCTTCTCTGCAGGATTACAAGCTGAGCCAGAGGCCACACCATAAAGTGTGATTGATTGGCAAGGACTGTAGTTACAGTCAGAGATGCCATATTTTCTGTGCATTCCATGGGCTGAGAGGGACTGAAACCAGGAGATTCTGAGCTGGACGTGCAAGGCTGAGCCCTCTGGGGCGCGTGGTTGCCTTTGGGGAGGTTACAGAGGTGCTTTCCATGGGCTGTGCTGCTGTTGTGCCTGAAGCAGCTTTTTGGTCCTGTGCATTTGTATCTGCAGTTGGAGTCTCGAGTGCTGCAGTTTCCAGCCCAGGCCTTTCGTCTGAGCTTGTAAAGTCTTTGTATTTCTTGCTCTGCTGAGGTAGACGAGGTTTGGTAGAGACATGAATTTTCTAATTAGGCCAACTAATGGTTTATTTTATGGCATGTTTTTTGATCATTCCTGTATTCCCCACATTGACAGTGAGTTCACTCCTCTATTTCCCATGGTGTGTAGGTACATTTAATCAAACTAAAAACTGGGACAGTGGATCATGACTTGAGTAAAAGCTTGTAAGAAATTCAAGATGGTACGTGCTTTTGGTCTGCACCACGTTTTTAGAAATTGCTATGCATTTTTTCAGGTGAAGCACAAACCCACCCCCATATGCTTAGTTTTGGGCACTGTGGTTCTGAAAGAAGACTGAAGTTGGAAATTCTCTCTGAGATTGGAAGTTCTGATCTCCTGAGCCAGCTGTAAGAGCTATTATGCTCAAGGCTAAAAAATACTTATTAAAACCTGATTTTAATGCAATTAAGAGTTCATTTCAGGGCTTTATCTGAGAATTATTTTGCAATAGAGAGTGGTAAAAAGATGAAAATCACAAACTGATAAAAGTTCATTTTGGTTTTCCTGTCACTGAAGTGCCCCCTTCAAAGGGACCATGAAAATATGCATTAGTTGCATATAAGTGGGTCTTGATCTCGGTCCGTGCTGCTTTGATTAGAGCTGGTGTAATTCCATCGTGCTGTGTGCAGGGGACAGAGGGGTTGCTGCAGAGGAAAGGGAAGTGTAGTTGCAGCAGACATGTTAGAGAAAAGCTTGAAGGTTTTGATTGTCTACAATGAGGCAACTTGCATGGCTTGAATATTCAGCTTTTAACCCAAACACGAGAGCACCCCTCCCAATGCTGATGGCTGGGGGCTGCCCCTCCAGAACAAGCAGTGTTGATCTTCATCTGACATCTCTGATACCACATCTTACTGCAATTAGAGAGTATTTAAAAGTTGTTACACATTTAAGTTTGCTTTTTCAAAATAGTGCAGGGAATCTGGCAGATTTAGTAATCTCTAGTTTGAGCACCTTTTGGGCTTTGAGTGTAAGGGAAAATAACTGGTTAATTCTGACAGTGAGTGTCTCTTGGTATTGAAGAACTACATGTAGCAAGGCCTCAGAATTCAAAATAATTCAAAGCAACCTTTTAAATTGAGTGAGCACTAATTAAAAAATTTAAATATTTGACTATGTCTGGAAGTTAGGGTATCTAAAAACAGCACAGAGCAACTTTTTTTTTAATGTCAGTTATAAAACCATAAAGGCAGAGAAGGAATAAATACACTGAGAGCACTGATTAATCCCCCTGTGTTGCAGTGCCACTTCATACTGTTGTAACGCGGACCCTTTCCTCTGATATTACTCAAGAAATACAAACAAGAAGCATTTATTATCTCCCAAGTAGTGTGCGCTGTAGAGTGCTGAATAAGGAAGTGAGGTATTGCAGCTGTTATCTTCTGAACTAACTGCTACTGCGTGTTCCATGACCAGCCCTGGCAGGGTTTTTGTTCCCATGGATGAATAGGCCATAAATCTGTCGGGGCTGACACTAGCAGCACTGCTGGAGAGTGTAAAGGGAAAATTTGCAGAGGAATCTCGTGGTCTTTGCTTGCCTGGAAAATGAGTTCAATAAAATGGAGGTGATCAGTGCTTATTTATAGGCCAAGCTGATACATCCAGCATTGGCTGTCAGGGTTTAACTTAGTGTTTCCTCATTTATGCTCACTCTGTAAAGCAAAACATGGCACTGTAAAAAGCTTATATAATGCTGTTATACTGGGCTAGTCACTATTGTCGAAAATAGATAAAGGAAAATAAAGGGAGGGAAAGATAAAGGCACAGATAAAATGCACAGGAAGGCAAGGGAAGAGGCTGGCCAATGCTAACAGCCCCAGAAGGGATGTGGAGCTGCTCAGAATCATTTTGCTTGAACCCTGGATTGGAGGTGCTTGGCAATTACTGCTGTGTTAGAACAGCAGATTGATCCTGAGAACTCTGCTCTGAAAGACAGCATGGGGATTTTATTCTGGTGCAGGAAAGGACTGAGGAGCTGTCTTTGTTTTATGCAGAGTTCTAATACCAAATGCTCAGCTATGCTGGAACTGTATCTGCGTGTATTCTGTTTTATGTGGGGGGCTTGTATATGCATTAGTGTGAAAAGGGAAAGCGTGTAAGCACGACAAATCCTAAATTGTAATTCACTGAAGAAGTTTTAAAAAATCTTTTTAAGTAGGTGTTAATAAAATTCTTGTTCAAACCACACACAGAGCACAGTACAGGTGGTACCTGGACTCAGACTGGCTGAGAAAGTTTCACCTGTCAATAATTAAGATATTTTATGACCGGCTCACCTGATGGGAAGCAGGAATGGCTCCAGGCAGCGAGTTTGTGAAATTTGCTTTGCTGAGTTAGGATAGCCATGGGCTTGGAGCTAGACTGTACATTCTGTGACCTGAAGTGGAAAGAATCTAAAAATTGAGGTCACTGGAAAACTATAGTGAAAGACAATTTTCTCTCTTTCTCCTAATAATTTATCAATTGCTTTGAGCTTACTGCCTATAGCCCTGTTTCTTGCTGTGTTCAAAGGAGTTGAAGTAAATCTACATGTTCATATTCTTTTCTTTGTGCCTTCATGCACGGCAGATTTGTAAACTGGACTCTGCTGCCGCCTTTGATAGGAGTGACCTCTGCCTGAAAGCAACGAAGGTGTGGAGTAACTGCTCTGAGTAAATGGAGTTAAGGGCTTTAAAAATTCAATGAAGAATATTGCAAGACCCTGAGACACCATTGTGTTTAGTCTTTGATCAGTTCTGTTTCTGCAGCCCAAGTTCAGTTCTAAATACAGCTGAAGGCCAGGTAGGTCAGAACAGTAAATAGCCTCTTCCTTCTATCAGTGGAATTTTGCCATGAAATGAGAAGCAGAAGTGCAGTGAAATTTTTGATCTTTAATTTCTTTTAAAGATTTTTCTCAGTGCGTATACTCAATTAAATAAGCACTGTAAAAACCAGACTTGCAGTATGTTTCTTTAAGCTCACAAATCCTGTTAGGTGTAGGTCCGAGTTATAAAATTCAACTGACTTGCCTTGCATCTCTCTATGGAAGCTGAAATACTTACTGGTTTTTTTCTTTTCTTGTGCTCCAAAATTTATTTCAGTATCTCAATTAGCACAAACTTACCAGAAAGAAAAGTACAATTTTCTTCTCTTGTGAAATTGCTTATTATAGTAGTAATAGAATGTTGCATAGACCTTTTGGGCTATTTCAACACACAGAGAGGCTTTGAAGGGAATTTCAAATAAGAATGCCAAATTAAGTGATAACACTCATTACTGGACTGTTTCACATATCATTCAGACCTACTCCAGGGACAAGGCTTGAGTTATGTATAAAAATAATACTTGACCCTTAGTGACCTATTCCATTTCCAGTGTCTTGTGTCCTGTGATTTAATGAATGAGCCTGTAAATTTTCTTAGTAAACGTAAAAAAATAAATCCCAACAACCCAAACCACTATTGAGTGTGTTGTTGCATCTTTTAATTCCAAGAAAATCTGGAATGTAGAAATGGTTTCTGAAAAGGTCCTTCTCTTATATGTGACTGAATTAGTAGAAATGCCCTCTTTTTGTATTGATAGCTAATGAACCATATAAACTCTTTTCTGCTGTACAGTTGAAGAATTGGTGCATGGGTTTTGTTAGCAATGACCCTCCTGTTTCAGCTTTCAAGGCAGGTATGAAATGTTTACACTGTGGCTATTGCTTCATTAGAACAAGTGTGTCCCTGAAGTTAACAGCTCTTAGGTCTAAGGGTTTTTTTCTGAAATGTGTCTGGATTATCTTTCATTTTGCCATACAGCTCTTGTCCACTGGCGTGGGGATATTCTCCCTATAAAGAAAACCAGGATCATTTGTTGTCTGTAAAGAGCATGTGCCCAGATTCTGCAGAGGGAAGTTAGAGCAGATTGAAAACCCACAGAGACAAATGCTGAACATGTGATTCTTTCCCACTTGTGCTTTTTCAGTCAGGTTTTGGAAGGAGTTACTGCAGTGAATATCCATGTACAGGGGTTGAGTTTGTACTTCCTACAGTACCAAGATGCCAGAGTTTAGAATGCACTGCTGGACATTTCTATTAGTAAAAATGGAAGACCAGTACTTTCAAAAACAAAAATGAAGTTGTCTCAAGATGAGAATTATTTTTACTTGTGAATAAGTACTTAGGATGTTTTATTATTTTCCTTGAATGTGGCTGCACTGTTTACAGGTGCTACATTAAAATGACCCAAACTACTTGGATCCCGAGTGTTGCAAGTGTAGAAGATGGAATAAAAAGAAGCAGCGAGTCCTCTGCTTGTGTTGAGCAAAGCTTCAGGAGTGAGGGGAAAGACTTGCACTGTTCTGGTGTACCAGGAGTTGTGTGGTGATTATTAGTCACATCAGAGCGTCGGAGTGGTGCTCCTTAATTACCTACAGCTACAACTGCTGAATACAATAAATCACAGTGGAAAGCTGGTAGGTGCTAATGACAGGCACCTGCTGCTGGAGCCGGAGCAAGGAGGGTGCACCACGTGCAGCTGCCTTTCCTTCAGCGTCTGGGTGAGGGGAGGAGGAAGGGGAGGCAGAGGAAGGACCCTGACAGCAGACAGGTATGAAGGCTTGGGATGAATCTCACTGGAAAGTTCAGCCAGGGGTTGTAGGGTTGTTTTTTTGTTTGTTTTTGACTGAGAGAAATTAAGGGAAGGGATGCCAATTAAGTAAAAATGTGAATATTTATAATAAGTATTTTAGTTTTGGCACATATACAACTGCAATGGTTTAAAGTAATTTTGTAGCTACTGTGAGCTGGACTAAATGTAGGCGCATATAGTCACCAGTGTACTTTTGAAAATACTCGTGTACAAGCATTTCTGTGAGTGGTGACCCTAAACAGGAATGTTTGTGGGGCAGTGCAGGAAGGTGCATTCAAGTGGTTGTAGCCACAGTGCTTGGTAAGCCACGAGTGCAGCACTGTGTGACTGCTTTAACACTTCACAATAAAGGATGGCAAGTGGGCAGATTTGCATGCAAATTAAATTTTCAACAATATTTCTGCATGCAACTTCCATTACAGTTGGGCAACTTCACACAATTGAAACTGATGACTAAGAAAAAGCATTTACAATTTAGAAAATTACAACAGCAATGCTTGTAATCACCCAGGTTAGCTGCTGAAGTGCCTCTAGGGGTTTGATTAGAAGGAGGAGAACCTTTAAGAGGCTGATGAGGCACTATCAAGCACTGTGAATTGAAACAGTCGGAGAAGCTGTTACAGCCTGGATTTAGAGAACAAATCTAAGACAAACCTATGTTATACAGACAACTTCTAATCAGGGGAACGGGATTTGTTCAAACCATAAAGAGCTGGTAATAGTGTGATATTTATATCAGAACCGAGGCTACATTTAACTAAATTGTATATGCAGGACATCACTAAACGCCCAATGAAAATAAAGGGTGGTTGGTGACGTGAAGGATGCAAGGAAAGGGATTCCATTTATTATTGTACCAGGCCCTGAGAAGCAGAGAATGTTCACAGCCCCCACAGACCTTTCCAACGTGTGTCCCTGCATTTTCTACATTTGTAAGCTATTTGTTTTGTATTTCCATCACACACGTTCGGCTTTGTGTGAGATCCGTGTAAAGGGGGGATGAATAATGCCGAGTAAAAACTCAGAATATACTGCCCTCTCCTGACAGCTAGGTCAACCCCAGAGCCTGCAAGTAAAACACTTGGTTAGTTTTTCTTACAAGCAAGTTTGGTGCTTGATCCTCCAGCCTTTTGGTTATGTAACTTAAAAATGCTTTTCCGCTGTGATAGTGTGTTTTTTGTCTTTCATCATGAGAAAATTAATGAGGATATTATTTCCTGACATCCATGATATGTTGATCAGCTCTTCCAAAGCAAATCTTTGTAACATTTAATAAATATTTCCCATATTGCTTGTTGTCAATATACTTTGTTTCACAATTGGCTCACTACCAGGTATTTAAAATACTGGCTGAAATTGTTGCCAAAGTGATGATGAAATTGGTGCTGGTCTTGTCCATAAAAAGGTTAATTTTTGGGAGGGGCACAATGATCAGTGATGGCTGAAAGTACAAAAAAGTGCACAGGAAGTTTCCAAGCATGGGATTGGATTGTAAATATTGCGTGGTGGAGGTTTGGTTGGAAGTGTGATCTTTGGTGTCAGCCATGCAGACCTCCTAGGTTATTTTAATACTAAGTTCTTCCATACGTTTGAGGCCAGGTTGCATTTGTGACATCCCAGTTACGGAAAGGTGGTACTGGTTTTCTCTGCTATTATCTACTGACCTGTTCTTGGGCTGTAGCTGAAAAAGAGTCAGTATAAACCCTGCTATTTTTTCCACCTATTCTGAGAAGCCGGGTCATGAGGAAATGCAAACCTTCTTGTCCATTATTTGGAAAGCCTCAGTGAAGCTTTCTTTGCTTCTACAGGGATATGTCTGATGTCCCTTTGAGAGTTTATGGTCCTATTATTTATATAGTGGGGTTTTTTCACCCTTTTTTGCCCCCGCTCCCCTGCCCTGTATGTGGTTGTCTCTTGCATTTCTCCAGATGAAGGAGTTGTCAAGGAGTAGAAATTTCAATTTGGAAGTGACTGCATTCTTTTTTGTCCTGGATGGAGGACTACAGTACACTACCTAAAACACCAGTAAAGGAAAATTTCTGTTTCATCTATTGCACGTGTGACTTTGTTTCTTAAAACTTCACAAGCAGAGGGTGTAGTGTAGCCAAAGCCTTTCTCTATTCAGGGCTCATGATCTGATTTCTAGCAGAAAGCTGCAGAAGCAGTGACTAGTTCCATAAAACAGAGCTGGTCAGTGTATCGCAACACTGAAGATTAGTGTGGCTGGGACGGAATTATGAGGAAAAATAAGTTTTTCCAAGAATGGCAAAGTCTAATGGAAAGATGTGCAGCAGCTCTGATATTTTCCAGGAGCTTGGAAGGACAATTGCTGGTGGAGCTCTCAGTGGACGGGATAAAGTTGCACACAAGCTTCCTCCAATGCACTTGTTAAATTCAGAGCTCCTGTAAGAGGTTTTTGCTTTGCCTCTTTTGTTGAATAGTAAACCATAAAATCCTGTCTTACATTGTTTGGGTTTTTTCATTTTTTTGCTCACAGTTCTGTACCCTGTACTTTTTAAAGTGTAAATTACCCACCACACTGTGCCTGATGCCGTGTTGCTGCTGTTGGTACAATACAAGCACGTGGATAAGTGATCTGGGCTAGGAGTGTGTGCTTTTCCCAGCTAAGGGCTGTCGAGAGCACCTGCTCCCTCTTTCAGCTGTACTTTAGGATTGATGCTTGAATTCTGCTCCTAAGGACTGAATGTGTAATATTTTCTAAAGCAAACTGCCAAGACTACTTTAGGAGGCACTTAGCCACACCATCCCTGTCCTTACCCCAAGCTGTCAAATGAATATGGTGCCTACATATCTATATATTTATAGTGGTGCTAGGTAGTTTTACAAATGAGAGTTGTGCTTCAGGTGTTGTCATAACAAGTCTTGTTAATCTAAAAATACATATGCTAAGTTTTAAACGTGTGCCCTGTGATCCTGGCACTGTTTTTGAAGCGATGATGTTGGTGGTTTCCCACGTGGGTGCTGTGTGTGGGCACTGAGGGAAGGTGTGGGTATGATTTTCATGCATTGCTTTTGGACGTATTTCTGTGAAGGGCAATAAGATAACGCTCTCTGTATGTGGCAGGGCTTTGCAGCTCTGAGGGGGGCTCTGCTCCTGGGACCACCAAGCTGCTGGAGAAGGTGCTGGTCCAGAATACACAGCTGACTTAGCTGCAGTGACTGGTGGGAGGTGGCACAAAACCTGTTTGGTCCCAAATGAGAAGGTGTTCTTCTGGAATCAGGCTCTGAAGTTGCAGAATGTGTAGCAAACTGCTGTCCCTTGGGAGGAAGATAATGTTGCTAGTGAAGAAAATGGCTTCTAAGAAGTTCTAAAATAATACTAAATTCTTAACCAAATAAAACATATTTCTCATTGTTAGGTAATTCTGTTTTTTCAAGAGACCATAATTAATGGTTCTGGTAACTAATTTACCACTTTAGCAAATGGTGACATGCCGGACTGCTGACGGGTCAGCATTAATAGAGTTAATTGTGAACTGCACGCGATAATGTGATTTGCCACGGCACACTTTTCACATTTAATTATTTGTGCAAATTGCACTAAAAGATATTGTAATATTGGTTATGCAGATTCAGTGTGAGCAGCATATTGGTGCAAATACTCTTTAGGTGAAATTAAAAGATTTTTTTTTTTATTGCTCATTCAGAGGAGAATTGATTGCCAGGTTTTATGGATCCTAAACTGTAGCCAAGATGAGAACAAAAAAACACTTACTGAAAAGCTGGAACACTGATCAATGCAAGTGCCATATTTTAATCCACCGCTAATAATTTCATTTAATTGTCTCACAGCTTTTCTGATATAAAGAGCTGGGCAAAAAGAAAGGTGTATCTGTGCTTCTCAGTTTCATTACATAAGTAAACAAATCATCATGAAATGAATGTTATTTTAAATTAAATGGATATGAAATAGCTTTAACTCCTGGTTAGTCCTTCTGAGCTCTTTCTAATGGATTAGCAGGTAATTGGCAGGGTACACCATGTGATGTTTTAGCTGTGTAACCACTGCATTGATACTGTTAATGAAACCTCAGACTAAAGTCCTACTAAGAATGGATGATACAACACAGAACATAAAGGAGCTATCCTGATTTTCAGCCTAAAACTAATCCGAAAGTGTCTGTCTCTGACTTGTGACTGTGATCAATAAGCACAGCAGTGATTAAACAAGTCTGGGTTTTGCACCCTTTGTATTTAGAGGGCAGTACTGTACAGGGTTTTGAGTTGAGTGTCTTGGGTGCTCTACTGTCTTGTATTTTCCTTCTGCAATGCAGCCTTGTCCTCTGCGCACCAAGTTGAAGTGTTGAGAGCAGGTGAGATGGGGCTTCAAGATAAAAACAGAGGTTAAGCCATAATTTGCCATCACAGAAAAGAGAAATCACTTGCCAAGGGTGAACTCCAGCTTTCTAAGCTCAACAGCTCGGCTCAAAACCCACCCGAGGTCCTGTGTCGGTGTATGGTGCTGACTTTACTGGCTTGGAGTAACCTTCATTCTCTGCTCATGGTTCCAAATGTGTCCCTTTGTTAGCTGAGATGATTTCCTCCTCCCTCACATGTAAGCAAGGTTTTGCAGTAATAGATGGTTCCTGCTGAGAGTTTGCCAGGCAACACAATTCCCTAGGGAGGCTTAAAATGTCCTCCTCTTAAAAAATGTCCAATTTAACGGCTGTATTTAGGTGTTTGAGGCCATACAGTGTTTGCAACAACTATGATGGCTCTATTATGATAATGGAAGAAAGCTGCATTATGAAATAAATGCATTCTAGGTTTTCCTTGGCAACATAATGTAAGGATTGTTCTGCGTGTTGGTACTAAAGAATCAAAAACAGTTTAGTGAGTCGATGTGAACACTATTTCTTGTCGTGTAGTTAATGGATCTACTGTTGTATTTGTGTTCTTTCCAGCTCCGCTGCCTTACATCAATGAAAAATTATGTTTTTTCTTCAATGCCACAACACTAGTCATCTTTATATTCAACATATTCCCCTTCAAATCTTTCAGTGTGAGATGTCTACCATTTTGCTGGGGTAGAGTCATTTTCCTGGTCATTTTCTTGGCAGTAGAAAAGGATCATCTTTCTTGGTTATTGATGTTGCATTTAATAAGCTCAGTTGAGTATAGTCATGTTGATGTCTAAACAAATGCACTGCTACTTTTTTCTCTTTTTCTTTTTTGTGTGTGGAGCTGGCTGGAAACATGGCAGTCTGTAATTGCTCTGGTTATGCTTCTGGTTAAAGCAACAGTGATTTTTTTGCCCTTATAGTATTTATACCTTTCTAAGCCTTCTGCCCCTTCCCAAAAGCTGTTGCTTATGATTGGCTGAGAAAATTTAGGAAACAGTGAAAATTTTTATGATTAACAGCTCCAGTACATGAATAGTAGGCATTCTTCAGATTTAAAGAGGTCAAATTGATTTTTTTGTGTGTGTGACAGAATTTGTTCCTGGGGTGAGACTTTGAAGTAAAATTTCAAAGCATTGACTAGGGGTGCAGCTCTGCAGCTTCTTATTGACTTTGTTCAGGAGCTAAAACTGCATGCTGCACTTTGAAAATTTACCCCTAAGTATTGAGTTTTACCTCAGAATAATTTTTTTTCCAATAATTTAATAAACCCCTGAGAATGTGGTTTATAATGGAAACGCTGACATACTTAAACTTAATGCTAATCATTGAAAATTAGTAAGATCTTAAACAGAACTTAGGCAAAACCTGCAACTCATAAGTATCCTGTAGTTAATTAACAGGAAACATTTCAGAAATGCACGATCCTCAGAAAACACTGGGTTAGCTGTGGCCCTGTCAATAGTGATATCAGATTTTGTTTTATTCCTCAGACTTGCCATTATCCTCCAGTTCATAGGAGAGCACTTCAGAGCACCTGGCTATTTCCCAAACATATATGTGCTCTGTGGAATTGAGCTTGTCAAACCTGGGAGCCCGTGGTGAGGAACGTTCATATGCAATAACAACATGATGGATTCTTTAATATAAAAGTGTCAACAAGATTAGTGCTGTTACAATCTCGTTTGTTTGAGCAGGACCTCAGGAAAGAACATCATCCAGTCCACAAATTGTATTGACAATGTCCAGAACAGTGAGTCTGAGTCCCAGGCATGTTTGCTGTTCGACTTCCTCTGGCTTCTTCATATTTCTGCCTCACATTTCTCCATGGTAAAGTCACTGCCACAACCATCTAAAAAATACCTTTGAAAAGAGGGGTGAGAGGGAAGCAATGAGAAATACAGGAATTAAGAGATGAAAGAGGAATTTTGATTACATGGAGCTGAGGTTTGGGAAATAGACCTGAGTTTGTGAGCCCTGCCCAAAGGACTGGATTTTTTGCACGTTTTGGTTGCTCTGTGCTGTGTAGGTGGTGGCTGTGTTTTGCTGTCTGGTTTGGAAGGAGGTTCACTAAATGCAGTTGTTGGCTGTAGGTCTGGGCACAGCTTCTTTGCTCTCTATCCCACCTCCCCTACTGTGCTACTCATACAGGAGTCAGTGAATAGAAAACGGCAGTAACAGCAATATCTAAATTTTGTGTTGTGGGTTGATAATCTCG
This sequence comes from Pomatostomus ruficeps, assembly GCA_013400735.1. Classification (NCBI taxonomy): domain Eukaryota; kingdom Metazoa; phylum Chordata; class Aves; order Passeriformes; family Timaliidae; genus Pomatostomus; species Pomatostomus ruficeps. The sequence continues at coordinate 44,564 of VYZT01055744.1, read as the reverse complement.
TTTTAGCAATCGAAATCAAAACATAGTACATGAAAAAGCATCTCCTTAGCAAAGCATTTTCAAGAGGAATTTGAAGGAGAATTTTGCTGGACATGTGGGTTTTTGCAGAGCTTATGGAAGGCAGCATGGGAGCAAGCATTGTAGGTAAATTTGAAAAAGGAGCAAGTGCTTGTGTTCTCCTTTTAAAAAAACCTGTTCCCCAAATACTGATGTTTAATATTTTTAGTCGCAGTGGAACTCACAAATGTCACAACCAATTTATGTGATTTTCTGTAAGAAAAACAAACAAAAACTGTGCATCTGGACTGACAAGCTGTATGCCAAGATTCAGCCAGATGCAATTTGAAATGTCCAAGACATTAAACATGCCCTGAAATGGAGCTTTTAATGAAAGTGCCATCTCAGGCTCTGCTCTAGTGAATGCCAGTGTAACACACTGCGAGGAATTTATCATGCTAGATCTTAACTGTAAGTGGGCTACACTAATCTAGGAGTAAATATACTGGAGTCTGCAGGAGTTAATGCTTGGAGGTGATATTTCCATCACATATCCCATCCTGCCTGCATTCGTGTTTATAGTAATGTATTTCTGATAACTACATAAATTTTGCCAAACTTAGAGCCAAAAAAAAAAAAAAAAGAGTTGTGTGCTTGGTATGCATTGTTTTGCTTCTTTCATTAATTCCTGCTGGCATTGTGGATGCTCAGATGAACAATAGAGTAGCCTGTAAAGATCAATACCAGATTGCTGATAGTGCCTATCTATTCAGAGTAGATTATTTGATAAATGGTTTGGTCCATATGTTTTGACATTTGTTAGCTGTAGAGCCCAGACCAACTGGTAGAACTGTAGTTTCATCATAAAAAGGAGGAGCAACAAATACAATATTTCCCTTTTTGTACAAAACTGATGTATTGTAGTTTTAAAGCTGCAAGGAATAGATTTCGAGAGAGAAAAAAATCAAAAAGCTCAAGCTGTTAAAAATTCACATGTATTTTTCTTAAGTTTTGTAATTACAGTCTATGAATACAACAAATGTATCTTGTACTTTATGGCTTTGGGGTTGACAGGATTCAGAGCTCGTAAAACTGTAGTCTGCCCATTTTATATCAGGGTCTCTCTATAGTGGATCAGACAGGATCCTTGGAGAGAAATCTCTGCTGTGTTCCTCCCAAACTTGCCCTCCTTCAAAAATCTGAGAAATTTAATGAAAGATATGTAGAGACAAGAATATCAAGAGCAGGCTCGAAAGTCAGTGAAACTTCAGGTGAACATCTAGAACTTTACAAGAGCTCAGATTTCAATTCCTAGTACTTAGATTGAAATTCTGTGTTAGTTTTTGAAAAACTTTTTTTTTTTCCTCTCAAATTCCATAGAACATTTGCTCAAGTGCAGTCCTGCTCTTAATATCCACTTAAACGAAGGACATTTTCCATTTAAGTAGTTGTAGTCATCCAACTCTTCTCTTTTGTCCAGCCTCAGAGGAACAAACAAATCTATTTGTGAAAATCATACAGCAGCATGTTCTTTAGAGTGAATTAAAAAAACCTCTTATAGTTACTGTCTTTATTTCAAGCTGTTTATGAGAGAAATGTATTAATAAATGTGTAAGTAAAATAATAATTTACAAATTGTAGGTAGCCTTTTTAGTAAAAAGCCCAGCCAGATGTAGAGACTAGAAAACATTCTTTAAGAAGTGGTTTGCAATCCTTGTACAGGGAGCCCTTGCACAGGTGAAAGGTAGAACTGTAATAGATATGGCAGGAAAAACACGGTGAAAAATTATACCTGACATGCTTCAACTTTGAAAAATATTTTAGGGAGCCTTAGAACAGGAAAAAAAATGTTCCTCTCCCCCTTCCCCCATTTTGTGCCTCTGTTGACTTCATGCCATGAGGAAAAGGATGGTGTTGGCTTAAGCGTCCCTGGTCTCTAGAGGCTTCTTTGGGGTGCAGTGCAGGCATTACTTGCTGAGCACGTGGTGAAGGGCATCTAAACCTGTTCCTTTACCCCTTGCCAGGTGTGCCAGGAGTCCCTTGGGCTGTTGTGAGTGCTGCTGTGCCTGGTGGGATTTGGGAGATTTCCTCCTCTGCCCATAACAGGATGAGGTTGGTCCCTACAGGACAGTGAGAGGAAACTGCCCAGGGGTGCTTTAGCACTTTGTGGGTACTCAGTGTGGGGCTGTGTCTGCATCTCTGCAAGAGGAAAATGAGCTGGTTTGAACTGAAATAGGTTTCAATGAAGAGAGGGAGTGGGATTAGAATTTCTGGAATGTTGGCCTGAGAACAAAAATGGAAGAGTTAATGGCTGACAGTTTTCCTCCATAAAATGTAGAAGAACCAAAAGGGAAAGACAGTCTGAGCTGGAAGAGGCATTTCTGGATAGTTCTAGGGATAGATTTAACACAGTTAAATACTATCCTGTGGGTATTGTCCTCTTCCTACTCGTTTTGAACAACCAGGGGTAACTTAAAGTGGAATGGTGGAGAAGGGGTGTCTCAGCAGGGGCTGGATTGCTCACTGGAAGGTACACATGCATTATTTGCTGTTTAAAGAATGGTGACATGGTGTTACGCAATCTGCTATCAGAGCATAATATTTATCCTTTTCTTTTTTTAAGAGTTGTAGGAAGAAAATATTAAATGTCACTGTTTCTCCTGTAAGTAATTGGCAGTAAGTAGATGTAAGATTCCTGAACCACCGCTCTTAGAGAAATCTTAAAATAGCCACTTTCTTGTTTTCCTGGTCTATATATGAAACAGGTGTATTAACATATTAATGATCAGATGTTATATTTAGCTCTGCATTTTAAGAATCTTTAGCAACGTGGAAAAGGATGATTTGACAGGCTTAATTCAGCACTGGGCAACAAATAAAGCTTATAATGAAATTAACATAAATCATTAGCATTAATCATTCAGCATTATTGATAGCCATATAAAGAAATGTATCACAGCCCTGGAAGTAAAGAAGAGAAGAGCAATGTTTCTTGCCAGCTGTCCTGATGAGCTATGAGCCCATATGGTAGTGGTACTGGCTTTCCTTTCTAATTTTCCTCCTCTGCTTGAGCTGTCAGGAGCCCCTTTCTCCCCTTTTCTTTTTCCACAGACTGCAGAGATAGCTTCTATCTCATTTTTTTGAAAATGCCAGCTTTTTAGAACAGGTCAGACTCCATCAACATCTCTGACTGTCACTAGCCATGTGACCAACATGAGCAAACCAGCTTGGTGACAATTAACATGCAGTCTACATTCATTGTTTTCAATTTGGTAACCTTCACTTCTGCTTACGCTTTCATCAGCTCCAAGACCTAGTAAGAGTTTTCCTTATTGGGGAAAAAAAAATTTCTTAAAGTAGCATTTGGAAATCCTTTATTGGGAAATGTGTGTATTTAAAATTCGATGTGATAAAATATGAATAAATGCAGTTGTTCAGTTGCTATTCCCTGGATAGCTTTTTTCTGCTTGTGTGCTGCCCTACCTCCACACCCTCCAGTCCTCTGTGTGTCCCCCTGCCCTTTCTCCCACCAAAAAAAGTAAAAGAATTGAGGTTAAAATAGTAAATACTGCTACTACTGCTTGTGCCTGAAGCATTTGAGAATCTGCTCAGTCATCCTCATTTACCTGAAGCTCAGTGAAACATTAGGTAAACCTGGGTTCCGGGTTAAGGAGCAGGACCGACATCTCCCTAGAGCTATAATCTCATAGGCACCGCACACTTCCTCCATAGTTTTGGCATTTTTTCAAGTGTTAGACAAATCTTCATGATCAGCAGGGCTCAGGCTCGGTGCTGTGAGAACATGAGCAGAGTAGGAGCACTGGGGAGGTAGCACAGAGGCAGAATCTTTGCATGGCAGTGATGAAAATTGCCTCCTTTCCCATTGCTTCATCTCTTTACCTGCTCCCTTTCATTTCTTTGTCTTGTATGAGCAATTGAAATAATTCTGGCTCTCATGAGCATCTCCATTTTCCTAGTTAGAAAGATGTATCAAATGGCTGCAAATTACGGAAAACAAGCCATGTTTACGTTTCTCTGTATTTTTTTTCACTTGCTTCTTTGTGTTTACCTTTAAAATGTCCAAGCACATGGATAATAAGGGTTTTTTGTTCTTAATTTAAGATCACACAGTGTATAGGTATATGGTTAAGCACTGGCAGAGCACTGCATGATAGTACTGTCAGCTCTCCTTAAAATGCCTGTCTTTTTGAGTATCTTGGTAAAAGGATCTGGTGTACTTAAATGTGTGCTAAATTTAAGTTACTGGACTTTCTGTTGAATAATTAAATATCATCTTTCAAAAAAGAAGTTTCTGCCTTCTATTGCAATAAAATCTTCATTTTCAAGTTAGGTACCTTCAGAAGAGCATAAAGAAAACAGGTGTTGAAGGAAACACGTATGAACGCAGAGAAGCACCCCACACTTGGTCACTCTTGGGCAGCCATGTGTTCACCTCTTAAATTTGCACGGGGCCTTAATCTCCAATATAGAAATACCTACCATTCCCTTATGCTCAAAGTCCATGCGGCAAGGGAGCATAACGGCCAGGACTGGTATCCTATAGCACAGCGAACAGATCCCTTAATTTCATGGTTTAAAAAATACTTGAGTTGACCTCAGTATAATTCCTATATTTTAGTCATTTAGGTGTCATGGCTCAGTAATCATTCATTAACTATAGTGCTTTTCAAATGAAGAACTGAGATGAAAATTTTTCTTAATGATGACAAGTGATGTAATTTAGTTTTATTCTTATATTATAGTGGTGCCCGCTAGCGCCGCTGTAGTTAAGGGTCTGTCAGTGGTTCCATTATAAACCCCTATTTTCAGAGGGTTTATAACTCAAAAATTGATTTTAGACTTAAAACTGCCACCCAAGGTCTAAGTCCTGGAGCTTGTTTTTATATACAAATTGGCATTTTGGGGAGAAGAGGAGGAAAGGTTAATGGTTACTCAACTATAAGAAGAAGATTGAGGGTTTTCTCTTTTAGATTTGTATTTGTGCTTCTATCATACTAAAAAACACTTCATCCATCTCCACGCCAAGAGAAAAAGGCCACTGTCAAAGACTTTATGACCAAAGAAGGGCTGCAGATCTTATTAAGCACAGTGTAAGAATTGAATTGGGCTGAGGCTTGTAAAAGCAGGTCCATGGCTTTGAAACTCCCATGACATTTGATCAGAGGGCGAAATCTCTTTGAGAGCAGTTATTTAGGAGACCGGGGCAGCCATGAATCAAGGCCTCCCCCTCTCCATGCACGGCAAGAGAGTCAGAACAGATGTGCTCTTGTGCCTTGTGCCATCAAGAAGCCGCAACAAAACTGGGGCTAATATTATAAAGGCAATTTTCAAAGGCATGTGAGGTACTTACCAGGCCCTAAATAGCATCTCTGGAATTGAGAATAGAAAGGTGAATATAGCAGTGGCTTGCTGAAAGCTCACGGGAGGGAAGGACAATGAGTTGGTTCCCAGCTGGACCAAAATGAGGACTGTCCTGGTGGAAATGGGAGCTCCAGCAAAGAAAGCTCTGTGACTTGGCACCTGGGGGTTGGCTGATGAGAGGAGGGAAGGAGGGGTCAGGAATTGCTCAGGACTCCTTGGAAAAACGGGATCTACACTTTAAGAGCATCCCAGGCCAAGTGCCGCTCAGCTCCTGATTTGTCTCTAGAACCACACTTCTGAGCTGGGAAGAAACAGGGATGATCAGCTTTAAAGCTGTCTGTTTCCTGGAAATGGTAGTGATGCCTCACTGGAATTATGCTATTAAAATTAATAATAAATTTAAAATAACGCCAAAGAAATGGTGGAATTATCATATGTTTACTTTGGCTTACCTGATGGTCAAATCTCATTTAGTGAGTTTTTAAATATTACCTCCTAAGCATTGGAATTTAATAGGTGGAACCAGAACTTGAAAATATGAAGCTCTTGTATTTTTATGCAAGATTTGCATTGGATTCTGGAGTGTACTGGCATTGATAGTACAGGCTCCCTGCAGATGCACGTGTTTTTTCTTACCATGTAAGGACAAAAGAATTAAACTAAAAAATCAAATAGTTTCAGTTCTTCTCCAACAGAATTACTTATGCTGTATCTATTGAAATTATTTATGATTAATGGGTTTTGTTTCCAGTCCAGGTCTGCTGTCAGAGATATTGCTCTTAATTATAGATGGAAATATGAGAATTGGCAGCTGTTAGGTATGCTTCTCTCTCTGAAGAGGTAAAAAAAGCTTGATAGATTTTGAGGACATAAAGTTTCACACCAGTTTTATATTTTAGAGAGACACAATGTGGTGGGTTGTCTAAAACAATGTCCTTCAACCGGACCTATCTGCTTAAATACCCACAGTTATCCTATGGAGACAGCTGATCTCTTTGATCTTTAGTAGCAATAATTTTTACTCTTTTCTCATAATGACAAAATGAAAAATCTTCAAGGTAGTCACATAAATGTTAAAAATTGTTTTTTCAATAGTTAATAATAAAAACCTCCCACTAGATCCAAAGGTATCAATACACAAGACAAAACCACGTTTTAATCTCATTCTCAGCTCTAGGAGACATTAGAGAAATTCTTTGTTCAGAGCTTCTGACTGCTGAGCACCATCTGAGCTCTCCCTTCATTGTTTTATTTAGGGATTTCACAAACACTCAATTTGTTGATGGAACAAGTGGTAGGTTGTGGAAATATCCTCCCAAACAGGGATAATACCATGACACTGAGGCACATACCAGTTTGTGAGAGTGATGCATTTAAATATTTGGTGTATTTGAGTGCATCTTGATCACTGATTCATGTCTTGCTATCTGGATAAAACTAGAGTGGAAGATCAGGACAGGATGATACCATAGAAGTTGCACGGTTTTTTTTGGGTTTTGCTTTGCTTTAAGAACACGTGTATTTCCCTAAGGACCTGGTTTTTGTTGTAGGCAATGTAATTAATTATATCCCATAATCAGATACATTTTCCATTTAGAGACTGTGGAGAAGGTTGTATTGAGGCAAACGAGGTGTCTGTTCTTAGTCCCAGCCATTTGCATATGTGCAAACAGCAGGGACTGTGCTGGCCGGGCAGGTGACCTGCGGGACCGGTGGTGATTACAGATGATGCTTCTCTCCTTGCATGTTTAGGTTTGATCAATTCTCTTCTGTGCTCTTCTACTTAAAAAGGGTATTGACTTCTTCATGACCTGACTTCGGTGCCCACCGAATCCATTTGCTGAGGATAGGTCCCTGCCCAGGAGCACGTTCCACTGGTTTCTGTGAGCAGCGTTAGCAGCTTCCCAGTCCCTCGGTCAGTGCTCGCTGCTGCTCCTGGGTGATTGGAGAGCAGGACATCTGAGGAAGCATCACTGCCTTGAAATCAGCAAAAACACTGTCTAAAAATGCTGCCATCCACTTGTTTGATTTACTGAGGTATTGGCATAATAATTTCTATATCAAGGTTGTAACTTGCTCCTTCCTACAACTCCAAAAAAAATTAACAAAATAAAAGCATTTTAGGGGGTAAAATGAAGTTGCTGTTTCTCTTGAGCATTTAGGAAATGTAGAGAGTACGGACTGGGACTAATAGTTGAAGGAAGGGGCTATCCTTAGTTGATTGGTTTTCCAGTTTGCACTATATGCAATTGGTGTTGACAGAATATGCTTTGAAGAACGTCATAAGGTGCTTTGGGTTGCAGACTGATTCTGCTTTTGTCTTGCCAGTCTAAAACCAGCATAAAGGATAGGCAAGGCAAAAGACAGGCAAGGCTTACCACGCTGTCCCACCTGTTGTGTGGTGGTTAAGCAGACCCAAACAGTGCCATTCCAGTCACCAGGAGCACGTGTATCCATTAAAAGGATTGGGAATGGATCGTGGAGTTGTGTGTCATGGAAATTGAGTGCTTAGGCTCATCTTAAATGCAAAAGTTTTATCACTGCATGTGTATTCTGGTGGGAATAAACAACAGGATCTACTCAGTGAATGCATTTGTGCTCTGGACCTTTCCTAATTATCAGACTGAATCAGCAATTTAAGAGTCAATAATAAAGATGTCCAGATATTCAGATACCTGCTACCTGCTTCTACACATGGGTAACACCAAAAAACATGTGCTTTTCAGTGGCAAAATCACTGGAGAAGAAAAGCCTTTTTTTATTTTTCTTAAGGTTTAAAACCTCCAGGGCAGTTAGAAAACCATGTTTTTCATTGAACTGTGTCTTTTTGAAATTCACAAGCCTGACATGTCATTGGCATGACGTGTCTCAGTCCGTTACACAGAAATGCCACATTACACTGTGTGACGTGACAGCCTGACAAAAAGGGACACGACGCACCAGCCCAATGGGATGTCAAGCCTGAGAAATTTAAACCATGCTGTTACTTAAAAAAATACAGAGCAGCCAGGGGGGCACGCTCCATGCTGCTATCCAGTGCTGTTGGATTTTACACTTTCTAAAAGGTTTTCTTGGTTCAGTCAGGCTTCCCTCTTGTGTTTGATAATAAACCATGCAAATGTAAGTTTCTGCTTTTGCATGTTTTATCCTGTGGCACCACAGAGTCTCGAGTTCCTCCAGGATCCTTGGCAAATCTTTGCAGGAATCCTATAGACTTGCAGTGCTTGTGACATGGGGATCTGAGTTCCAGAAGTGCTTTGCTCTACATTTGGGATTGCTGCACGCATAAACAAGGATTGTTCAAAGATCACAGTGATAACGTGACATGCTGTAAGTCACAGTTCAAAATCTGGGAAGGGTTTTTTAGTCGTGTGAGGCTCCAGAAGAAAGCCTAGTTAGAAGAAAGTCTATCCAGGGTAGGGCAAATGGAAGGTTGGGAGAGCTTAAATGAATTAAAAGATCATTAATAGACAAGTTTTTTTTCCTGGAAAATGCTTTCCCTTGATACTTGTTTTGTTTAAGTAGCAGCAAAAGAATTTCAACAATCTCTAAAGAGTTTAAGAACAATATACTTAATTACTATGAGTAATTTCAGAGCTAATTAATGTGATAAATCTCTACAGTGAAATATTCTTAGCTATGATCAACATGAAATAGATTAAAGTCAGTGCAGATGTATCTTCCAGTTAATTTTACATTTGGTGTGGAGTGAAAATGAGTATACAGGCATATGTGCACATCTTAATTCAGGATTTGAATAGTTGGGGTTGCATCATGTAATATACGCTTTTGATGCAGTCATTTACGTGCAGACTTTGGCATGGATTTTTTTAACAGGTTGCAATAATGGGTTGACATAAAATAGACAAATTTAGTATTCTTAAAAACCTGGCATGATTGTCCAGCTGTTAAAAATAATAATAATTCACTTATGGGTAAAGAGTGCAAGAAATAAATTGCTGCATACATTTTTGTTAGTTTCTTTGCATTTTATGTGTTGTAAAAATTTTATATAGAGATAATCTGAAAGTAAATTTATTTTTTCTCAGTTTCTAAACATATGGAATGAACTTTGACTACAAGAGCATAAATCAACTAAAGTACACTTTTGTAATGTTAGTGGGATGTGACCCTAAATGTGAGTGCTTCTGTAAATCCTGGTGGTAAACAATATCCTCTCATCAATGTGCTTGAAACTGATGAAAGAAGTTGGTCTGTAAGTGCAAGTTCTGCTTTGCAGAAATATTTTTCCATGTTGTTGCTAATAGACTTTCCTGAGATAGGATTGGTTTAAGTTCATGTACACCCTTTCCATTGACTTAGGTGTGCTTTGGATTGTGCCCAAGAATATATTTGTTTTCAGTGAGAAGCCTGGCACTAGCTGAGGCCAGCAGCACTGTGGAGAATCTCTTCCCAAAGTGCTCATACCCAGCTCCTGAGGCTCGGATGAGGTGTGTGAATGATTGTCCGTGGCACGTCCCTCTGTCCCTCCACACCTTTATCCCCCCTGTGAGGGCAGACCCAGCAGCTGGGGCTGTCCTGGGGGTCACATTGGCTCTGGGACTGAGGTCTCACACTCCCACCCCTGGGCCATGCTCCTCCCGATGGCCCAGTGAGAGCAACGGGGTAAAAGATCAAAGAAAGGGACTGGAGCACCAAACATTTCCCTTTTTCCTCAGGGGCCAGGGGAGAAACTTGAGGAGGAGAGCAGAGGCCAGGAGGGGGTGCCAAGAGATGTCATTGCCGAGTGGAGCAATGGATGTTGGGTGCCTGCACTGCCTCTTTACCACTGCAGTAAAAATCACAGATTGCAGGCTGGAACTGCCTGTTCTGCGAGGCTGAGGGGCAGCATTTGGGGGAGGCAGTAATCTTTACCCAAATGCAGGGATTTTGATACGTGGAACTGTAGTAGATAAACCAGTGTGCGGTTCCCGCCCCGAGAGGTGTAGAGAGGCACTTGTAGAACTGTAAGGTCTGGCTGAGCAGCACTGTCTGCATTGCTTAGCTTGTCTCTGCTGCAGAGGCATCTCGGTTCTGTGGCTGGACCTGATACCACCGAACTAAGGGCAGGAGCCCAGACTCCTCCTGCAATTGCTTCTGCTTAACGTGGCCACTACATTAACGTGCCTGTGAAGTCTGCTACTGTGGGACCTCTGGGCAGAAGGCTTCAAAATTAAGTTCAAAGCTATTAGAATTATTTTTTTTTTAAGGCTTGCTGCATGCAGGCTCATGTGGTAGTGCAGCTATGTTACATATTCACTGAGAAATGAGAGAACTACACAAGCATCCTCTGTGTTTCAAATGGAAGCAGTGGCTCTGATGTCACAGTATTTCTGAAGCTGGACTTTCAAACATGTGACTGTTTTTATCCAGGTCCAGTTCTGCCATTCTCAACTCCTCAGTGTAGCTCAGCCTCTGAGCATAATGAACCTATTAGTATTTTATGAATTGAACTCTTTTTCTCCTGGGGGAGGGAGGGCCTCCTGAGTATGTTAAGCAAAGTAGAATTCCTATGAATCATATGGCTGAATTACAGTACATCTACTTATGCCCTTGAACTTTATGATCTGCTGCAAAAGACATGAACATTTGTAAAGGTATGGAAAAGGTATGATCTGGGATCAGCACTCAGTATGTCAAACATTAATTAAAGCTGAAGAAATGTAAGTTTGTTATGGAAACAAAGAGAAACACAGAACAGAGTCTGCTGGAACCAAAGTCTCTCAGATATTCAGAAATCCTGCTTTGAGAATCTGATAATCACCTTCCAAAATACATTTGCTAAAAGTTCTCCAGTGTTTTTTCTTTCTGTATTTAAAATTCTATCTGTTTGGAAAATCCAGACTTCTTTACCTTTCATGTTGTTACATATTCCTGAAGCATAAGAAGGATCTGAAGCCCAATGATACGGCTTTGGATTTTTAACTTTAATAAAGAAGATTTCTCTCATGGCTGGTGTAGGTTAGCTTGATACTTCTTGTTTTGTTTTGTTTTTCCTTAAAGGTGTGAGTGTTAGTTGTTTCTCCCTGCCCCCCTCTTTTTGTTTGTTTGTATTAGTTTTTTTTGTTTGGTTGGTTTTTGGTTTAGTTTTGGGTTTTTTTGTGGGTGGGTGTGTTATGGAGTTTATTTATTTATTTATTTTTTAACCTGTGTTCCTGTTATGGCCAAGTAAAATTCACCACAGCTGCTTTGACAGAGCCTATGCTGTTTTGAGGACTTGTATGTCAGCCACATCCTTTTTGTTATCATATTTTGAGGCATAAGATATACTTGGGCTTTTTTGTCTGACTTTTGGAATCTTAACATTTTAAACAATATGCATTCTTGGATCCGAAGGACTGATTTGTTGCATTGTGTGTGTTTTTTTTTTTTATTTTATTCAGAGCCTTTACCATCCTTAACTTTTATTTACAACACATTATTCATGCAATTTGCAGATTCAAACGGTAATAAAGGTGCTCTTTTTGCTGGACAAAGCAGCTTAGAATGTGCACCCTCATTCACAGAACAGTGTGGCACATGGACTGAGTGGCTCCAAACTGTGCTGGAGTAGAAGCCTGGTAAAGCACAGGGCCTTTCAAAGTGCACGTCTGTTTTCTTAACTCTGCACAACACGATGCGCTGTGAAGACAGCATTCAGCTGCATGTGCTCAGAGAGCACACTGATAGACAGATGGGCGCAGAGAACACAAGTGACAAATGTCATAAATTTCTCTTAAAGAAAAGTGCTATCATTTCTGCTACTTGCTTACATATGTTTTCAAGCATGACTGTCTTAAGTGTTGCTAAGTTACATCGCACTGATAATTCACTTGCACCTTGGGGCTTGTAAGAAAGGGTTAAATTTTACAAGAATTCTGTTGCTCTGAGTTTGCCCACTGATTCACACAGTTGATGCAGTCAAACCAAGATTGTTCAAGTGACCCTTCTCACTGGGCAGATAATTGCACTCTGAAAGAATACAGGTTGTCATGGTTTGTTTGGTTTGGAGGTTTTTTTTAGTTTTCAATTGGAGCAGATTGCTGTGAGTGTTGTCTGTTTTCAAAAGGTTTTTCTGAGCACAAGTATAAACAGGCCCCCTTTTTAGATTGTTCTCACTTGCTATGAACTCTTTCTAGCTCAGGAAGCTGATCACTTCTCTCCTGTGTTCCCAGAGCATTATAAAATATGCTAATAGACTTTTGCCTACTGAGATAGATTTGCTCTGGGTTTCCTTTGTTAGAATCCCCTCCTTTATTAGAGGAGGTCTTGTTCCAAAGATAAAAAGCAAGGCAACACCTCCCTTGTGTTACCTCCTTCCATTCTGTAACCTCAAACTTTAACAATTGAATTTCTCCTGATCTCATAAACCCCCTGACCAAGTGCTACCTCCTGCAGTGTAGGAGGGCAGCAAACAGTGGAGCTGTCCTAAGATGACTTTTCCTTCAGGAGGGAGCGGGTGGAAGGTTACCCAGGCTGGCTGGACTTGCTCGAGGCCTCTGCTGGCTACCAGTCCTGAATGAAGGCTTGGCATTATGCAGCTGCACGTGTGTGTACTCACCCTGCTCGTGTTTAAAGCAGGGTTCCCATCTTGAACGGTCTGCGTGTTTGTTCACCCCTGAGCCTGTAAACTTGTGGTTGATGTGATGGATCTTCCTGTTCAGACTGAGGAGTGCATTAACTTTTCAAACTGAAAAATATTTTCTCCCTCTGACTGGGAGTGTGTGCTGTGTTTTTAGAGTTGGTTGGATGGGAACTGTGGCTAAGTGCCCACCCAAACCAAGTGACCCCCAGGAACGTTGTGTTTCCAGGCAGCTGAGCTGTGACAAGTGAAAATGGGGATTGTTTCACTTTCCTTTGCCTGGAGCATACACAGGTAGAACAACCCGATTAAATGCTGCTTCTGATCGTTCCCCCTTTGTTTCTTCAGCGCTCAGTGCCTAAAGGGTGTATTCTCTCTTGAGTGTGTACAACTTGTAAAAGAGATAATGTGGAACACTTGAATTTGACTAGGCTCTCAAATTTATGATTAAATTCTAATGTTAGCATGAGACAGGGGAAGAAATGCTATGTATGTAGCCTGTGCTCCTTACAATTCCTTTTCAAATGTAAAGTGTATGATTTTGACATTGATTTGTCACATAGTAGAGATTTGGGGGAAAAAAAGAGCATTTGTTAGTATGTTTTAGAATTAATTTTTTAAATAATTTTGAAACTAAAGTGTGGTCAGATAAGTACTACTAACCTTTGAAGCACTGCAAGCATAATGGTATATTACTTAGGGCAGGAATGGTTTTAAGAAGGAATCCAGGGACTTTCCATAGCTATTTACTGGTGACAAAAGATAACTGAGAGATGGAAAACTGTAAATGTGCAGAAAATGTGTTCAAATACAATCCTCATGGGCATCTTCGTTCTCTTAGATTGCTCTTATAGTATCATATGCAATGTATGATATCCTGTGAGATAATTAACAGCACTGATGTGCAGGGAATAACCAAATTACCTGGTCCAGCCTGGCTGTGATGTAGGCAGTGCAAGATGTTTATAATCCTTGCAAGGGAAATACATTAAATGCAGAGTGTTTCTCATTTTAGGCGTGGTGTTCACTGGGGTTTTTTGGTAGTAAAAGGCAGTGTTGGCCAGCAGGTAACAGTTGTGGACCTGACCTTGGTGTAAGTTAATTGTAGCTTCTGCTAAGGTGCTATCTGCATGGCTAGCTCTGAGCTTTTCTGGCCAGTGTACAACTTATCTTTTTTTTTTTACTTGGGTGTTTTTTTTGTTGTTGTGCAAGTGTGGAAGGCAAAAAGCTCAGGCGATGACATTACTGTCACCTGCTTAAAACAGTATGAAGTTCTTCAAGAATCGGCATAATCTCCAGGGCTCACTGTTTTCCATGAAAGCATTTATTTCAGTCAAAATACTTCACGTTCTTCTCTGCACAGACATTTCAAGAAAAGTTAAAAACATGCCATGTTAAAGGGAAACCTACCTTTCTTTACGGATACACCTGCTTTTAAGTGCTATTGTGGAATGAAATCACAGACCTTATTAGGCACATATGATTCACATGGAAGGTAAATGAATTGAGATGCTTCTAATAAAAGTTGTAATTGAGACTGTTTTAGATTGGTGAACAAGACTTTCTGTTCACCTTCTTGATTTTTAATTCATTGTTTTATCTAGCATCTTCCCCAGTAACCTACCCTTTAGTTCTGTTTAAATTAAAACCAAGATACCTCTCCTTTTTTTTTTCCCCCTTGCTTTATTTTCTTTTATTTTATATGTGTGATTTGCCCTCTCAGAGCAAGGGGAAACAATCTTGCCCATCTGCTTGTAAAAGCATGATGAATCTTTTGAATATGCGAATGTAAGATCTGTTGTTCAAGATGTCATGTTTTTCCCTCTGTTGTTAGCTGGGAGACAACACGGAATACCCTGATTTACCTGTGTAATCCCAGTGTGTCTCAGGTGCCAGGGCTCGCTGTTGAGATCAGCATGTCTCCTGTCAGAAATGGTTGGAGTGAGACAGGGACGGCGCGACCACTGGGCGCAAAAAGCTGCAGAGGTCAGGTTTCAAGGACAGCCAGCGTGGCAGTGATGTGGCAGTGACAAGTTGTCAAGCGAGCAAATATGAAAGCGGGGTTGGGAGGGAGGGAGAAGGGAAAAAATCTTGTCATTCCTGATGAAATATTCAGCGTAGCAGGTAGCGATGGGCTGAGTGGGCTGCACTCATGAGTTTGGGGATTGCTTGCTGGGGAGGTGTCCCGGGGCTGGGAATGCTCTCTGCTGCCCTCAGGGCTCTCCACAAGGGATGTCCATCAGAGATTGCCTGCTTTACATTTCTGATTAAATATTGCACTCCTGTTTGTAGGAGTAGCAACATCAGGCTTGGGTCAGGCACCTTTTAGAGCCCTAAACTGCTGGTAAGTCATCCATATAGATCCTTGAGTTGCTGTGGAGTGATGTGTCCTAGGGAAATTTGGAAGGCAAGCTGTAATAATGATGCCAGTTCCAAACGATCATAAATAATCATCATTAACAACTCTGCTGTGTAATTTTGTTGCTTTGTTTTCAGACACTTTTCATTTTATTTTGAATTTTTCATATTTTACTGCGTTGAAACACTTCTGTTTGTAGTTCTGTGTATTCCATAGTATGAGATGATAGCACGCTTTATTTTTCCCTGAAACAGACTGCACTAATATGGTGACTTTTATCTCCTGGCATATTTGCAGAGTTCTTGATACCAGTTTTCTTAATGGTAAGAGGTTTTCACTTCATGCACATTATTCCTTGGATCAGTAAGACTTTCCCCAGCCTGCATATGTGTACATGCACACTAATCCTGCATGTATATGCAGAATAAATGTTAATTTAAGCTTGATTAGTGTAATCTCATTAAGAATAAATGCTACAAGAAGTGTGTCATGACTCCCAGTGAAGTCCTTGAAGAGCTTGCTGTAATATGAGGAAAAATGGTGTATTCCTCTGCTGAAAGTGAGCCTGCATGTTCTGCTGTGTGGGATTTAGCAATTTAGCAATCACAGTTCTTTTTTTAATGTGCACAATTGTTCTTAAATTAGTAAACATGATCCAATGCTTTATTGTGGATATAGATGGAAAAATGCTTTAAATATGTCTTGTGTATTAAATTTCTTCAGGGTGTGCTTTTAACTGCCATCAGTTACTTTTTAAGTTTAACTTTTCATTTCTTTACATGAGGGAGCAGCTGTATTTTGACAACTAGTGATGCTGAAGGGAGAAATAGAAAGTTCTCTTTACCATCCTACTCTCTTCTTTCTATCTAAAACAATTTAATTATTTTTTAATTCATCTGCAGCTGCTTAGGTTATAGTTGTGGTAGTGGAGGGATAGAAGGAATGAAAACAGCCTAAATCCATAGTCAATAAGTCAGTATTTAAAAATGGATAAATATCACTTGTTAGCCTTACAAAAACAGGCTTAGTTGCCCGAGAACATAGATGGAAGGAAAAATTCCCGAGGCAAAATGGTCTTGGAATGAAAAGAGAAAACAAGTTTAAATGCAAACAAAGCTATGAAAATGTTTAATGGTTCAATGTGGGTTTGTCTCATGCAAGAGCAATACAGCTCAAGAGTAAACTTAGGAGTTTGAATACAAAAACAGACGCGAGAAAAATGACAGAAGTCAGTGCAGAGTGACTGAGAGGAGCCTGCGTGGGACCTGTCAGCTGGGATCTCGTCCCCCCGAGGGCTGGGGAGCCTCAGCATCTCTGCCCCGGCGATGCTCGAGCACCGGCGCTCGCAGCCAAATCCCCGCGGCCGCCTCGCTCGGAGCGTTGGCAGCGGCTCCTCAGAGCTCTCGCTGCCGTGTGCTCCCACTCCCTGCTGCTGCATACTGCAGGTGAGAACACACAGATATCAAAGGCTTTTCAGTCACTCTCCACAGCTCCATGGCTTCCAAGTAAAACAAAAACAACCCCAGTGAAACAGGGGTTTTTGAGGTGGACTAAAGCAAAAAACCCCAAACGATAAATGTTGAAATCCAGCAGAGAAGTTGTTCAATATTGATAACCTGGGTATGTGATGTGTTCTTTTCTCAACATCAAGTTGGCATCTGAAGTGCCTGTAAAAGAGAATTAGGACTCCGGTTTTTAAAATGCAGATTTCTAGGTTTTCTTACTTTTAAAGTTTCCTCAGAAATGTAAACTCATGCTTCCCATTAATGGAAGACCTTTCCAGTTACCCCATTATGAAACAGGAAATTTTTCATTTTTAGAAAAAGAGGAATTGTGAAGGACATTCACCTCCTGCTCCAGAGGACTGTCCCTACCCCTTTTTGCCCCCTCTATTTCACTGATTTAGGCACCCTGGAGGAAGGTGTACATTTGTGTATAGTCCTGAAAAACTGTGAGAACGACCCCTTAGTTATGAGTTACATGTACACTAACTGACCACTTAATTTTGCTGTAAGAAGGGCTGAAATTGATTTTTTTTTTATTTTTAATTTACCATTCAGAGGCTTTGCACACTCCCACTGTGTACTGGGGTTGTGGTGTAGCCTCTGGTCTTGTCTGAGAGTTCACGTGCTCCAGTTGGGTTAGTTGGGCTCTCTCTGAGGAGCAGTCAAGTACCTGCAGTGGTCAGACACTCGCTCCTGATGGGTCTTGCTGTCGCCCATCCTCACCTTGAGAAGACTGCTCTCACCAGCTGCTTTTTCTATGAATAAGTGATAAAGTGCCAGTCAGTGCTGTCTTTGGGGTCGCTTTGGAATTCAGCTTTCTGAAAGATGGCTGGGAAGGGATATTTTCATTCATATGGGAATGAAAAGTTGCTGCAGCAGTCTCAGGTGTATTTCTCCGGTGCCTGATGCAAGCAAAATTACTGGGAGAGACAGAAAACTCTGCTTGTCTGTAGCCTATTTACTTCTCTCTTTTTACAAATCATGAATGTTTTTGCATCCCTGTGAGTTTTACCTGTGAGAACTTGCAAATCCTGCCTGGTGTCTGTGCACATTACACAGAGACTGCTCTGGCTGTTGTGTGGAGAAGCACAGCAGTGATTGTTTTGCATAATCTCCATAATTTCCTTATTTTAAGGCTCTGGCTTGGTCAAGTGTTTAAGCACATGCTCGCTTACGGCTGTTTTGCTTCACATCAATGAGTTTGTTTTGGGTTTTGTTTGTGTTTTTTAACATAGCTAAGAAAGAAATCAGAGGCCTCCGAAAATCTAAATATAAGGCTGTATGGAATTTGGCAAAACCATCATTTCACCAAATCCTGTTATTGTTCAGTGAAATCTTGTTTGAGTCATGTGTTATAGCAAAAAGACACCTTGTAGGTAATGTGTGTCCTGGCTTGCCAAGCTGGTTAAAAAATCTCTCATTGTCTGTACTGTAACATTCAGTGGTGTGTATTACTAATAGAATAAAATGAAAAATGTATTTCCTTAACACTGTCATCTCTCTCTCTGACATGCATCTTGAGATGATTTGCAAATGCTCGGTTGTGTAAGTGGCTTACAGAGGAAAATCAGTTAGCCTCTAATGTTATGCTGATGCATGGCCAGTTGCTTGAACCCATTAATGAACTAATCTCTGATACTCTAGTAAACGGTATTCTTGCTCTTGGATACTGCACATTTTGTTTCAGGTAAAATCAACATTAAAAACAGAGAGAGAATTTAAATGGATTATGGCTTTTACCCTACCTTCTTATCATATGTACTTTGAGAGAAATTAGGAAGTTTGCTGTCCAAAGCAAAATGTTGTTGTATCTTTTTTTTTCATGCTAAAGCAAGATTACTAAAGTCTTCACTTTGCTTTTGGCTGACCACTGAAGCTAAGTAGCATCTTCTATGCACAGAACAATCTTTTAAAACAATATACCAGGACACTTGTATTAAGCACAAGGTAATTTTTCTTTATTTCCCTATCATCACTGATTATGAAAATAGTTTTGTGTAAGTACAGATTCTCTCTCCCTTATAATCAGCTACCTCCTGCCCGATTCCTTAATTAATGACATAATTCAGTGTTCTGGACATCACAATCACTTCCAGGGTAGTGAAATATGATCAGAGCTGCCTGGAATGTGTGTAGTGAACCCCCCGAGCGAAGGTCGTGCCTCTGTTGTGTTTTCCTATCCACAGAAAAAAATATGCTCTCAATCTGGATGATTTTCATCTTTAGATTAAAGAACGAACAATTGAAAACCTCCACAGAGAGAGAGAATAAGTATAAAACTTCCTAGAAACAGCAAAAGCTCTGGTAATCTTCCTCCTTAAGCTGTCTCAGAAGTCTGAGTGCCTGGTGGTACTGCCCACTGCAGAGTGAGGTACAGAGGTGGGGAATCAAATCTCCATCTGTCACTTGTCTCGTTTTTGGGGTTTTTTGGGTTCTGGAATCTGACAGGCCAGGACTGAGAAGTTCCAGTGTGTTTCATTTTGCAGTGGCAAAGCATTTATCAGCAGTTGTGCCTGTCAGAGTTTAACCCCAGCTGGCAGCTCGGCACCACCCAGCTGCTCCCTCCCTGCCTGGCTGGTGGGACGGGGAGAGAAGTAGAACATGAGTGAGCTCATGGGCCGAGCTAAAGGCAGTGTAATGGGTAAAGTAAAAGCCATACACACAAGCAAAGCAAGGAATTCATGCTTGAGTCCCCATGGGCAGCTGTTCAGCCTTCTCTAAAAGAACCGGGCTCAATCCTACACGGCAATGGCTTGGGAAGACAAACCCAACCTTTCGAATCCTGACCCCTCTCTCCATCACCTCCTTCCCCCGCCGTTCCAGCATGGAGCTGGGACTCAATGATCTCAGAGGTCTTTTCCACCCTGAATGATTCTATATGGTGTGAAATACACCTTGGGCTCAACTGTCCCAGCTGTGTCCCCTCCCAGCTCCCGGAGCACCCTGGTGCACTCCCTGCCTGGGTGCTCTGAGAAGCAGAAAAGGCCTTGCACTGTGTGAGCCCTGCCCAGCAATAATGGAAAGCTCTCTGCAATATCAACACTGTTTGCAGCACAAATCCAAACCACAGCCCCTCAGGTGCTATGGAGAGAATTAACTCTGTCCCAGCCAAATCCAGCACACTTTGCCTCAAAGGCTTTTGGCTTGTCTGTGTAAAAGTCAAGGGCAAGCAAGAGGGAGTAGTTAGTGCTTTACTCCAGATACTGACAACCAACAGGTAGAAGCCCTGGGAGGGGAAAAATCCAAATCCTAAACTCATTCAGTATTTCAGTGGAGTTTATCTAAAAGATGTATGTTTTCTAGAATGTATATTTTTCTTCTAGTCTCTAGAGATATTTCCAGAATAATTTACAGAACTCCTCTAAAAATCCCCAAATCTGCTGGTCTGTAGCTCTACACATTTCAGCCTCTATGATGTGGTGCTGTTGTTTCATTGCTAGTACTGGGTGTGTAAATCCCTGTATTTCCTCTGTGAAAAACCACCTCGGAGCAGGGCAGGGCTCCCGAGATGTTGCACTGGGAGTGCCAGGGTACTTTCATATTGTTGTAGTTTCTTTTCCTTGGGACATGCAAGATGTACAGCTCATGTTTCAAGTACCTCTGCTTTAGGTAACTCTTTTCACTTGTTTCCTGTGTTGGTGAGTTTGTTCTAATGTCTGTTAACAAATTTAGCCAAAAAGGTACGAATTTTATTCCAGTTTGCCATAATTTCCTAATTTTAATGTTTGCTGTTGATGAAGATGTAAAGGTGAATGATACTTAACAGCTCTCAGGTAAAATGCAGTGAGTTTGGAGATATGCAGCATTGACTAATTTAAAAAAGCTGTTAGTAAGCCTGGGGAATTCCTTAGAAAATAGATGTCTAGTACTCTGCAAAATATTCAGCTTTTTTTTTTTTCCTTAGAGTTACTGTACTGGCTTTTGAACTGGAATATCCCTGATTTAATATAGCTAGTGAAAACACAGAGCAAGTATGATTTCATACAAGTCAATGGAAAGCCTGTAAACTTCCTTTTTTCCTTTCTTGAAATAGGTAGAAGCTGCATTTGACCATGACTAGGGTGGGGATTATATTTCTGAGAGGGGAAAAGAAGTCTTGTAGTAAATGGATTCTCTCCATGCTGGAAAAAATATTAGCAATATTTCATACACTTAATTTCCCTGTCTATATAAATTGGAGATTTTTTCTTCTATCTACTCCTTTTTTTTTTTTTTCTGTCTACCTCAAGTCTCTGAACAGGTTTAGTTAATCACTGCTTATATCAATATGTAATTCAGATATGGTGGTTGCAAATTTTGATTCCCATTTCTTTTGAGTTCCTTGACGAGAACTAAGTAGCTGGGGAATGGTTCTTATAAAATTATACATCGAAAGTAGTGCAGGCGCAATGGAAATATTAATGAACATGATTGTTTTGACACATAAGAATTAGAGCATGTTTAAATATTATACATAGTGTATGAACTGCTGGCACAAAATTAGAAACGTGAGGGGAGTTTTTTGTCTAGCAAATACAGTTCAACTTTAAGTTCTTTTCAGACTTAAAGAAGTCAGTTTACTTAAGTCAGCTTTTGAGGCCTTTTAAAGTCTCTGTATTTCAGATTAAATGCGGCCAAAGAGACTGCACATAAGGGTGGTTTGGTGAACTCCAAAGCTCTGTGATGCCTCAGTTCTAAAAACCAGGTTAATCCACTCTCATTTACTCTATGTTCCGTTTCCATGTTTATAAAATGAAATTTACTGTTGCTTTTTGGCAGGGTTAAAATTTACATTTGGTAAATTCTATACTTTTTGGCATAATACATACTTTTTGCTCTTTTGACCAGATTTTATGCAAATAACAGCAGAAATACAATGTATTTGTCTGATGTCCTAAAATAAAATGCAAAATTTACAGGGTTATAAAACCACGGGTTAGAAAAGATTTAGAGGATCTTGAGCCAGGGCTATTTTCAGATGTTTGTATTGGGGTGTGTGGGATTTGCAGAATGTTTTATGCTAAGAGCTTTTCAAAGTGTTTGTTTAGTAATACTGTCTGTTGTGGTTTTTTCATGTTTTACAAACTGCCCTTGTTTTAAATGGCTAGATATGATCCCAAAATTTTAATGGCTAAATGCGTCCTAGAAAGTATTAAAATATTCAGCAGTGATTGGAACAGTCAGTGAGCTGATGAGTATATATCTTTTTACATTTGGGCTTCGTGATGGAATTCTGTTTCTTAGCTTTATTAATGGAGACTTTTGGGTTTTTTTTAAAAAGAGTAATAGAGTTTGAGATATGGAAATGTGTGCTGGAAGGCTTGTTTTTTATAGTAGGGAACTAAATATGTCTTAAAGGATAACTTTGTTTAAATGGCTGAAATTATGAATAGTATATACTTGACCTGCTTTTAAAATTACTCATATTTCCTTATAATATAATGTAATTCATGCTGTTAGCATGTCTTGTTTTTGAAAATTGAAAAGTCAAGTATGTTTATCAGCCAACTCACACTTCTATCCACAGGCATCTCTATGGAAAAGTGTCATCTTGGTATCGTGATTGTTCCTGGATTAGGCTGAACTCTGTGAGGTACTGATTCACTTAGATCTCTGAGTGACAATGGAGTGTGGTTAGCAGAGTTAAAAATTCCTAGTAGAAGGTGGTCAGATAAACAAGGATGAAAGTGCAATATAAGAATTTAAATTTATTGAAGTATGTTAGCCTTTTTTTTTTTCCACTTTTATTTAAGTAAACAGAAATGGTTTATCAAGTATCTGTTCCAAAGTCGGTTGATTTCCCTTGTGTTCTATGCCAAAGCCAGACAGCTCTATTCTCGTGGTTGTCCTGTATGCAGCTCTAGGTTCAACCTGGGACAGCCCTGCCAGGGTTGCACAGAGCTTTTGTGTGGTCTCTGGATGTGCCTCTGGGTCTGTTGCCTCTCGAACCCAGATATCTGTCATTCTGCTCCAGAATTTGGAGAATTTGCACAGCCACTAGTTAAGGTGCTTTCGAATGGCTTGTTTGATTGCCCAGATGATTACTCAACCTTTAATGACTTATTCAGCAAGGAATTGTCTTTAGAAACTTTTAAGGAGTCTGAAATTCAGCTTTCCTTGGCAGTATTTCACTTAAGTGTTGAAGGAAGAAAAACATTTTTAGTACACAACCACTGAAATTTCCTTACTGGAGTGCTGGATAGTGGCAAGTAGATGTGCCCAGGCCCAAAATATCTATGTGGGATACTTTGGAATATCTTTTAGAATTAATCTTTTCATCTTCCCTTTTCCTCCATAACTGCATGCTTTGTCAGGTGAAGTTTACCAGTGAATTCCACTGGAGGATGACTGTCGCTCTGGCTTTCTCTCGACGCCTTCCGCAAACCAGTGCGACCCCGGTGTCCCGGACCGCCCAAGGGTAGGGGGCGGTGACACCAGGAAGGCTAGAGTACGGCCCCACCGGTGGGAAGTTGGCCACGGCGTAGGGGGAATAGAGAGTAATCCGAATGAGCGCCGAAGGCAAAAGAGACAGGGACTCCTCGTATGGACGTTCTGCACCTTTATTGGTACAGAGGGACTCCAGGGGCGAAGAGCCCCGAACGCCCTCTGACAGGGGTTTATAAGGGGAATTAACAGCCAATCACAAGAGGGTCCGGGGGAGGAGTTAGGGAGGGTCCAGGGTTACAGATCCAATAATCAATGGATAGGGGAGGAGAGAGGGAGGAGTCCAGGGGGGAGAACCAATCAACGACCGAACAAGGGAGAACTTTCCAGAACAGGGGGTACATATGAAACTCGACTGACAACCATAGAACCAATGACAAAACAAGGGGCAGGTTCAATGAAACTGGGATTAAACCATTGTCGTCTCTATCTCGGGGGGAGCTTCCTCAGACTTGAGGACTCTCCACCAGAGTCCCTCCTCCACAGTGGCACACGCCGGGGCCCTAAGGCCTTTATTGTCAATTCGTACCACCGCCACAGATGACTTATGTACTTAATTAAGTTTCTGGATGGTATCTTAGGCTACACTCAATCTGTGTAGCAGATGCATGTCCTCAGTTTCTGTCCTCATCAGTAGGTCCAAGGAGAATTTGGGTGTTCAACTCCATGGCTTCATCTTGTAGGAGGAAAGGCTGAGGAAGGTGAGATGATCTTGGCTTTCATTGTAAGACAAGTCCTTACCTGCACCCAGAAACGAAGTACTCTGAATTCTGTAAGCTATTGATGCATGTAACTGTTGTGCAGGGATAAACAGTTTTGCAGCTCATCTATTTAGCTGAGATGGCAACTGCTGTGATTTTGTTTTCTGTTTTAACCCACTGCACTGGGAGGGGGAACAGTGAGGAGACCCACAGAGATCAGCTGAACCTGAACGAACCTGTTGCAGGAGAGCAGCTTGCTCCTGCAGAGGGTGCAGTCTGCAGGTGTGAACTTCCCTGTGCCATGGCCGGAGGGCACGGGTTCTCTGGCCGAAGAGCACTGGTTCTCTGGCTGGTTCTCTGACTGGTTCTCTGACCGGAGGGCACTGGTTCTCTGGCTGGTTCTCTGACCGGTTCTCTGACCGGAGGGCGCTGGTTCTCTGGCTGGTTCTCTGGCCGGAAAAGGGCACTGGTTCTCTGGCCGGAAAAGGGCACTGGTTCTCTGGCCGGAAAAGGGCACTGGTTCTCTGGCCGGAAAAGGGCACTGGTTCTCTGGCTGGTTCTCTGGGTGGAGGGCACTGGTTCTCTGGGCGGAGAAGGGCGCTGGTTCTCTGGCCAGAGGGCGCTGGTTCTTTCCCTTGTGTGAGTTCAGGCCTAGGTCAGGCCAGAACGGGAAGTTTCAGGGTGTTTAATGCACTGAACGCACACACAGGTCATGGCTGTGCCTCAGAGCAGCAAATCCATGGATCTGCTGCCACCCACGGCGGGGGCTGTGTGACCCAGGGCCATGAAGCCAGGAGAGAGGTGTCTGTTTGCAGTAAGGGACTTGGCTGCTGAATTTTTGGAAGCTCTTGGTCTGGTGTGTTTTTCCCATTGCTGAGATAGCTCTAATCTGTTTAGAATCTGGCATTTCTTTGTTTGTCATCATCATGGTGTTCCTAAAAGAGAGTGTTTTGCCCCTTGGAAAAGTAAGAAATTCTTACTTCCTTTCTGTAATTAAAACCCCCAAACCAACCAACCAAACAAAACCAAAACCAGAATCCCACAGAAAATCTAAACAACCGCCCAAACACAGAAATATAGTGACTCATTTATGTAGAAGTAATAATTTTTTCTTTCTTTTTGATATGTTTCTCCCTGTGGCATATGTATGTGATATGCTGAGGTTTGTGGTGGTTTATTTTGTTACTTACATTCAAGATAACTGCAGGCACTGAAGTTAAGAGTGAAGCTTCTTTGGCTTTTGTTTACATTCTTCTTATTAAATCTATTGGCTGTTTGTTTTCAGATTGGTTTCAGTTATTTACTGTTTTTCCTAAAATGATATTTTGATGCTCTTTTTCTCTCTGCTCTTGCTCCTGATGGTTTGGTATTTATTGGAATGCAGGAATCATGGTGAGGATATTGATCTGTGCTGGTCTTTTTTTTCTTTCTTTCACATGGTCATTTAGATTGAGCCATCTGCTTGCCTAATAGTGGGAATGCTGAAGAAAGACATTTTCTTTTCAGCTCACATATGAATTGTACTTTCATACAGAGGTTATTCACTTGCAAATAAGAAGATTGAACTATGATTTGGTGGCATTATGTACAAAATCATGAAAAATAAATTATGCTCCTCCAAAATATATTCTTTGATGTTTGGTTCTTTGTCACTGCTCCACTATTGATTCAAACTGGGGCATGTGAAGTGCATCTTTTCTGTAATCACTGCTGAAGTGGACAAGAGAAAGGACCATCTTTATTCTGCTAATTTTCTCACAGTTAATATGAGGAAAAAACCTGATAAATGCTGTTCATCCAAGGGTCTTAAATACTTTGCAAGATGGCTTTGCAGCATTGTTAATTAGGAGAGAGAGTAGGACACAGCCCCTGGAAAGCTGCCCCGTGCTGAGGAGTGCCCAGGAGCCTGTGCAGGAATGAAACAGAATCCACCCAATCTGGCTCCTCAGCCCCACCCACTTTAGAGAACTGACATTGATTTTAAGCAAAATTTATGTCAAATAAATCCTCAATACTTCAAAGTCTGAAGCCAATCAAATATTTGTATTCACTCTGACTGCGTGGTTAAGTGGGAAGGTAACAAAGGTAGGAGATGATGTGGTGGAGGTGGTTTAGCCTCAGGCCAGTTTTATTCCTGGTAAACTGAACAGGTTCCCCTGGGCATTGGTCACGGAATTGGCCATGGACTGTCCCAGTTAGGGCTCCAGCAGGTTCCCCAGAGAGGTGCCACGGGCAGGTTTGGTAGTTCTGAAATAGCAGGGGACCGTAGGCAGGGCAGAGGTGATTCTGCAGGATATTCCTCACTGCTTTCTCCTCTAGGCTGAAACATGGTGGTTTCCTGGGTTTCTCTGAGAGTCTGGGGATGGGAAGGCTCCATTGACATCTGTCCAGAGTAACCCCGTTACCAAGCTCTAGACTCATAATTGACCTCCCAGGAGGAACATTTCCCCCTTGGCTGCAGAGGAACCCTGTGCAATCTGCCAGATGAGATGTGTAAGCTTGGATTGTCAGGAGCATCAGCAATGCTGTGAAATTAAATCCTTCAGTAGCTTGACTGCTGAACAAGATGGGTAAATCTGGTTCACATTTCTTTTCCTCGAAGCTGTATCCTTCTTACCTGTTTGCTCTCACATTCTTCCCTGGTAAATCTCCCTGTAGTCAGTTCCAGCCCAGCACTTGGGAAGACTTCTTGGCATGCAGTACAATTATCTTAAAATTCTTGGTTTTTGTAACTTCTTAGCCCTCTTGCATGATGTCTGTCAAACTCTAGATTCCCTTCTGATGTCTCCAGTGGAAAAGGGTGGGAAAACATGTCTGAGATTCCACTTCTGCAAATACTTCTGCTTGTAGTTACTTCTACAAGTAAGTAATCCCTTTGAAATCAACAGGGAACATTCCCTTTAGTAAAGCTCAAGAGTCTGAGATGTCTTACACAATAAAGCCCAAGGGTGGGAAACATTACAGAATGTTGTATGACTTCATTACAAAGGGCAGCCCCACAAAAAAAACCTCCAAAACCAAAAACCCCATCTTAAGTATCCACTAATGAACATATGTTTAGAAAGTAAGACAGTAAGTAATTTTGGAAACGATTTGATTTTCTAGTTGTCTTTATTTACAACATCAACAGGGGCTTTGTTAAGATATCAGCTTAAATATTTCAATTTTAAAATACTGCTTGTTTCAAGAAGAGATGAGAAAATCAAATCTGATCTTGGATAGCTTCTGTGCAATGTTCTTTGCCCTCAATTACAATCTTCCATGGCCACTTCCCACCCGTTGGTGTTACTTCGTTCCCTCCCAACCCCATTAAAAACCAGCTCTTCTGGAGGGTGTGTGGCTGTGATATCTCCTACAATTCTTCTGGATTTATTTTAATTAAATAAGTAGAAAAGAAGTATTTTACAAGTGTACTGTTTTAACCAAATATTGAAGGAAATAAGAGTACTTTGAAAGGCAGCTCCGAGTCAGGACTTCAGGAAATTACAGTTTAATCAGCAAGGCCAAGTTATGCCTGGAAGGGCATTTGTCAACTTTGGTAGAACCTGCTCCCATATATCTGGAGCAACGGTACACATGTAGTGTACTTTTTAAATTCCGATAACAAATTCTCAGAGGCCACAAATTTTGATTTAATTCTTTCTCTTGAGTACAGAGGAGGCTTTTCATGATGCTGGAGAGGAAAACATTTGGCCCAGATTATTCATTATGTGAAATCATAGGTGAAAATACAAAAATCTCTTTCCACATCCTCAAAAGCCTGAATAATGACTCCGTATAAATGTCCACATGCAGTGAATGGAACCGGAAGCTTATGGCTGAGAACACCTTTTTGATGAAAAAATACAGGTGAAAATGCTGATTTCTAGGTGGTGAAATAATTTTGTGCAACAACCTGCAGTTCGTGTTTGAGCCCACACGTTTTCACTTTACAACTGTGAAGCAAACCAGAGAATTTGTAAAGTATAAAGGAAAAAAGTTCCGCTTTTTTTTTTATAGTCATTTCTATAATGCCCACTTGACAGCCCATAGAAATATAATACTATAAAACTGAGGTGGCAGATATGTATGAATGCCACTAAATACAATTTTATAATGAAAATTTTGTCTTATGAAGGTGAAACTTTTAGATCATATTAGAATTCTAAATTTTTTATGCATAGCAATCAAATGACCTCTCCATATTGCCACATAAAGTATAGATTTAAAGTTAAATGATCCAGTCAGTCATTTAGCATTTCTTAGGCCATCTTTTGCCACTAACTACAGTTGTTTACATATGGTTCTGTTGTTTCTGTGTTTGTATTACTTACATTTTAAGAATTGAAGAAAGAATGACACTTTTAAAAACTGTTTTTAATAGCCTTTGTTTATTTT
This sequence comes from Pomatostomus ruficeps, assembly GCA_013400735.1. Classification (NCBI taxonomy): domain Eukaryota; kingdom Metazoa; phylum Chordata; class Aves; order Passeriformes; family Timaliidae; genus Pomatostomus; species Pomatostomus ruficeps. The sequence goes on along the minus strand of VYZT01055744.1, from coordinate 16,259 downwards.
TAATACGTAGTGTTCCAGGCTCTTGCTCTAATGATTTTTTTCACACTGCATTGATAATTAAATTCATTCATTTTCCTGGCTGCACAATTCTTTTTAAATAAAAAGTTATGGGTAATAATACCTATTATGTTGAAAGTACAGAGGAGAAAAGGGCAGATCCACAGCTTTTAGTTCAGGGAGAGCCGATGGCTTTTGCAAGTTAGAGGTTTGAATAAAATCACCAATCTTGAGTCCTTTCTCTGCACTGCAGGAGTGGAAGATCTGGAAGAGTTGTGTTGTTTCCCCTGCAATAGCGTGTGCTGCGTCTTTCCCAGTAAAACAGGAGCTGTGGGTATGTGGTGTGTGATCCACTGCAGGATATTTATTTACAGTAATTTTAGAAATGGTGCTAAGTGTTGGTCCTCTTGGAAGACTGGAGGCTGTTTGTGTGCTGCTACCCCTCCCCTACACATGGTAGCAACAATCTTCACACCTCTTCCACTCCCCCTGCCAGAGTGATTTCATGTCAATGCACTGGGGAAAATATTGTGAACATGTGAAACGCTGGGAACAGAAGATGCATATAATAAAAAAATCACCCCATTCTGATCTCATTTATTGGCTTATAAAGCCTCTGCAATTTTTATCTGTTTAATGAGATTTTAGATTTTGCAATTTTTAATTTATGCAAAAGAAGTTTACTACTTAATTACTAATAGAGAAGACATTCTTAGCCTCATATTTATTTTTTGTCATGTTTAGAAAAACATTATGTCCATTTGGTCAAACACATACTTTAATTGTATTTTGAAAAAAAACCAGTGCAAATGAGTTAAGAATTAAAAAATTTAAAATACATAATAATCTCATTTTGTAAAATTTACTTTGTGAGCTGGAATATCACCAGTTTTCAAAAGCAATTCACAGAGTAATGTTGAAATTGTGAGAAATAAGATGCGTGAATGAAAAGTGAGAGAAATCTAGACCAACTTGTAGGTATTGCTTTTCAGCATCCGAACTCAGGCTCATGGATTCTTTTGGACTCAGTTGTGTGGAATTTTCTTGGTTCTTCTCTGTCCCTGGGTACATGGTCCTTGAAAGGCTGAGCATCTGTTTCTCTGATACAGCTTTTTTTCTTCTTTTTATTTCTCCCCCTTCTCTCATCCTTCCTCTCTCTTTACCTTTTGCATTTTATTTGTGTTTCTTTTCTTGATGAATCCTCGATGTAAGTCAGTTTGATTCTAAGGTTAACAGGGCTGGTAGAGCCACTGGAGTAGAGCCCTGGGGAGGCCCCTGGTGGAGTTTCAGCATTAAAAGGTATGGGAGGTATGAGTGGATGCACAGCCACAAGTCTTCATCCCACTTGCCTCACCTGTTGGAGGGCTGCTGATGTAATTTTCTCCCAGCGCTGTGTTCTGTGAGACGTAGGTGTTGTCCAATGATGATGAAAATACGCTTTGGCTGAGGATTGCTGCCCCGCCATCTTATTTAGTTAGAATGCGATGGCCCAGTTAGTAAAGATTTAAATCTTCTGTTATTTCAGGAGTTGAAAATATTTTGTTTCTGTCATTTTCTCACTTAAAATATATCTGCTGCCTATGTTACCTTTAGTAATTCTCACCAAGTGTCTCATACCTTCTCCTACATACCTGTAATTAGTGTGGCTGGTTCTGCCTTGGGTATCCTCGATTCACAAACTCGTTAAGAACAAATGAGTGACTTACAGGAGAGCTGAGCAATAATCCCTGCTCCCCAGGTTGAACACCACAAGACCGGTACCCGTGTCAGGTGCCAACACTGATGTATTTGAAAAGGCAAAGACTGAGATGCCATCGGAGACACTTGTCCTGTACTAAGGAACAGGATGTTCTCCCCACTGTCTAAGGTCCATCACAAAGGGAGTCAGGAGGGAGCCCAGACGATCTTTTTAACTCATCTGCTTATATGTGCTGGTATTGTGATCTCCTGTCTCAATTATTTCTGCTAGACATGCCTGAGTGTTCTCTCAGAGCTGGAGACAAGGGTGTTACATGGAGCTCCTGCTTCGGCTCGTGTGTTGGTGCAGATAATGAACTCCCAGATGCTGAATCTTTGAGTTTGTCAGAAGTTGTTAGTCTAATCCTGGAGGAGTACTGAAAGCATTCCTCATGGAAGTCTGGAATCAAAGTAGGTTTGAATCAGCATCATCAAGTTGGATGCATGGCTCCTGTTTGGGTCGACTTCTTGTGAAAAGCTCATGAATTAAAGAGTCAGCCAGAAAGGGAAAGGGCAGGTAACAGGAACTAGGCTCAGGAACACTGAAAGAATCAAACCCGGTAAAATTTAAGCAAACTTTTAATAAATACATTGTGGGGGACCTCAGATTTTTAGGTAGTGTGATATTGAACAATTCTGTTAATAGTGGCAAACCAGGCTTTTCTGAATGACACTTGGTAAATGAGTGAACCAAAGTGAATGTCTGCTTGAAATCCTATGGGGAATGTGACTTCTTGAGTAATCCCAACATGGAATTTGACCTCTTTATCACAAAACAGTGACCATTTTGTAACAATGCCAAGCACGCTTGAGGTTTGGCAGAAATCTCTATATGAACTGTTTCATTTTGTAACTGTGTATTGTCCTTCAAAGGGTGAGAAAGCTGAAAATTGCAGGTGATTTAATTACTGGTTTGTTTTTGTAATGGCTGAAATGGGTACATGCTGTATAGGGTCATTGTCCTGTGAATTTCCTTAGTGATACCACGTGAGAAAGGGATTTTGGTAACAAATTAGGTAACAATTGAGGAAAAGGGAGCGTATGCTTTGCAGTGAGAGGTGTCTGCTGGCTGCCTGAGGAGGATCTCTGCTCCTTCATTAAACTGCTAAGGTCAGTCTAAGGTGGAGGACAAGCTTGTGGCATCTAGGCCGTGTGTGTATATATATGTGTGTGCTTGTTTCCAACTGTAGTTTACTGCTTTTTAAAGAATTACTAATTCTTTTGAAACAGTCTCCAAATACCAACTGCCAAATCTTTTGATTCTGGGGAAGATGTGGGAAGCTGTGTATTCCCTTCTGCACCCTTTCCTGTAAGTAATGTTCATGCAGTCTGTCGAGATTGTTTGATCTAAAATGGTGACATCTTATTGTGGAATTTGCTGAAGTGTGAGGGAGATGGGACAGGACTGTGGCATTTAAGAATTAAGCATTGCTGCTTTCCCTACAAAGTGAGAACCAAGGATCTGCCTCCTGCAGCATGTGCCTGGATGGGAGACAGGTGTTATCATAGTACTTGAAGGTCTCCTATTGCCTGGAATTTTCCTGACAGAAAAGGCGTGGGGTACACTCAGTTTCTTTGCCCTTCCCACAGTTAAAGGTGTTTTTGGCGTGTGACTTTGGCTTCTATTGAGGGGAAGGCTCAGGGGCCTCTGACCTCCTGCAGGTGCTGCCTGAGCCTGTAGCACCCTCACAGGTGCAGCCCTGGGCCCTGAGCTTTCCTCAGCCTGCAGGACATGCCCTGCCTTACAGGGGGCACTGAATTCCTTTAACAAAAGGAAGTCTCTTCCCATTTTGCAGAGTCCATAAAATCTGAAGTACGAGGATTTTATATCACACTATGCAAATATTCTTGAAAAACCCTCTGCAAGTTTGCTTTGCAGAAATGTATCGAGGTTTAAAGAAGAAGGGAATATACTGAAGAATCTTTTGTGGATTTAACAAACCTCAGTATATTTCTCAGGCTGAAATGTGATTTTACGTTACAATATATTTGTGAAAGCCCAATTTGGCTCTTCAGTTGTGTTTATCCTAATAACTAGTTATTTCACTGGCTGCCTCAACAAAGAGAAATAAGAAACAGGAAGAAATTATCCAGTTGGTGGTAAAATCACAGTGTAGGCACACTTACGGGAATGGAATTACTACAAGTCTTGTTTCTTTGATGAGGGAGTTTTGTAAATTAGCTCATTTTTGTATTCTTGCAAGAGACACATGCAGAGAACTCTACCCTGCATCCTTCCTGCATTAATAAATAATCATTCTGCATGTTTTTGGCTCTAATCACTTATGCAGACAACGGCAACTTTAGTAAGAAAAATGTTCCTGTGCTCAGTGTTTGCGTAAGTGTGACTGCAGGTGAGAGATCTGCATTCTGTGCCAAGCGCTGTCTCGTCCCAGCATTTCTGGTACTGGATCTGTGCTCCAGTGAGTTGGTGTTCCAGTGCATCTCTCACTTTAGTTTATCAACTTTTCTTTGTGAGCAATGAATGTCAGTAAGAAGGGCAAAACCGTCCCCCAGCAAATTGCCTGCTCAAATCCAGACTGTCTGTGTCAGCATTATGATTCATAATATCTAGAGTATTTTTTCAAAAGTTAAAATGTTAATTTGCTTATATATAGTGAAATTCAGTATTTTGAACAAGAGTGTATCAAATTCCTCACATTTAAAGTATCCTGCTAATAGGCTGTTAAAATGATTATTCCATCAAAATATATGACCAGTTAACAGTTCATGATTAGCATGCCATGGTTTATACTCAAAGTTTATGCCTATGTATATTTTTAAATGCTATGTTAGTCCTTATTTCAGCCTTGGAAATACTGCAAGTATGATTAGCGGAAAGATAAATATTTTTTGTCTAAGAAGAGACTGAATGTTGGTAATATGAAAAAGTCTTATCCTCTTATCCTTATAATTCTAATAAAGGTGTACAATTGGTAGCTGAATTTCTCCTATGAATATATTTCACTTCCATGCATACTGTTCCAAAAATACAATTTCAGCTGTTTCAGAATGCTTTAGAAATAAATTCTCTTCCCCAGTTTTGCACGATTTTTATAAAATTAGGTCAAAGGAATTTTCAATTGAAAACAGTACTTTGTCATATTATCTACAACACATGTCTAGCAAATTTATAAATCCAGTGCTCATTTGAGTAAAGTTCCAAATCATAATGAATGGTTTAGACAGCATTATCATCAATTTCCTACAGGTGCAGCTGTGGAAATCAGTGACTTCAATCAAAAGCCTCTGTCAAGTTTCACTGCACTGTCATTTTTTACATTCAGGTTTTGCGGAAATTTAAAAAAAAAGACAATTCTGTAAATGTCTTTACATCCCTTCTACCTTTGGGTGGTGCTTTTGAGCAGTGCTGTGCGGTTGTTTCTGTTCAGAGAATTTAACAGCACTCATATTTTTACACTTTATACTAACACTGTATTTCTCTCGTGATATTATGGAGTTAAAATTGCACTGTGTGTTTTAACACACATTACAACAACCTCTTAAGGCAAAAAAGTAAATTCATGCAAATGAGTTATGGAAAGGGAAAAGAATTGTGCTGCTTCATTCATTGCAGGGATAGTTATTGGAAACAGGCGTTTTCCTTCTGTGGACTCTGGGCTCGCTGTGTCTCATGCAAGTGTCCATTGATAAGTTATCTTTTGAATACCAGTCTTTAAAGGGTTTGTAAAAGGCCATGAGGAAAGAATACATGGTCTATATAGCTTGCTTTAAATAATTTAAATTTTTTCGCTTGTGTCTCTGAAATATCTTTGATACAGCTTGTTCCTGTTGCTTTGCAAGTATCTGAAAATTGGAATGAATGAGAAACTTCATTTTATTGAGTTAGGGGTGCAGTTCCTACTTTATAGTACTTCACGTGCCAGTGGCTTGCTAGGGCCTCCCTATATAAAACACTGCAGTTAAAATCCAGTAACATGCAATAGGAATATAATGCTGATCCTTTTGGAGAATTCCCAGTGTGCAGAGCAGTGAGGTTATTCCGAGCTGAACCTTTGTGCCTTGGGCAGCCAGGAGCCCAGGGCAGCTCCTGCTGCCGGCACACAGGGACCAGGCTGCCCTTGTCCCCAGCCCAGCTGCATACGGACAGCTCGGGCTGTGGCTGGGGAACCACTTGTTGCCAGCAAAACCTCCTTGTGAGCCTGTAGAAACTTAAATCCTGAGGGGTTCCTGCTCTTTCCCTGTCAGAAGATAGTTTGAGCTCTGTTAAATTTGAGGGATTGTCATTAGGTTGTGAGAATAAATCTTTATTTTGCTAATGCCTTCTGACTTATTTGCTATTTTGTATTTCCCGTTCAAGTGCTTGTGTGTTTCCTGTCTTACTTCATGCAGTGCTCATGTAACTTTTTCACAGGAGTTTTAAAAGTCTTGGGCTGTGAACATTTAAATAGTGCTGCAGATGGAAGAGGTTCCAAACTTCTTCTGGTTTAGGCTTTATTGTAAAGGCTATAAATTTTAAATTAGTGATTTTTTTTCTTTTAAAAAACTTCTATGTATATAGAACTACGATAAAATTACAATTTTTATTAATTGGTGATGGCACCTTTCCAGTATTGGAGTAGGACCTTTCTGTGTGAAGTTGAGGGCTGCCTGTTTGTGTCTCCTCTTTTCCTCCCCTCCTGGAGGGAGCAGCTGGAGCAGCCAGGCTCCTGTGATTTTACCTCGCCCTTAAACTATGTCCGGGCCACTGTGAAATTCCTCTTAATTAGAGGAAGGCCTTTAAAAGGTAAAAACCATCGAGTTTATATATGATTAACTTTTAGACTATTCAGTTTCTGCTGTGTTTTTGTGCAGTTAGGCAGTGAGGGCAGCTTTTCTCCAGGCTGCACTGAGAGCTGAGGCAGAAGCACCCAGAGCTGGGTGCTGGATAATCCAAGTCAAGGTTTGCAGGATGGGGCTCCTTTGGCACTTGTGTAACATCAGGCCTGTCTGCAACACAACAGTTCTTTGTTTTGTGGCCCTGCTGAATTCAGTTTCATGTTAAATGATCTTGCCTGTTTGTCTTGTGTCATTCAGCAACGACCCTTTGAAATCTCTCTTAACTGCTTTGGTTTACTTTGTTACCGTGTTCAAGTTTAATCTGAAAATAATGTCTGATTCCTTCATCCTCCCTAATGAGTTATGAGTCTTCTCTGCCTTTTTTTTTATGGTCAAAATATAAAGCATCTGTGTGCTGTAATTCTCTTAATACTTAAGTAAATGATGCTTAAGAATATTGAGAAGTACTTGGAAGAAAAATTTAGTGTCCATAAATCAATTAAACTAAGGCATACAAAATAATCAGTAGTATACGGGGCCAGGCATTTCAAACATTTTTCTTTTTTCTGAATGTATGTTGATAATTCAGTATATCTCTCTTTTCCTGTGCTGGATAGAGGTTTGTGTGCTAAACTAATGCTCTCAGTTAATAGGCAAGGAAGAGTGGTAATTTTTAAAACCATTTTAAAGAAAAGGCCTTAATGAAATTTTTGAAAAATAGTAACCCAAAATCATAAATTTCTCAAAAGAAGCATTCCAAGCAGTTTATTTAATAAGGCCTTTTTTGGAGGGGGAAAAAGCCCCACTCCCTCTGCAGCAGTGCAGCAGCACCCAGGTATGCTGGGATATCAGCAAAAGTGTTGACCACGCAGAATGTGATGAGACAAATGTCTCCTCATTGTGTGAAGCATGAAGGCCGTGATAGATGATTTCAAACAACAAAGCGCAGCCACTGAGACAAAATTAGTGTTGTTTTAATTACCAGTGTCTGTAATGTTATCTATCCATAACTGTCTCGAAATAGACTGTCAACAGAGAGAACAGAAAGAGACTTGAGTTCATACTTCCACGCAGTGTTTCTTATGTGTCTTAAGTTGCAACTGTGTGCTTGTATAAAAAGCATTTAAAGCTTTCTTTGAAACATTTACTTATAGCTTAAAAAAAAAAAAAAGTTCTGTACTTTAGGAAAAGTGTCATTTTATCTTTCTAAGAAAAGAAGCAAGCAGTTTCTCTTAAATGTTATTTGGAACTCAGGGTAAGGGGTAGAAGATGGAACCTGGCCTGACATTTTTCAAGCAAAGTTTACACTCAGTGAGCTGTGTTCTTTGTCAGTCACAAATAGCATTATGACACTAATAGTAAAGAAGATTCTTTACTCCTGAAATATCCTTGAGCCGAGATGGGGTGTTCTTCATATATTAGTAAGTGTATATATTGTGAAGATGAAGCATTTCTTACTTTCTGGGCTTGCAGGAGATGAAAGATAGGCCAGCTTTTGAAAATGGTCTACATGGCACATGCTACAAATGAGCAGGGAAAGCAATCGAGCTAATAGATTACAGTAATTATCCAATCTTTGGCTAGTTTGTATTGGCAAACTATAAATACAGTACACATTAGAACAAGGTGCTTACAGAATGTACATGAAAGGTCAATGTAATTTGCAAGTCGCTAGTCATTAGAATATGCTAAAAACCATTGCTTCAGGGCTCAGATTTTAATGATGAATACATTGATTATTAAGTAGCAGAGGAAAAATGTAGCAGAGCTACTGTAGTGTAATGATAGGTCGCTTTATTTTGGGAAGGAAATCAACTAAGCTTCAGAATGCATGCATTGAGAAATATAATTGCAGTGAGGAAAATTCCTCAGAGGAGCTTGGCACATATTAAAAGCAAAAACTTGAGACATGTTTGTGATAAGATTACTAATAAATCTCTGGTAAGTCTTAGACTCCTGACAATAACACAGCACCAGAGCACTTCATCTTCTCCATGCTTTAGAATTTAAGATCGGTCACAAACAATCTAAATTACGACTGATACTAGGCAGATGCAGTGCTGCGCTGTGTTGCTCATCATAAATCTCCTGTTCCTTATATGCAAATTAAACTCCATTTTAAAAGATAATTTTTCACATGGTGATCTCCTTTATTTGTGAAATACCAGTGATTCTTAATGTTAGGAGAGCCATCTCAGGAGTGCAGTGTAACCATTGCTTAGGGAGAAGAGAAGAAGGAGCAAGTTTGTTTGGAATAGTTTGGACATCAGTGCATGGGATGTTTCAAATAACTTATTAAGTTAGACACAGCACTAACACTGTTTGTAGTTTAGCTGTGGCCTTGTTTTCTTCAGCAGCTGCCTGAGTAACTTATCTTTGACTTTAAAATTCTGTCTTGTTTATATCAAATCTTCAAGGTTCTTTAACTCTTACAACAGTAGAACAGAACATAACCAGGCTGTGCAGACAAAAATGTTCATCTTCATCAGCAAACAATAACCCCCTTCAGCTCTTCATTTAAACCAGCCAGTTTATCTTCCTTCAATACTTTGAAAATAGTTGTGTGTGTATTGCTGGTTTTCTCTCTCACGCAGATGCAGGGTTATGGGAGCGGGATATAGAGAATGCAGATTTAATTAATTGGTGTACAGGTGTTATCCAAACAGGCCGTGTCTTACAGGACTGAGATCTGAAATGCAAGAAATTTTGAATATGAGGGGAAGGATGTTAAAAACTTTATGCAAGTCCTTAAAAAAATTAATAATCTGTTTTCATGAAAGGGTTTTAAAATCATCTGTAAATCATAACTTGTGTACTGCAAAAGGAAAGAAATGTGTGATAGCAAAGTACGGTACTATCAAAACTGTTCTTTCACTTGGCATGTTTGATAAGTCTTCAAGATAAGTCATGCTAAATTGAATGAAGCTATATGTTGTACAGTCTGAGACACGAGGGGAGAATGGATAGGATTGAGGAGCACTTAGCAGGACATTAATCAGATAGGCCACATTCTCCTTGGTGTAACTAATTCTTGCTCCTTTGACATCACTGGTCTGCATCACTTAAAATTCTGATCTGGCTAAGATGGTTTGGTCTGTGAGTTATAGTTGATGTTGGTGTCAACATACTGAGTATTTTGTATTTCTTAGGAACTGGAATAAATCCTGTCTCTTAGTCATGTTTTTTTAGAACTCGGCATGTGATAGCTGCAGGTTGGGAAACTTTCTAAAGAGTAAAAAAATTGAAAGTATCAGTTTTGAAAAACAAACAAACAAACCCCTAATGCTGAAATGAATTAGAATTATTCTTAAGTAACCAGTGTCAGGTCAGTAACCCAGTATAAGTCCTTATGTTTCCACATTGTCATATATCCAGAGATGTTTCTCACAGTGTGATGTCCTTGATCACACTTCCAGGTTTTTCTTTTGAAACTTGTTGGCAAATCCCTACTTCTGAAACAGCAAACTGTGCTGTAAAAAGATTAGATTATGCATACTTAAGAGTGTTTTTGGAAGCAAATACAGGCTGTTGGTCTCCCTGAGTGATTTTGTTGTTGACTGTCTGGCTGAGGTGGGGATGTGATTACAGTCACAGTAAATTTCACATTCAAAAGCAAATGAGCACTGGTTTTAGTTCCCTTGTTCCTTATTTGCCCTATTGAAACAGATACTCGTGTACCTAGTGCTGTGTAGTACAATGATGTGAATTCATCAAAACATGCATTAAGGGGCAACACTACACAAGGGTAAGGATATAAATATATTTTACAATTCTTAGCTTCCTATCATCAGAATAGTTCACGAGTGAATGTAAATTTACAGTAGGTGCTTATCAAATGTGAAAATGCTTGCAAATCAGAAACAAACTTTGGGACTATAAACATATTTCAGTGATAGTTCATGCAAAGAATATGTTTGATAGTAAGAAATAATGTTCTCTTTTAGTTTCTACATGGAGCAGGTTGACACATTATTGTATATGGAGAATTATAACACTTCTGAGTCAGAACACTGCACACGAGCTTTAATCCTCTAATCAGAATGCTTATTATTAGGGAACATGTAATGACATAAAATACTATTATTTATTTATAAAGCAAGAAAAGAGCATTATCAAGCATAAGGGATAATAAAGAGAAAGTGCAGTTAAATCAGTTGATTTTACTTCTGTCTTCCATACAGAAAAGTGACATACAAGCTCTCAGTCTTCTATGTTTTTTTAAATACTCGATAAAAATATTGAAATATGCTAATTTCTTGCATTAAAAAAGTTATCTGATATCTAAAAGTAAGTTTTGAGTATCCCCGTGACCAAGTGGTTTTTAAAACACTCGATAAAAATATTGAAATATGCTAATTTCTTGCATTAAAAAAGTTATCTGATATCTAAAAGTAAGTTTTGAGTATCCCCGTGACCAAGTGGTTTTTAAAACACTCGATAAAAATACTGAAATATGCTAATGTCTTGCATAAAAGAAAGTTATCTGACTTCTGAAAGGAAGTTCTGAGTACCACTGTGACTTGTACGTGTGTCCCATGTACGTGTGAGCTGGAATATTTTACTTCCCTAAAGCAGAACCCTATAAAATCTTTTGGGTTTGACTGTAAGATGCACTTGTACAGACAGTAATTGGCCTGTTACAGAGATATTAATTAACATGTTAGAAATGTTTTCTTTATTAATGAGAAATTCACACATACTATTTAAATTAATTTGTATAGTTTAAAATTAATTTATTGTGGCCTTCGATGACCTCAAATCTACTAAGACAAAGCTGGAGTATTGTACTAACTGTTAAACCATTCATTAAACATTTTATGCAAATAGTGTTTGTTTATAAACAAATTAACTGCAAGGATTTTCAAAACAGGTGCTGTGTTGTGAATGCGTACTAAATGATGTGGTACTGAAAGAATTAATTAGACCTTCAGATGTAATTAGTTGCAATAATTTGCGTGATTAGCGGCTTGGTTAAGAAGTAAGACACACACATTGTAATGCATGGAAGAGTCACTGCAGTAGCTTTGTCTTTCATACGGTGAAGATGAGATTTCCTCATGTTTAGGAAATTTTTCAAAAAATTGCTGACATAGCTGGAGTTAATTGCCAAGTATCCTGTAGGGGGTAACGTGGTTTTTTTTCCCTTGGCTTGTTGCAATGCATATGCATTGGAAGCAATACCATTTGTTTGTACCTCAATGAATTTTTAAAACAGAAGGCTGTTAACCCTAGATCTTCAAGTCTCCAGAGGAAGAACTGATACTTAACATGTTCAGGGTTAAAAGATGGGCTGTGTAAGCCCTATGAAACAGGTCCAGTGTTTCAAGATCCGTTCTAAATATTCATGTAATTTTTCCCCCCCTTGCAAGCACAGTTCTGATTTTTCTTCTCGTGCATCCAGCAATGCAGCCAACCATTGGAGGGGCATGAAGAGCGCCTTGGAAACTGGCATTAGTCAAAACCAATTAAAAAGAAAGTTGTGATCACTGATACTTAATTTATGATGATCACATTCCTAGTTATAAGAAATGTACAGTACCTTTGTGACTTGCAAGAAAGGTTTTTCGTCTTGCTAATGCCCTGATGCCCAGTGACAATGTTCAAGAGTGGCTTCGAAGTGAATTAATGTGGGGACTTGATCTTTGTTTTACCTGCTTGAAAAAGGTGGATTGACAGTAAACCACAATAGATTCACTTTAGTGGTCACTGGTGGAAGGTGCTGTTGCTTTGCTATTTGAAAAGAAAAGGCTGAGGATTTTGTGCCTTGAGGTATCAAGAATGCCCAAATATCCAAGTTCTGCACGCTTTGACAAAATTTACTGCTCTGACAATTCCCTTTTAATATGGTTAGAAACACACTTGGGGGGCCAGCATGTGTATTTTGGAAGAACAGGTGTGTTCTCTGTGAATCACATTGTCAGAAAAAGCAAAGGTTTCTAGGAAGAAGTTCAAGAAAAGTACAGAAGAAAAAGAAACAAAGGAAGTTTATTAAATCAGCTGTAAAGTAAATAAGTGCAATTAGCAACGTAGGAAATATGAGGTGATGAGAGGCTTCTCAGAGTATCAGAGTTGCCTGTGGTGAGTGTTCATTGGTTGAATGATCCAAGGAATTTGAACTTAAGCTTTTTTAATATGGAATTTTATTTGATCAGATTAAGCTATAGCAGTTTGAGAGATGAGATGTGGAGGAACTTTGCTTCATCTCAGATGGAAGTGGTCGTGTTAGACCTTGTTTGTTTCATGAACTAATGTAATGCTCCTGAGGCGTGGGGTACAGGAGACTTTGTTTAGAGGCTAAGCCTTGCTGCAGTTACCAAATTGTTTATGTTCTTTTAAGTTCTTGCCATATGATTTCCAAGAGTTTTTATGTAGCTGCAAATCTGACATAAGCAGTGAGAGCCAGCAGGAGATCTCTGGTTAAATGATGACCACAATGATGCTGTATTTGGATTAGTGACTGCGAAGTATTAGTGCTCACATATCTAAGGGAAAGTAAAACCTGAGCTTTTTATTGCAAACTCAGTGTGCAACACAGTTTATCTTAGGACTGAGCAGAACATAAGTGCAGTACTTCTTGCTGCTTCTCTTCTCCAACAGAATAGCTATTTACACTTTTAATTTACACTCTTAACTTCTTTTTTTTTAAAGCATGGAACTGAAATTGAATAAAATAAATATTAAAAATGACAAAAGAAGAACAAAAAGCATCATTAACTGCTGCACAGCTGCTGTGTGTCTGCTGTCACGGGGATTACCCTTAATTACTATGGATGAAGTTTGCTATCATTGGTTCTTTGGATGCCTCACAATTGGTTTATTTTTAAAGGAGTTCTTTCTATGTATGTTTTAATAGAATATGCAGCTGTTAAAGTTTCAAGGAAAGAAATCACTGTTTTAGACTTGAAGAGCCTGAAAATCATTTGACAGAGCTAACATAGGGATCCACTTGAATGAATTTATTTTTTTCCCTTCTGTAGTCTGTTTAATTCAGTTCTTTTATTTTAAGTGTGATGTTTGCAAAGTAGTCTTTAAAATGGGCTCTTCTCTATTGTGTTTGAATTTGAACAAAATTAACATTTGTATGTCATCAGTAGCTGCAATGCATAGCTCAAGGCAATGAAGGATAGAAAGTCAAAGAATATGGGAAATTTGATTAAAATGAGTGAGCAGTAGAAGGTCTTAAGGGTGGACATAGCTTACTCGTATTGTTTCTTGAGGCAAAAGAAGCTAATTCTATGGGATGTTTAGAAAATAGCTTTTAAGTATGAAAAGAAAAAGGTGTTAAAGTCAATAAAATTAGGTTTTAGACAATGTAATCTCAAGACTTCCCTCCTTATGTGTCTAAGTCCTACTTTGTCAAGGGGGCACAATGCTAAGCACGTAAATGTTCTCTGAGAGAACCTGTTTTCAAAGAATTTTCCCTGGACCTGTTACGATTTGGGATCAGTTGGATATTTATAAAGTTTTACTCCATTTTACTCACGAGGACGTGGGTTGCTCGGTAGATGATTTCATAGTTTGCCAGACTCCCCTTGTCTTTCATTTTGAGGCCTTGCTCTCCCTTTTGTCCCTGTGTTCAAAACAGTCCCCATGGCAACTTTTATACTTTTGAGTCTCCTGGATGGATTGACACGGGTACCTTAGGTACCTTTTCCATGTTTCAGGAGCTTTCTCGTCAACATTTCCTTTCCTTGCTATATCAGAGCTGGAAATATGACGTACTTTACCTGCTAGTTTCTTGCTGGGCTGCTTAATGCAGGCGGGCAGTTTTTGCAAGAGAATTTTAAATGAAAAATCATTTAAAGTAAAAATCAGAGGCATAGGACCCATATTGCTGGTACCAGTGAAAATCCAGTCTATAGATTAGTCAAATG
>VYZT01055742.1:2330-12473 GCA_013400735.1 Pomatostomus ruficeps | reverse complement strand
TTTTGGATATATAAGTACCTGGCTTATGGGCAGAGATCTGTATTAGGCTCCTGATTCCTCTTTTCAATGTGGTCCAGAGAAGTGGTTGCTGGATACAAACTGATAGAAAAGGTGAAGATAATAGTGTCACAGCAGTCAGCATTACTGTCTCACAGTAAGTAGGAATGGGAGGAAGGGCAGGAATCGTTTTCTTCTGAATTGTGATGTACTCTGTGCAGTCTCTCCCTCCATCAACCATTCTTTCCCAGCACATCATAGCAGAATAACCACTCCCATGAGATTGGTGAGCATGTGTGTGTTTCTGTGTGCATATCCCTGTACCATAACCCATACATGTTTAATGTTGTGTTGGAAAGCTGAACAGTAGTCAAAATCATCAGAAAGGAAGTCTGTATCTCATGTGACCACCCACCAAGCAGCCATGGGGCTGAGCCCAAGCCTGACTGCTAGACATACCAAATTTTGGCTAAGTCTGCACTGTAGATCCATGTACTGACAATAATGACACTTATTAACTGAGATACAATTTAATTTCCACTTAGGGCCATCTGATGGCATTTGGAATTTAAAGAGCCCCAGACACACATAGGTCCAAAGCAATTCCAAAGTCCTCAAACTATTAGATCCCATCAGTGAAAACTGGATCCGTGTTATCTTCTTTTACAATGTATGTGTACGCTGTAATTGTAAGGAGCAATGTACTATAACATTCGATCTCCTCGGTCTCAAGACTTCACTCTGCCACAAGGTTTCCTGGTATGACTTGCTTGGGTGGAGGTGGCAAACAGAATTGTTCTTAAGTTCACAAAGTGCACCAATAGTTTTGGGATATTTCTACAGTACTGGGGTTTCTGATCTTGTTTAGATAGCCCTCACTGTTACTGGTCTGCTTGTTTGCTTCACAGTGCTTTCAAAACATTGACATTGAGGATTACAGAGAGGATTGGTTTAATTTGCACATTTATGTCAACTTCTGTGAAAGGCTTTGGATGGAGAAAATGCTGAGGGTCAATTTTAGAGAAAAAGATATTAATTTGATACTCTCAAAATAAGCATTTTAAGATTTCATTCAACAAGCACATTTAACACTACATTTTAAACTCCTTTGAAAGGGTATCAAAAATCCAAGAAAAATAACCAACCACAAAAAAACCCCTTGACAACACTGAGATGTCACTGCAGGTACAATATATATATATTCAACCTGAAATAAATGCTCCCTAGTTTTGCATTTCAATAAGAAACAATGTAAAACATGTGAGCTATTACAAGCTGAAAGAATCTTTCCTCTAATTCTTTTGGGTTGACTTCTAAATATTGGATCTTTGCATAACCCTGATTCTGCAGGCAAGTTCTCTTACTGTTTTTTAGTTTTGCTGAAATGGAAGCAGGGAGGTGGTAAGAAAAATTTAAGAGATGGGAGGTGACAAATAATTTTCCTTTTTCTCCTACATTTTAATTTACTTAAGAGCTTTGTTCCCAGACTAGCAGCCATAGTGGAGACTTCAGTAAGATAAGAATACACAAAAACTTTACAGTGGTGAGGCTGGCTTGATAGCTTGTGATGACATGAAAAGAAATCCCTCCTAACTGGACCTGCAGTCCAGGCAATTCAGCTAAAGCTTTGACTACAGATAACCTCACTTAGCATTGTTATCTTAATGAAAGGCAAATAGAAAAGTCTTACATTTAAAGTTACCTAAGACCTACAAAGAAAATGCTTTCTTACAGAAGAAGCTTTTTAACCAATCCCAAACTTCCTCTTACAAAACAATTAATCCGAAATATTTTTTAAATACTTTCACCATATGTTCACCACTTTTAAAACCAATTTCTACAAATAATGTGTGTACAAACACACTTAGTGTTTAACATTGCTGACTTAATCCATGCTAGCTGTAATTTGTCTGTATACCGCTCATGAACCTAACTGCCGTACTGCATTAGAAATCATGAGATTGCATTCACAGCAGAAACACACTTAAAATTGACCTTAGTAACACCTTCAAAATGACACCTGTTATTTTTAAAATAACTCAACTAGAATTTAAGTAATTTATCACTGTCCATGCATGGTAATTCTTTTTAATATTAGAAATATTAGTTAACAGAAGTGTATACATCTCCACAAATACAAACTTTTCTGAGGTACAGAAACACTATCTCAGTGGACTTTTCCATCTTGCATTTTTTTGGGGAAGTGCATACTCAAAATGCCTTCATAAACAAGCATTTTAAACCTAAGTTGCATGATCAAGAGACAGAAATCTTGTTTGTCCTATTTATGGTTCTTGCTTACTAGAATTTGTTTAGGGGTTTTTCCTAAACTCTCTTAACACCAGGTCTTGTGCACTCCTTTTCCAGAGTAGGATCTAAACGGTGATGAGACATCAAGATGAGCTGCAGCTCTCTCTTTTTCCTTCAGCACACATAGTAGATTGAATTCTGGATAAGTTTTCTGCTCCTCCTCTCTCAAATGCAAGCAGTTTTGTGTGAGAGACAAACCTGGCTTTTTAAATAGCTTGCAGGATCAAGACTAATGTGTCCTCTTATCTGACTGGCAGGGATGGGAAGATCTGCAGCTCCAGTTTTAGCTTCATGTGCAGTTACTAGTCAGCTTACTGCAAATACTTCAGTAAACCTTCCAGAGAGAAAATGGTACCACTGTTTCTTGTGCTTAAGGAAGAAACTAAAGAAACATCTTGCAAGATTGAAATTATGCTATACATCATAAAGACCTAGTACCAAGCGTACACATTTTTTTTGTTACTCTGTCCTGCAACTTAAGGAATAGTCAGATACATCCTGGAATACTTAAATACTTCCACATGAACAGGGCAAAACAAAAAGAAAATTCCAAACAAACAAATCCCAGACCACTGGTTAGTTGTGGTACACACATTAAGCTCTTTCACAAATGAAATTGTGCTGTAATCAAGCTCATTTTGGAAAAGGGGATAAAAATTAGTAAACCAAAGGGGAAAAATAATGACTCTAAATGGGCCAAAATAGCAGATCTATTGGAAACATGACAAAAATGGGATGTTAAGGAAAAAAAATAAGTGGAGTCAACAAGGTTACACATAAGTAACACCTTAACATTAAACAAAATCTATTTTCCATTTTGACCTGGAAACCTCTTCCATTAATTACTAAAATCTATTTACACAGCAACTAGATAAAATCAATCTGATTGCTCACACCATTTTTGGCTCACTTTCTATGGACTCTGAGCATTCCACAGACTGGCTTAAGAGAAGTCGATAGATCTTCTGAGTTTCCATGTTTTGCCTCCTACAACACTGTCCTAGCCATGATTTCTGCTATGCAAGTTCTTCTGTACGGGATATGCAGCATTTTGTTCCTGGCTCTGTCCCCTTACCCCCAGCAAAGACATGTATGGAGGCCATGCTTCCTTCCAACCTTATATGGAGGCAAAGTGTGTTCACCAGTATCTCTGTCGGGCTTGTTATGAGGGGTTCTGACAGGCCCCATGGCTGAGCTCTCTTACATTAGCCAGACCAAAAGCACAGTTTGGCAAAAGTAGAAAAAAAAAAAGACAGAGAAAAGCAGACAGAGAATAGACAGTACTTGGAGGACTGAGAGAGACACAAACCTTCTTCTACACTTATTCCCCTTCCTCCTAGGAATGTCCAGGAAGCTTCCCAAAGAAGTGATATCAATACATTATGTGGGATTGTTCCAGTTACAACATATATATACTCTGAGCCCATCGATTCAGCTAAGACAAAGACACAAGTATAGGAAATATTTCTTCTGCCTTGGAGAATACTTCCTGTTAGGTAGGCAGAGTCTCTCAAAACAGAATGTAAAATACACCTGGATCAGCTGTACTATGGCTACAAATGAGCCCTGTTGGAAGATTTCTGAGACAGGTATGTGCTTAGCTTTAATATCAGTAATGAGGAACTTCAGAATTTAACAAAGTCTGTTTAAAGTAAAATCACCTTTATTAGATGACTTACTCTTTTTCTTATATCTTGGACAGCTGAACTCTATCAATTTATTACTATGATCTTTCAAAACTTATGCCACAAGTCAGAGTTACATTTTCTCTCCAGTGATTCTGAGACTAAAAGAAGGTGCATTTCTCCCCCATATTTAACCAGAGCCAAAATTAGCTTTTAAGTAAATCTCCATCTACCTCAGCATATAGACATCAAAGAATCATGTTAATGTTTTTACAGCATGGCCTGTCTCACTCTTGGTCATATTTTCAGCTATGGTTCTCTGGCAGCAGCTTGTAACTTAATTAAAACCATCAAGATATCATTAGAGAACAGAAAATTGTACAGCACTTCCAAGAAACCCAAAACCAAATCCGTACAAATTCTGATTTTAACAGCCCACTAACAGTTTTACCTCATGGTCTGACCTTGGCTTTCAAGGGAACTCTGCGGAGTGCTGGTGATGCTAGCGAGCAGTAGCAATGCGTTTCCCTCTCTAATCTCAGCTGGCAAAAGCTGCTGGCTTCAAGTACTTACTTGAAGGGCTTTTCCCCAGTGTGTGTCCGGATGTGATTGTTGAGTGTTGTGGCCCCAGCGAAGGCACGGCCGCAGTAGCCACACTTGAAGGGCCTGTCGCTGGAGTGCGTAACGACGTGGTTCCTCAGCTCGGAGGGCTGAGAGAAGGACTGGGAGCAGTGACCGCACTGGTAGGGCCTGCAGTGGGAAAGAGAAACAGCATGCCATCAGTGCTTTCTGTCGGCATGAGCAGAAAACCATCCAGGAGGGAGCACCTGATCTCCCCAGGAAGCTCCAAAGAGAACTGTGGGTGCACTTCTCTGGGTCTTTCTTGGGAGACACATACCCAAAACTTCACAACCTCTTTAACAAACATGAAATTCTAGGGCAGGAATTAACTGAGAGCCGATGGGGCCCACAAACCATAACTCAGCAAACCGGTGAGCCTGCACTGCACATCATATGCCTGCCTTAGTTCTCTCAAAGTCAACACAGTACTCCTCAGTCAAAAAAAAAGATCCACACACATAGGAGCTAAGGAATTCATGAAATCATCTGTCTGTTGGCGCCAGCTACAGTCTTACCTACAAATGCCTGATGATTATGTGTATATCCTAGCTGTATTCTGCAGCTATTTACAATTAAACTCTTCATACTGCTTTGGAGGTTTTTAGAGATCACCTACTTCAATAAGGCACTTGGAAAAAAGACCACCATATTGCAATTATCTCTCTATTTTCTTACTTCTGTTGAAAATCTTTGCATTTAATTTACATTTTTTTCCCATCCATATTGAAAATGCCTTTTTTGGGGATCTTGAAAGGAAACCCAGAGCTGAGGTTTTCAATAACACATTTTGTTAAAAGTAAACATAACAAACAAACACACAAAACTGACTGATATGTCACAAATTCAGAATCATAACAAGCAGACTACAAACACAGAAAAAAAAGGGTACAAGACAGCAATGTGAGACTGGTCTGCTGAAATGCTAACTAAAATAAAATGCCAAGAAACTTTATCTATATATTTCTCTTTGGGAAAAGTGGCTTAACAGCAACATCCTACAGGTGTTTTTTTCCCATTTCGCATTTGTTTTAGGTTAGTGGCAGAGTTCTAAATGCTTATCAGACTTTTTGTTAAGAAAATTAAAGTGTTTTTGTTTTTTTTTTTTCTAGAGGGATAATAATGATTTTTACCTTACACAACATTTTTAACTCGTGATGTCTGTGTTTCCAGAGCCAATGGCCAACACAACTTAATTGCTCTCTCTGTAATAAATGTATATGTTTAAATGGCTAGAAACCAAAACTAAAGGGAAGGAGACAATGGTGACCAGGCATGTACAATTCAATTAAGTGCAAAATAAAGTGAACTATCTCATTTGTCAAGTGAACTGCTTAATTGTGGCTACTTGCATCACTGAACACAAATACTATTATTTTACAGTGCTTCAGAGCACTGAACCCTGATTGTAGAATTTTTTAGCTTGATTAATAGCTCAGTATTCATCAATAACTCAATAGCTTACAATTTTAATTACTTGCATTTGAAAATCTAACTACTCTCCAACAAGTTTGAAAGTAATATATAAAAGCTGTGGAAAGGTGATTTAGATGATGTGGCCCTTAAAGATACACAGATATATGTAAAATAATATTTAAAAGCCCCAAAGAACAAACTGATTATTTGTTTCTCTTACTGGAAGACAAGTAGTAACATGTCCAGTTTTCACCTTTCATGGAGTCCAAAGTCAATTTGCACAGAAAATATTTATCAAATTTGGTGTGAAATTTAAAGAGTTGTTAAAATAGAGATGATTGGTGAATGTAGACTTGTATGGATATTTTCAAATCAGACACTTTTGAATAAAATAATGCAGTAATACATGCCATATCCAAGAAACATTGATTTTTTTAATAGTGAAGGAGACTATTAACATCTATTAGCCTCTGGTTATCTATTTTTAACAGCAATCACAAAAAATGATACAATGCGACATAAAACCAATTAATCTTTTATTTTTTTAAACAGTCAATGTGATTTATTTAATGCAGTGAAAATTCATACTGTAACTTGTCTGCAAACAGTTAAAATTTCAAATCAGATATAAGTGAACATTTTGATGCCAAACAATATGGGTTCAACCCCTACATTGCCTCAAAACAAATGTTTTCTTTACAAAGTACTCAGACTATATTTCACTGGCTTATGCGCAAGAAAAGAAGCCCTGTAAAGGATTGTTAGATCACTTTGACTGCATTTTTCTGATTCATCCACATCTTGGGAGAAAAACTATTAAAGAAGGTACCCTTCTTTTTATAGAGGATGCATTTTTCCAGTTTAGACCCAGGTAATTCTGATTAATACTAAAATGTGTAATTTTTTAAAACCTAGATACACGATCCATGTTAAGCAAAACTCATTTTTAAAAGAGAGCCTAAAAATACATTCAAATACTGTAACAGCTTAAAAATACTCTAATTTGCGAAACTGCAGATTTAAAGATGCCAAATTCTGACAACTTTTGGATACTATTATTTTTCAAAGAGCAAAAAAAACCTGCATTCAATAAGTATAAAAGTTATGATCCTGTTCTCTGGTAACCCTTTTACTGTGCTCAGAAATTTTTTCTTGGAAGAAAATAAAATCAATATGTTATTTTTCAAAAAATTAAATGAAAGTGGTGCTGAAGGACTGAACACGAGCAATGCTTGGTTCAGTGAGTACATTGACATGGTCAGAGCACGCCTGCCTTTGATGTAGCAGTTATGTCTTCTGCCATCACTTTTGTCTGCACTGGGACAATGAATTAAGATGGTGACCTCGCTATAACAGAGTTTTGCAGACAGAAGGCACAGGGACAAAGTGACAGAAATGTTGGTCTTCATAGGCTGTACTCTCAAAAATCCACTGCTGGACTGAAGGCACTCCCAGCTCAGAAAAACTAATTTCTGTGAAATAACCAACACATATACTGTACCTTCTTGAGCTTCACAGTATCCATATGAACCAAAACCTTACCAGACAGTAATTTTAATTTACAGTTCAGAACGGCTAAATTGATTACAGCAATGTGCAGATGACCTGACAGCCATCAAAAGCAGCTCTAATGTTTTTTATTAAACACCTAGTTACATGGGGTCTTTCAGCTCTACATCTTTCTTTTTGAGCTTAAAGAAAGGAAATTTACTTACCCAGAAGCAAATTTTCCTATTGGAAAAATTACACAGGTGTTATCAATCCCCTGCATCATTGATAATCTGTCTAGGTTTACTGACATGTAGAATCCACCAGCTTTTTCTAGAGACCCTAATCTCACAGTCTCTGACTATATGACGGCCCACTGTAGGAACACAGGCCATCTAAAATTGAAATTCAGAGAGCAATTTTAGTGTAATAGATTTTAGGTTTTCTGATAATTTATATTTTCAGCTTTTCCAAGTTGTTCGAGTCACAATTTTCAAAATTAAAACACTAAGGAATACATTTTGCTCTCTAAGTTGGACAGTCTCTTGAATGATTTTGCTCTTTAGTGATGTCTTTCTTGTCTTAAAATTTTCTTACTTTTGCAGCTGTTATTTTCCTGGGTGAAACTACATCATGTATGAGATCAGTACAAAACTCATGTTCCCGTATAAGGCTTACTGCACCTCACCAAAGCTCATGCTTTGTGCAGGGGCTGAAGAACCTTTAATATGTACAAAGCATGTTAAGAGAAAAGAATAGAAAAATCCATATCCTTTCATCTGGAATAGCTACTGACAGACAACTGTACATTTAGATTGATTCTTTTTAGATTTTCATTTAGCAAAACTGACATAGCTCTATTTGTCTTTTACTATTCCTCTGCTAAAACAATATATTTTCCAAATTCTGACCCCTTAGTATATCTGTTATAAATTTATTTTCTACATCATAAATTATTAACTCTTTGAATTATTAGAATCTTGAAAAATCCAATCATTATTTCCCACTGCATTTTCAAATTATTTCCTTTATGATGAATAGGTTTTCAGTATGGGCTCTTCAGAAGTGAATTTGCTCTTTTCAAGGGCCGTATGGAATATCAGTGCAGTTCTTAGAAGAGAAATTTCTCATAAGAGTGAGTTCCCAAATGCTTGTAACTCTATCGCTGACACACTCTCAGCCCAGCGAGACAAAAAAGCACAGCACTGTAATTCTTTTCCCTCAGAAAGAGCAAGAAAAGTACCAGCTGAAAGAAGAGACTGGTATGTGGTTGCAAGTGCTTTTCTCCCTGTTGAGGACTAAGAACTAGAAAACCAACATGACCATGGAAATATAGAATGGTCTGTGTTGAAAAGGGTCTTAAAGATCATCTTGTTTCAACTGACCTGCTATGGGCAGGGACACTTTCCACCCAAGTCCCCATCCTATTTGTCCTCTATCATTCCCAGAATGGGGCACTGACAGCTTCTCTGGGAAAATTTCCAGTGTGTCTCACCACCCTCACACTAAAGAATTTCTTTCTTACCTCCAGTCTAAATTGACCCTCTTTCAGTTTATAGCCATTATCCATTGTTCTATCACTAAATGTCCTCACAAAAAGTCTCTCTCCATCTTTCTTGCAGGCCCCTGTGGGTACTGGAAGGCTCATATAAGGTGTCCTTGAGTCCTTTTCTTCTCCACACTGAACAGCCCAATCTCTCAACCTGTCTTCATCCCTCTGATCATCTTTGGGATTCTCCTCTGGACTCTCTCTAGCAGATCCACATCCTTCTTATGTTTGAAACCCCAGAGCTGGTTGCAGTGCTCCGGGGAGGATTTCACAAGAGTTGAACAGAGGGGGAGAATCACCTGCGGCTCGCGCTNTGCTTTTGATGCAGCCCAGGACATTTTGGCTTTCTGGGTTGTGCGTGCACATCTGGCTCATGTCCAGCTTCTCATCCACCAACATCACCGAGTCCTTCTCCTCAGGGATGTTCCCAGTCCATTCTCCACCCAGCCTGTGTTTGTGCTTGGGCATGCCCTGGCCCACATTTAAGACCTTTCACTTGCCCTTGTTTGACTTCATGATGTTCACGCAGTCCCAGACTACTTGTGGGCTTCTTTTCTGCCTTTGAATTAATCCAGACGTCCCCTGTTCATCTATGTAGGCCTCCTGGCAGTTTTGTCTGACTTCCTCTTTGCTCCTGAGCTTGGAAGAGGTGGTTGATCTCACAGTCTCAAAGAGTGGGACACAGGGCTCCCTTGAACCCAGGAGAGCATTTTACATTGTTATAAGGGCAAGGCTGCCACACACCACAGCCTCTGCAAGAAACCCTAAAAGGAGGGCAGGTTGAAGTGGGGCCAGCATCAGCTTTCAGGACCAGGCCTTTGTACAATGCACAGCTTTAAAAGCACAGCTGCAGTCAGATTTAAGTCACAGTTGTTCTCACTGGAAGGTATTTTTAAGGAATGCCTTCTCCTAGCAAGTTGAATTAAGGTTGGAGAACAAAGTGACATCTCAGGATACTGCTAGCTTGCACAAAGAAACATTCCTAGCATCAGCCGAGCCATGGGTGGCTACCTTCACTGCCTGTAGACTCCACATGCCCTGCTGTCTTGAGCACCTCAGGCACCATGCAGCAGCAGGGATGGCAGAGCTGGACCTGCTGGGAGTACTGCAATCATCCGTTACACAGGTTTGTGAAGAAAC
>VYZT01055740.1:0-50888 GCA_013400735.1 Pomatostomus ruficeps | reverse complement strand
CACTGGAGGCATTGCGGCAGTTTTGCACATAATACATCTAAGGTACTGATACACTCCAACCAGTTAGATCACTTCACAAATTAACTGAAAATCTACCAGCTTGCTTGTTTGTGGTTGGGACATAAGAACCCCCAAACCTCTGGCTTTGGCAAATCAAGAAGTAACCTCCTTTGAATGTTGTTCTCTAGAGCTCCTGCACTGATTCTTCCACAGCCTGCTCCTCCACAGGCTGCACAGCTTCCTGAACATACACAATGAATTCTGAAGCCTCTCCACCCTGGGTATAGACAGTCACCGTCTCGATCCCCTCCACCTCATCTGAGGACACAACCAGGTGATGCTGCTCCGCCAGCTCCACCGAGGCCTGCTGCAGCGTCTCCTGGATCATCAGCGTGTGGTTGGCCGACTGCTCCTCTTCCTTCACCTGCGGAGACATGGCAGAGCTTACAGAAATCTCACCTGCCCAAGAAGTACCTGGTATTGTGATGATTAATGGAAATACAGCACACAGATTAGCAATCACCTAGTTTTGAAAGAAAGCGTCCCTTTTACAGAAAATGCGAACACTTTTGACTAATGAGTGTGTAGTTAGGCAGAACCCTGAAAGCAGCAACACAGCCTCTCAGTTCTGTGCACAGAGAGCTGCAAAGTTCCAGGAACAGTGGTCTTTGGGGACAGCTTTAATATCTCAGCAGCCACTCATTCAAAAATGCCCTTATTTAAATAAATCTGAACTCAATTCCTCTAGTAGCACCGAGATGAGAATCCATCCAAAACCTATGAGAAAACATCTACTGCACCCATGCCTTTTTTTTCCTTCAGTCAATGACTGCTCACAGAAGTGCAAATTTCATTGTAAACCTTAAGGGGTTTTATTAGAAAAATGTGCAATGTAAGTATTATTGAAATAGATTCCTAAGGCCTACTGCTTGTGAGGCAGCAATGTTTACATTATTGAAAGGAGAGTGACAGAAACAAGTGAAAATAAAAGAATTTTTACTGAACATTTTGCTTCTTGTCAAAATTTTAAAAAGCAATGCAATCTGGTGTTCAATTCAAAATTCATACAGGTACCTGTCAATTATTGAAACACAAGTATGTACTAGAATTCAAAACCAAATCTTAATCCTCTACCAGACCCATACAAAATTCCTATGCAAAGTACTCCAGGCAAGCATAAATAAATTAGAAAACTGTAAGTCATGTGGAAGAAATGCATTCTCTCAAGTGTTAGTGATAAAATAATCTACTTTGAAGGACAGAAGGGAACAGCAATTTTTCAGTATGCAAGACATATGCAAAGGCATTTGTTAGTAGAAGGTGTCCCTGCCCATGGCAGGAAGGTTGGAATGAGATCATCTTTAAGGCCCTTTCCAATCCAAACCGTTCTAGGAATCTGTGATTCCGTTTCCTGCAGCTCAGTGTGCTCTCACAGCACTGAACTCTTCAGTGATCTTAAAAAGAAGAGGTCAGACATAGTAGATTCTACAAGGTATGGAATCTAAATAATTGAAGTTAGAAAGGGCTAATGTTTTTTAGTTAGAAGCTGACTCAAAAGTAAACAGCAGTAGCACAATCAAATTCAAGTAAATATAATTAAGATCATTAATGTTGTTTAAGAGGGGAGTGGGAACAGATGGGAAGAACTACAAAGAAGATTCCAAGGATCTATTTGGTCCCTTAGAGACCAGCAAAGAGAAAAAGAAGCCCTGCATGTTTGTTTTCCTGATGCTCTTACTGCATTTTTTCCCTAAGCAACCATTCCCTTTGTTATATAGCGACTTTGCTTCTGACTTTTCTATTTCGTGTTTAAAATATCTGTCAGAAGATTTCAGAGATGCACAATCCCCTTAGGAGTTCACAGCACTTTGAACTTACGCTCAATTAATTAGGCTATAGAAAGCTTTATCTTGAACAATAACAAGTATGTCCAGGTGTTAAATTATTCAGAGGCCCCCAAGTCAGTATGGCTGTAATATACTGATGAAATATATGTGGATTTTATCTGGTGGAAGATTTAACATCTAAAGGGAATTTGGCCTTTGTCACTGACCACATGCAACAGCACAGTCGTACGTACTGATGCTCACTCTGGCTTTGTTGCACAGGATTCAGGTTAGAGGGATAAAAATACAGAATGGAATGAAGTCCTTTCCACATTCTGTTTCTTTCACCAAACAAATCTGAATGTTTTATTTGAAATATATCTTTAAACAGCTCCTGCTGATGTTCAAGCTCAACACCCGACACAAGTAGGTGATGCTGGATGTTTTCGCTGATACAACAGAATTTGCAACCACCCTCAGAAAAAACAATGTATGTTGTCTCAAAATACAGGTATCATAGAATCAAAGAGTCATGGACTCATAGAATGGTTTGGATTGACAGGGAACTTGGAGATGATCTAGTTCCAACCCCTCTAGTGTTGTTCCTCTAGACACAGCCAGCGTGGCCTTAAACACTCCCAGGGATGTGGCATCCACAACTTCTCTGTTCTCAGGTCTCACTATCCCCTGAGTAAAGAATTTCTTCCTAACATCTAATCCAAGTCTCTCCTCTTTGAGTTTACAAACAATTCCTCCTTGTCCCTTCCCTATCTGACCATGCCAAATGTCACTCTCCCTCTTTTTGTAAGTCCCTTTCACCAACATACCCTTCATGAATGGAAGCTTGAGCCTCTCCTCAAAAAGCAAGAAGCTATGAAAAAAACCATGGCACTGTAAACTTGTTTCTCTTGCTGCTCCCAATGCACCCTTTACTTTTTAATTATTAAAGAAACCCTAAATTCTACTGAGAGCAACAGAGTTTTAGTGAATTCATACACCAAACTCCCTTTTCATAACTGTCCTCTCCTCTTTCCTGAGGGTACCAGCTCCCCTGTCAGCTCCTGTGAAAGTTAAGGACATCCACAAGATCTGCTAATAAATATTGCAACAGGCCATGAAAAGTCTAATCACCACTGAATTCAGATAGGAAGCTGCAGTTAAAAATGTTAGATAATTAGAATCTCAGCTTGTTATGAATCAGCTCACAATTACAGCCCTGGATGCTGGAGATGCTCTGACAAATACAGAAATAGGGGTGTCTAAATTGTGGCCCTATAATTATGCAATATACACGAATCCCTCGTTTTAGTGCACTACACATAACCCTCTGACAACATGCCTCAGGCCAGAAAAATTACACTACATTTGCTAAGAGCTGCAAGAATGCACAACACAGTATGAGATGGATCTCACTGTTGTCACTCTAAATCAAAACCTATAAATAATTTTAAATATAGTTTTGTGAATGCACATGAATAATGAAGAAAGGAAAATAAATAAAGCACAGTTGGCACAAAAATGAAATGAAAGCAGAATCTCATTCAATTCAATAGCAGCAATCTAATACTTACTCAGTTTTATATGCTTTTGAAATGAAAATAGCCAATAAAGAAAGTTAATTTAACCTCCCTACCTGACTTTATCCTGTGGGTTTATTACCCTTGTCATGCAGGGTAAAGAAAACGAATGCCTTTATTTCTGGTGTTTCTAGCTTCCAGTATCTTTTTTGGACAGCTATCTGTAATCCTTTTAGTTTGACAAATCACCACATTATTTGGGATATTTACATTTCAAATCAGCTCAATGTTTACATGCTTCTGCTTGGTTCCTATTAGATTGTTCCACAGGGAATAGTCTCGAAATGTTAATTTACATCCCTCAAATTGATGAAACAGTGGGACAGCTGCCATCTGAATGAACGAAGTCACTACACTCAATTCTCTTTATTGGCTTCTGAAATCTTTTGAAGAGTAGCATCCAAGACCTCTTTTCTGTTTGAGAGTCAGCTGAAAAGCATCTGTCTGCTTATCCTTCATTAGAGAGTGACAGCAAGGAGCTGAAGCCACACACAGCTGGCACATTAAATCAACTCACTACCTGCATAAATATTCTTTATTAACTAAATCTGTCTCTCACAAAAGCCAATGGGACTTTCACCGCCATGTTTTCATAAGAAGCTCAACATCTCTAAACTCTAAATGTTCTTAATTTACATATCCAAGGACCATCCAAATACAGGGAAGTATTCATTACAAATGGGTCTCTCTTAAAGCACTCTCTTCCTCTCAAAACAAGAAAGTCTTTTTAAATTTGAAATAAATTAATTCAAGCCATTAAGGAAAATATACTTCTTCCCTTTCCTGAAAAGGAGTAAAAAAATATTTGCAGTAAGATGCTGAAGTTTTTTTTCCTTACTCTAGATCTCATCCTGTGAAATACTGTAATATCTTCAATTTTATTTGAAGTCAGCAGGAGTTGCAGGTCCATTGTGCTTAAAACAGTTTTGCTGGGCCTCTCCCCAAATCCTCAATGGAATCTCTCCCTTGATTTCAGATTTCTTGCTGCTTTTCAGTTTATCATGAAGCAGAAAAGTTAATCAACAGAGATCTTTCAGATTTTCAAAACCTTATCCTAGGCTACAGATGCTCCTATTTATATCATAAAACATCAGTAAGAAAATATACAAAATATCTGCAGAAAGGATTAAAATGAAAGCATTTTAAATCACAGAGAGCACCTGGCTATGTGATGTGTCAGCTCACAGTGATGCCTACAAGTTTAATTCAGTATCATTTGAGTAACTTCAGCCCTTTCTCAGTTCTGGTTTACATATGGTTATATTGTGTGAAAAAAGACACACAGAAAACACTGTAATTTGATCATTTGAATCTTTATAATGAGCTACAAAACAAAGACAATCTGGTGCACAATGGTTTCGGAATAATAAGAGGTTTGAGTATGAAAGACTGGCTTTGCATAAAAAAAAAAACCAGCAGGGAGACAAATCTTCATATTGGTAATGCAGATTTTTAAAAAGTTTTAGCAATTGGCTGGTTGAATATACCCTGACAGAGGGACTGTGACTGGACATGGCACTCATCTGGCAAAATGCTGGATCACCCCACTTCCTTTGGAGGCAGAATGGCAACACTGACATGGTTTTAGGAGCTCTAATAGGACAGGGACCTTGACATGAGATTTTATCTGTATGTTACAGAGATGGGGAGGACTCCACAAAGGCTGAGGAAACAGGGCCATCTGCCTCAGTTAAAACTTTCCATTGCTGTTACTGTCACGGGAAGCATCAAATTGCTCCATGTTCCAAAGGAACTACAAAACTGACAAGCAACATATATATATAACTCCATATAATGGCAAACTTTCTCGATTAACACCAGCACCCATCATCATGTCAGGACCAATCCAAGCCAGACTGAAACACAAGGTGTGCTGCTGAAGTACAATGTTCAGCAGCCTCTGATGTGACAGCCATGCTAATATTAGGTATTTACTTTTGAAGATGTGCCATGCTATAAAATTCTTTTCTGTGATCTGCTTTGAGCTGATGTATAAAATCTTTGCTCTGCCTTCCTACTCCTGTCACTTTGAAGAAAGTGACTTACCATGGCAGGATTTTACTGGAGCCTGAAGAGATCACGGAATAAAAGGATGAAAGGAACTAAAATAAAGGGTGAAACACATGGAAATCCAGCGTTTTCTGGTTATCTTCTGATAAAGATCCGTTTAGTTATTGTAACAGTTGATATACTTATTCTCCAGAACACATTATGTCTAGGTTAAAAATAGGTTACTATGCTTTTCAGGAATATATTTAACCCTTCACTTCAGTCTACAGAAGTAGAAAAAACATCAATCCTGTCTCATCTTTCTGACTGGAAGGAAAAGAGAGAGAATTCAGCAGCCAACTACTGCTCTTTATTGTTAATATTAATGTAGTGATTTGGATCAGGACCTGGATTGTATCAGCTATCCTACATGAAAAGAGTAGTTCATGCCCCAAAGGCCTTACAATTTCAGTATCATTTCAGTATAAACCAAGAGACATTCAGCAGACACAGAAAAAGGGAGGTGAGAGATAAACATAAATGAGACAGTGGTACTTCTGTGTGACAAGCATTAGTATCAATAATACAACAGTCTATCCACAGATAATTACTGCCATCATATTTTTGACAAGTAATTGGTATAAATTATTCCTCATTAAAAATCCACATAACTAAGCACAATATGGAAGAAGGCATTAAGTAACTTGCTTGAAAAAAGTAATGAGCAATTAAATTTTCATGGACTGAGCAAAGGTAGGAGCCAAAATCTTTACACCTAATGAGAAATGGGACTCTAAGTTGGAAAGGAGTAAAAAAAACCTAGGAAAGGAAAACAAAATTTTGTTTGATGTGGCAAAAAAAGGAAAACCAAGTAAACAGGATAAAGAGAGGGTGATGTCAAGAAGAGGAGGGAAAGAAATCTTTGAGGTTTTTTTCTGAAAGGATACAAGAGACAAAACATACACTGTGAAAGTCAGAAAAAAGACTATCAGAGTTAACTGTAGCATAAAATAATGATGGCTTGGACAACCATTGTAGCTAAAAGGATCAAATGAGAAACAATATAGAAGTCATCACTAAGAACAAATTGGCACCATTTAGGTATTCACCTGCAGGCAAGGCCCAAGAATGCTCCTGAGGAGGACATCAGCTCTCTGGCCTGAACAATAGGAAAGACATCCCACAGGGTTGAGAAATAAAGTGGACTTCTGATGAACAACTGTGCAGAAAAGCTGATATAATCACCTTAGTGATTAATAATAGTGATTAGTGATAATGACTAATGATTACCACAAACTTCTCAGCCATCTTCAGAGAGAGCTCAAAGGGATGGCACTAGAGCACACAAACCCAATACAGTATTACAGGCCTAAAAAGAGCAAATTACCAGCAAAATGAAAAAAAAACCCTGAAAAACAGATAACATGCAACCAAATTTAACTGGTTACTATAGTGCATACCAATGTAAAACTTTGGTTTGGAATCCAAAATTCTTCTGCTCTGGTTCAGTGATTTGATGTAAAAATAAAAATTCATATTTGGACAAAGAACCATACATCAAAGAGATCTGATAAAAATAATAAACTGCTTTTATGAAAAATAAATTAATTAAAGAAGAAAGTATCTTTCTACCATTACACATGTCTTCTAACAAACACTGGAAATGGAAGAGCAACAGTTTGAAGGGAAACAGACCAAGAAGGGGAAACACTTCTGATGTTCTGGTCAATGCAGTGAGGGATTCAGAAACTAAGCTTGCATGGATGTTCTTCAGATACTGTGAAACCTAGAATATGCACTTTGAATATTGTTTCCCTGGTGAGTAACTTACAGCACTACACACTGAAAGAGTCTCCTCTGCAAACAATAAGATATCAGGGGTGCTCATTTCTGAGGGTAAGGTCTTCTCACAAGAAATTCAGTATTTAAATCAACAAATGTTTAACTTGGAAGAAACTTTTTATGAAACAAGTAATGTCCTTCTTTGATGTACACTCAGAAAGAAACAACTATCCATCAAGGCAGCGTGTAGCGAAACACTGTCTCTGTTCTAGTTAACACACTTTCCACATTGTGTGGAAAACCAGTCTTTGAACACAGGCCTGCAGAGACTGTAAATCAAGAGTGTGTGTGTTGCTGGCCTGACTCGTCCTCCAACCCTGCCTTACGTCTGGCATGCGAGTCAGGAAAATAGTCCACCCCTATAAATAACGGGCTGAACAGCCTCTTCTAGCAAAATAAACAAAACCCCAAATGAATCAATATCCACCCTAAGGCACAAGGGCAGAAGTACATCTGTGACAGGACACGGAGAGCTGAATGTGCAGAAAGGAAAGTGTCTTGTGTTACCCTTCCAGTTCCTCCACCTTCCCACGTGCTGTTCCCACAAAACTCCTTTCTCCCCAATCTCTTGCCTGTATTTACCATCCACAATGAAGAGTATTCCCTGCCTTTTCTAAGTATTTATTAGCCTCTTTCCTAGTTATTCTTCAAACTTTGCACTCTTTCCTCTCTCCTTTTCCCCACCTTGTGACTTTTTTGGTCTTTAAGCAGAGCAGAACAACTCAAATGTCATGCTATGAGTATCTTCATTAGCTCTTTTATAAAGAGATCCAGAGTGGATCCCGAGTAGCTGAAAAAGGATGGACTTCTCCTGCCATGCTGATCAAAGCCTCAAAGGGCATTTTTGCCAGTCTCAGATAGTATTGGTAAAACTTCACATTGTTAACTTTCTTTTTCCTCAGGCATTTGGTGTATATTACATTCCTTAGCAGCTGCATAATTTCAGAGCTCGCACAACTGGATTTATCCCAAATTGAAAAAATTTAACTTTGATAACAGATTAGTATACTGACTCACAGGCAAGATTAAGATAAAATCATTTCAGGCTCTGGACACAACCTTGGAAAGGTCTCATACACATGACACTGACAGGGCCAACAATGATTCCTATTCACCAAGCATAATGCAAGCTAAGCAGGGCTAACTTTGCATTTGGGGGTTTAAAATCATAAGTTGAGTCCCAATTCTGGCTGGAATTGTTACTGCTATGTTGTCAAAGCCTTCTCTTTTATATAATCATTCATATAAACAAGAAATACGAAGTTCCCTAAGTCAGAACTGAAATTTTGTTCTCAACATGCAATCCAGGAGCTGTGAGCTGTGAAGAGACAATCTGATCTTGATTTCACTTCCATTATAATGTGTACTTATAATTTAAGATACTTGCAATAAGACTACTAGCAGAACAATAATTTAATATAAAGACCCCTCAAACACGGTATCCTTTCTGTCCTGTGACTTAACAGAAAACAATTTTAAAATTATACCAATTATACCTACTTAAAACACCAGATATCTTCCACGGTGCTGAAAAGGACTTAGGGATAAAGACAGAGTTTGTTTCTGGAGGTAAAATTGTTGCATTAACCTGAAGTTCTACAAGCACAGCATACTGCAGGTATGTGAGCACACAGGTTAGGGAAGTGCTAAAGGATAAGCATGGCAGCATTACTGATGGTACAGCTGGATTCATACATGATTTTAAGGATTAAGTCTAAATAGGACTTAAATGAGTGAAAGTAAGGACGAGGACACCTGTGGGAGAAAGAAATTTCCAGGAAGGAAAGAGAAGACAAAAACAGGAACACTAAAGTGCAACATTTACAGCAAAAGAATTCTTTTAAAGCATTCTAGTAATTTAGAATTTAGAATAAATTTCTTGGTGCAAATAGAGAAATATGAAGGCAGCTTGCAAAGGCTAGCTAAAAATGAGGCATGAAAGGAAGAACTGATATAAAAAATGGATAATGTATGTCCTCAGAGAAAAAGAAAAAAACAAACAGCATAAAAATCAGGACAACTACAATAAATGTTGTTAAGGGGGAAAAAAATGGACCCAAGCTGCTAAGCAAGGACTCAGTGAGGCTATCAAAGAATAGGAGTGGAATTCAGTGACAGATGATACCAATATATTGCTGACACCCTGAATGAATTCTTTGTCTCACAATTCACAAGAGAGCTGAAGGTCACAGAAGAAAGTGTGGAATACATTTTCCAGTAAGAAAGTGAAATATCAACATGTCTAAAGGTCACTTCAAGGTTAACAATTAGGAACCTACGATAATTAAAACCCAACCAAGTCATAGGTACAAAGGAGGGATATCCCACAGAAAGAAAATCAGTATTGAAGAAAAAAACTGTCAGTTTCTTATAGAGGAGGATTAAAGTCATGTTAATAACATTTAAAGACTTCTTTCCCTCATATTAAAAACGGGTGTGCCTGTAACTGGAGCAATTCTCTGGTGGGAAGACAAAAGCTGGAAAGTACCTACAGCTGTATAACAGACCAGACTATGATAAAATACTGATTTCTGCAGAAAATTAAAAGAAAAGAAAAAAAAAAGACAAAAATGAAAAGCTAAATTTTTAAAAAGTGAAAGCTCTCTTTAATTAAAAGGCTTTAAAGGGAGAGAAAAAGGGGGGCAGAAAAAGAAAAGCAGCAAAAACATTCTGTGCTCTGAGAATTCAGTATTTCATTTGATATAGGAGTGGGGCTTGTAAGAGTTTGATATCAGACCAGTGAGAGTCACTGACGTACACAAGGAAAAATAAGTGATCAAAGCTTAGCAGTTTGCAAACTCAAAAGGCTAGAAATATGGATTTAAAAGGGGAGAAGAAAATTAATTTGGAATATAAATATTTACTTAGAAAAAGCTACCAGTAAATTCAGAGGGTCCAACAAAGAAGTTAATAGATTTTATGATGACTCAGACATTGATCAGATTTAACAGCTGTACAGTTAAAGTATGCAGGTAACATTCAAATATCAAAACACTCTCTTGGCAGCTCTACTTCAGCAGCCACTTTCTCCTATACTTTTAGTACAACAATCTCAAAAGAAGGATTTCTTTAGGGAAGAACAAACACCAACTGCAAATACTGCATTCAACCCCAAACAGATCATATCTATAGCACAGCATGCACACTGGTAGTGGCTATACCATAAAAGTTGTTTTGAAACTTGCACATCATCGGACCACACTGTCTCTTCTCTTCAATGACTGAATTTAGTTTCCAAATTTGGATGTTATTCTACAAAAACCCCCTAAACTCTTACATAGTTTCTAGTCAAAATACCTGTAAAGTATTGTAAAGGAACACCTGAAAATGCTTTGTCTTTGTGACATTTGGGCAGCAAGCGTAGGAATCATCCAAGTACTTCACAGACCATGAACTCCACACTTCAATGGAGATCTCATGAACACAAAATTCAAAAGATTACAAAAAACGCTGAACTCCTAAGTTAGTTAGTTTTAGCACTCAGAATAATCAGTTTTGGTTCATTTAAGTAAAAGGAGTTACTTAAACTCTTGGGGAAGTGAAAACCTCTTATGTCCTTTCCTTCCCTCACCTGTCAAGGACACTGAGTGCAGAGACCGCAGTGAATCAGTGGGGAAATGGATAAGCAAAGAGCTGTGATGAAACAGGGGAACAAGCAGAGTTTGGAGAAAGCTGTGAGGAGAGTGAAAAATGGCAGCACCAAAGTTAGCAGACATCTGTGAGGAGGAAATACCGAGCAAAAGTCTTGATGTTTGAACCCAATAGGCACCTCAAATTGTAAATTATTTCCTTTCGCTTGCTGCACCAAAGACCACCTGAATCTTTCAGATGACAATGGTACTAAAGTGTCTGCACAAAATGTAAGTTATTTTATAAAGCCTGAAAACACCTGCTAGAAACAAGCTGTATTTTCACACACATACCTACCAACATACATAGGTGTATTTAGTCATTCATATTTTATATATATACATAAATATATGCATTTTTACATGTATAAAGATATATGTGCATAGATGTACATGTGTGGGCATGTAAGCACACATACACACAACACCCAGTGAAAAACTAGGAAGAATTCTGTATGTGTCATGAATGATCATGTAAAATCTGTCTCTTGCAAAGTAGCCCCATTTCACAATAAATACATGAAAATTAAACGTAGTTGTATAGAGAAGAAAGGAGCTCTCACCTGCTTCACCACTGTCACCGTGCCAGGTGCCATGGTAACGACAGAGGCAACTGCAGTGGCGTCGTGGGATTCCGAGCCCAACTCAATGATCTGCTGCAGGATGTTCACAGCTGTTGGGTCCAGTCTTTCACCTTAGCAGAAAGACAGCAGCCATGAGATCATCACAGCAGAACAGTTCCGAGGCCATGTGAATGTAAGCGCCACAGCCCTGACTCGCAGCGCTGTTGGTACAATTCAAAAAGCTCGATAATGTGACACTTTAACAACAGATCTATGGCAGGGATGTATTCACAAAACAGATTTGCCCAGGGAATGCATGAATCAGCAAGTGAAGCCATACTGATCATTTCTATGCCTGCTTGAAAGAGATCTAAAAGAAAACATTCAATAAAGGAAGAACAGCCACAACTCATAGCAGTAACTGCAAATTAGGAAGCTGCAAGACTTTACAAATCCAAATGTGTATTTACCAGACATTCAGCTTAAACAGAACCCACCTGTATACCTGTAACCATAACAGCCATTTGGTATTTTAGAAACCTGTGTTTACAGTCTGTCTGGTCCTCTGCAATACCCCTCAACCTAAAAGAAGTAGTTTTATCACTAATGTGCTGAAGGGAAAAGTTAATTCCTTGGGAAAGCTCACACATATAATTTCATAAGCACCGGATCAGAACAGGTCTGTCTTTTTAAAAAAATTCTCTTATGTGTGTAGCTCTGCCAAGCAAAGGGATGTTTACAAAAAACCCAAAAAAACCCATTTATAGTTGTACTCTCACAAAGTGTGGAAGGCCTGAATGCAGAAAAATGGTTTTTATTATGTAGGAATACAAATTCTCACCAATGGCCCACCATTCCCACATGCCCATTGTCAGCACAAGGGAGATGTCAGACAGGGAAAGAAATTGTCAGGGTCATGTAAAGCTGCCTTATGTTTGCTTTAATCACTGTCAGAGATGGAAAAGAGACAGGAAATAGAATAAATCTAATTTCTTAACTTAAACTCTTTCAAACTGAGGTTGATACTGTGATAGTAGTCTAGGTCAGACAATTTAATTTCAACTAGAAAGTTATATTTTGTTATTTACGTAAGAAACAGGTGTATCAGAGGACTGAAAAATGTTTGCTTGCTTTGTTGCTTATTTTTTTACCATAAAACTGCCTTTAGACAAGATACGACTGTTTTCATGCTAAGAGGAAATATGCTGGAAGAGGATCTGAAGTTGTATGCTCTAAAAATAAGATTACTCAGAAAACGATAGCCTCATGCTTAAAATAAAAACTGCTATGTATAGCACATTTCAAGGCAATGTTTATTTTAATTTAGATATACAAAAGTTAAAGAAAAATTCTCTAGAAGTTGTCACTTATTCAGAATTTTCGCTCATTAAAATAATATATAGAAATTGGTTGCAATGTAATTTAATTGCAACATGCTTGGAAAATCTGTAAAAAGTGGGCATTTTTTACATGTATATGTATTGTGAACTGTAAAGACCACAATGGTAAACAATTGTAAAAT
Organism: Pomatostomus ruficeps; assembly: GCA_013400735.1. NCBI lineage: Eukaryota > Metazoa > Chordata > Aves > Passeriformes > Timaliidae > Pomatostomus > Pomatostomus ruficeps. The sequence goes on along the minus strand of VYZT01055740.1, from coordinate 37,940 downwards.
GCTGTCTTCTGATAACCAGGGCATTTATGTAATTAAAAAAAAACAAACCTCATAGGAACACCTACTCTAGTCTCTGGTGTTTTACCACTCTCTGAAATCTGGGCACTTTTTCTTTTCTTCCAGTTTTTGTTACTTCCCACTTAGCATACATTATCTAATGCTACTCTTCTCCTCCTCAACCTGATACAGAATAGCTCACTTGGCTTTGTGCGCCATCAAAAGTGAGATTGTCAGTGCTGCCTTGGGAACGCGGTAAATGAGCTATTCCACCATGTCCCTCCTGCAGTCTTGCTGACTAAAGCCAGAGAGGGAGAAAAATAATAGCCAGAGAATTGCCATTAGATACACACCATCTACTCTGCCAAGATAGCTAATTTCACAGTGTATTTAATAACATAGGCAGGAAATTCCACCCAGCTAATAATAAAGTGCAAAACAGGCCGTGATAAGTATTAATGACTTTAGGATATAGAAATTCATAATGAATTATAATTTCTCATTTATACATAAAGAAAATATAACCCCTCCAGAAGTAAGTTCTGGATGACTAATTTCATAATTTTTAATAGCAGATCACGGGAGATCATACATTGCCCAGTATACCCAGAAGAATTACATATTTTTGAGGAAAAAAAGGTGTATTTGTGTTCCAACCTGGAGAAAGGTAACTTACTGTTCTCAGAAGAGTATCTAAGGTTCTGTAATGCAGCTACAGCAGCTTGAGTGCCTTGAACATCTTCTCCAGCCTCTGTGATGTGGAGATACTGAGTGGAGGCTTCTTCAGAAACTTCGGCAGTTAACTAGGAAACAAAACCCAGACAAGGCATGGATAATCTCATTTCAGTGATTTAAACAATAAGGAATGAGTTTGGACAACAAATATTGTAACAAGAGCTGCACTGGGTGAAACAGAATTCAAGAGGAGTATTACACGGGAGTCAGGATGATCATCCCACAGTTTTCCTCTAGATTCTACTTCAAAAGTTGCTTTAAGGATGCCAAGTTACGCTGAGCTTATTTTTGTTGCACAGTTATTTTAGAACTAACAACAGACTTGTACTGTACCAGCATTTAGTCAAGAACTTTTGAGCAAAATTAATTTATAATGCAGATCTGCTAAAACACCCCAGAAGCTTGAAAAAAGGGCATTTTCTTCCAGAAAAGTTAACCTTTCCATAAACTATGTTTTTTTTCAAGACAAGCTGTCAATATGTATTCCTACTCTGATGGGACTCTTTCTTTATAGCCAGTTCAGCAACAGAGACATTCTTGCATCCAGGATGTCCTCTCATTTTTTCAGCTTTGGGCATCTACTGGGAAAGTGTACAGGGAATCATTTGGAATATGTATAAAAGACTGTGAAGGGCTATATTTTAAAATGCTTGTCCTGTCTTCTTTGAACAGCTGTCCAAATAGAACCTACTCCAGTGTTTTTCAAGGACTTATCCTTCTGTGTGTGGACACTCAAGAGCTGTTAGAAAAGACCTGCAGGTCAGCTCTTCCAAATCAGGCATTAGATTTGTGATGGGGGCCAGACTGAAATTTAGCAGAAGACGTCTGAAACTGTGGGGGTCAGCCAACTGCAGTTGACTCCTGACTTTTTTCTCTCACTGGACTTCAAAATCAGCCTGCCTGGGTAGTGGAAGACACTCAGCTGGCCAACCATAATTTTTTAGTAAAAGCAATGGTTTTACTAAAAGTAAATCTGTGGTTTTCCCATCAATTCTGCATCTGCAGGATTGAAGCTGAAAACACAGAACATATCACAGAAGACTTACTCTGCATAATGTTATCGCTTTTTCAAGCTGATCAATTAACAAATTCAGTTTTCTAGATTCTACCCTTCTCTGGATCAAGACATAAGCTTTCTTCTGCAGCTTTGCTCATCTTACAGCTAACACCAGGGAATATTCAGTGTATTACAAAATGCAGTTTTTCAATTTCACAATTTTTTGCTAAAGCTCTTGCCCTTTCTTCTGTAAATAGAGGACTAGAAGCCTAAAATGCAAAAATAAACATTTACAAGGTTTTTAACCCTATCATATATTAAAATTTAACAGAGAGAGCACAGTAAGCATTCAAATGAAGACAACATCCCATGACCTTCTGATCTTTATATAAAGTCAGGACCACATTTTTGTATACTTCTGATTTTTATCCTTACTTTTCTCCCCAGGATTTTAAAAAACTCTTAGGGTCAAAGCCATGGTAACTTTGCTTTACCTCCCATTTGGTCTCCCCATCATTCTCCACTAATTTCATTCCATGCTTGTTTTTAAGATGTCTGTTGAACTCCCATTTTGTACCGTACACAAAGCTGCAAACAGGACACTTAATGCCACCTATAAGGAAACATAAATAAATTCCTTGAGTTATTTTGATATAAATTCTTTTTCAAGGCAGTAATGATCTGTTTAATTTGACCCCATCTCAATCAAGCCATGTAACTGTAAAATGTTTTCCTTTAGCCATTTGTCCAACAATAAATATATTAATATTTAATATACACATTGGTGGCATCTTGAGTATTTTTTAAAAAATGCATCTTCTCTAAGACAGCTATTCTAGTTTCCTCAAGTTTCAAACAAACGTTGTGGGGCTTTTTGTACATTAGCAAAGTAAACTAGGAAGAGTTAATAAAGTAATATCCTCTTCAACCAAGTATCTTTGCTTTTGAGAGTTTTATGTTGACATGTAGACTGTAAATAAAGTTTTCTGTCTACAAAATGATGCATAGCATGAAGTTAGCACAATCTTTACTGTGAGAGTGTGCAGCATCACAGGTAAAAAACTGAGCATGATGAAAACATGGGAATCCAGTTTTCTACACTAGATTAAAGAGCTTTACTTCTTTTTCTTATAAAAGTCATTTGGTCAAATGTCAGATCTCAGCTGCTTGTAATTATGCAAATAAGTATTTCTCTCCCCACGNCAAAGCTGTATGGGAAATACAGAAATCCTACTGTAAACTCTGCTTCCTTCTTCCCCCCCCCCCCCCCCCCCCCCCCCATTGACTAATGAGAACAAGAATAGCCTGCATGTGATAAATTGTTGCAGTAGATGACCAGAACTCACTCTGACAAATCTGATGGCTGGGGAAGTGCCTTATGCCACTTCAAGAACTGTGCTGCCACAGCGCTGACTCCACATTATCGTGGCAAGAGACGATTCTTACCCATCATGGTCAAAGGCTTCAAACAGACTCACTGAAGCTGGTTGTAAGCCAAGACCTTGCACAGTCCTTTATGAACAAGGTGATTAGAAAAAACATTCCATTTTTCATTAATGGAAACCTACCATATGGTATCCTACCAGGTGAAAAGAAATAAAGTTTTTATTTTGATATGACTGCACCCAGTCTCTAGGGTATTTCACTGACACTCATTGTTACCATACAAACCCTTCTCTTTGCTAAGTCTTTACCAAACTTGACTGTTAGAGCAGATGCTTAATATTCCATCTCTAAACAAAACTCTGTAAACAACAGAGTTTCACTGATAAGGGGAACTCAAAAAGTTCAGATTAGAACAATGATACTATCAGTTACAGAAAATGAAATTACACATTAATTTCACACTAATCTTGTAGTATTAGGAAAAACCTATTGCTGTGAAACAGTGAATACTCTTCTGCATTACTTTGATATCAAAACTATTTTAACAACACACCAGGTAAATTAAATCTGTAACTTTTGTCATTATGACTTCAATTAAATAACAAGTAATAGAAGCATAGAATTAAACTGGTAATAAATAACTCCATGTAAGTGACTTGATATGAAAGCTCAGAAAAATTAATTTCTAGATAATTCTTTAAAATAATGGGTAACATACCAAGAAAGTCAATGAATTACACGCCTTTACTACTTTCAATAACGAAACTGATGTTTGTTACAAAATACTGCAGGCAGATCTCACATAGCTCCACAACTTTCTTCCATTGACATGTACTCTCCAGTTTATTTATTGACCTAAAATCTCCTTAAAACAACTATTTTTGTCCAAAGAAAGCACATGATGGCAGCTGTATAACAGAACACTGAGGCCACAACTCATGTATGGTCTGCATAAGTAGCTGCACAAACACAAATGAAAATCTGTCTCTCAGATACGTAAACAAAATGTTTATGGATGGGAGGGAGTATCAGTGAGGAGAAAAGAAACACATTTGGGAAAAATTTTATGTGACTTGCCCAGCACAAAGCAACTGAAACTGAAAAATAAGCCATCAAATGAACACATAGGCAGGGCCTTGCAGAAAAACTAATGGGCAATGCATAATACTCTTGTTCCCTTTGCAGAATACATCAAATTCTTATGCTATTTATTTTCCTTTATTACTTTATAATACTAAAATAAATGTCAGATCATAGACTTCTACTTAAACAAAGAAACACACACACCCTGCAAAATCCCAAGCATTTCTCTGATCCTGGGTGATTCCAATTTCTAACTCAAGCCCAGAAATTAAATAGTGCTGTCTATCCTTGGCAATGCAGTTGCTCAAATGAACGAAGTCCCTCTTCTATGAATCATTCATTTATTTATAAGCTCATTCGAGGAATCTTGAGTACAGTCCAGCAGTCTACATTCATATAAATATTTCCAATTAAGATTATTTGCAGTGCCTGCAATGCAGTCAAAAACCAATTGAGAGTAGAGGAGATGAGCAAGTGTGAGGCAATTCACTCTGGGCTCAGTGGGTAACTCAGAACAAGCAGAATACAATACAAATAGATATAGACAGCTTTTATTAGATATTAATCTTTGTTACTTTCCCCTCTCAATTTCTTTCCAAGCCTTTTTTGCTTGCTGGTACTTTCTCCTTTTCCTTTTCATCTACAGTCTTTCATTTCAAAGGATTTGTTTAATATCAGGTCTGAAAGGTCTTCTTCCTTTATACGAATACATGAATAATTTTCCAAAATTGCTTTTCAGATCTATGAATACGGTAAATTGAAACTAAATAGAAGCCAGTCAGACAGCAAAGTGCAACTTCTGGCCCACACAGAATCATCAAAAGGTTTGGGTTGGAAGGGACCTTAAAGCTCATCTTGTTCCTACCCTGCTGCCAACTGGCAGGGATACCTTCCACTACAACAGGTTGGTCAGGGCCCCTTCCAACCTGGCCTTGAACACCTTCAGGCATGGGGCAGCCCCAGCTTCTCTGGGCAACTTGTTCCAGCATCTCACAGTAAAGAGTTTCTCCCTAATATCTGTTACCTTGTATGACACCCAGGTGTCATACATGACAAATATGACTTACTTGTCATACTGCACAACGTGTCCACAGTAATCTCTTTGTGTTGTGTGAACCAAATACAGAAGATCTGCTGATTTCCAAACCAGGAAAGCTTTTATTAACTTCAGTAGGATTCATGTTTATCACCTTGAAATGCAAATATCTCCCAGAGGGAACAATTCTTTCCCCAGTGAGATACTAAAACACTGAGAAAAACTGATGTTTCTATAGCATGATAAGAAATCTCTGGTCTTATTTGGAGCCCAGGTGCAAGATTCATCTGATGCATCACAGAGCAGGAAATTGAGTTGGCAAAGGAAGCTGCATATGAGAAAATTGCACCTATTAATATGGCTTTCTTCACTGCACAGCCCTGAGGAGAGACACTGACTGCATAGCTCCTCCATGGATTTGATGCCCATTACTGGTCTAAAACACCTGACTTTTCCACAGGTGGAAAACAGGCACAGCACTACTGTCAGCACAGGAAATAGAAATGATATGTAAGGAGGGGAAGAGAAAGAAGGATGCAGTCAGAGACGGAAAGGACAGAATAGGCCCTTTCAGTTGGAGGGGACCTACAAGGACCATCTAGTCCAACTGCCTGACCAACTGAGGGATGACCGAAAGTTAAAGCTGTTGTTAAGGGCATTGCCCCAATGCCCCTTAAACACTGACAGCCTTGGGGCATTGGGCACCTCTCTGGGAAGGCTGTTCCAGGATTAGAGCAACTTCTCTGTACAGGAATGCTTCCCCATGTCCTGTCTAAAGCTCCCAGGCACAGTTTGAGNTGCTCCTCACAGGACATGATTTCCAGCCCATCACCAGCTTTGTTTCCCTGTGGATGCAGTCATGAACCTTCACATCCTCACCTGGTGGGTCCCAGCCCTGCACTCAGGGCTCCAAGGCTGAGCGCAGCGGGATAATCCTCTCTCTTTCCTGGCTGGCCATGCTGTGTTTAATGCACCCCAGGATGGGGTTTGCCCCCTGGGCTGCTGGGGCTCTCTGCTGGCTCCTGGGGAGCTGATCCCTGTCTGCAGGGCTGAGCTCCTCACTTGTGCCAGGCATTACTGGCACATACCATCCCAGGGACAGAATCTGGCACTTGAACTTGTTAAATTTCATCCTTTTAATCACTGTCCAGTGCTCCAATGTGGTGGAAAAAGGATATCCACCACAGAAAAAGTTAAAGGCTCTTCTCTCTCATCTCACTCTAAAGTCTCCATTTTAAGGCTACTCTTGCATCTCAACAACTTTACAGTTTATTGGTTTCAGTGGAAAAGAATTATTTTCATAAGTGCATTTATCTGGCTCCCAAAGGGGAAGGAAAGCCTAATCAGCATATGATTAATTTTATTTGTTCCAAACATTGCAAGTATGATCCCTAATTTATACTAAGAGAATTAATTCTCTGGTATCTATTCCTAAGAGTGGCTACAGACAAATAATTCCTTGCAGTGCTGAGGTATTTGGAAAGTTAAACAGAGCTCCCCCTAATGCACAGTTCTTCCTTCATCTGGGTGACCACAAAATAGAGGCTCTAAGTATTGACCAAGCAAATATTATTTCCTTAAAACAACTGCAGGCTCCCCATTGACTTGCACCGTCTGTGAAAATAATTGTAAAATTACACTATATATTCCTACCCTGAAATTTATAGATTTTTACTTTCAAAATTATTTGGGGGCTTTTTTTTGACAAAAGGAAACAAAGAAATGTTATATAAAAACAACACAGACTCAAATTACTTATTGTAGTTACACATTTTCCCTATATAGAGCAAGTTTAAAGTGAGAGTCTCAGACCAAATTATCTTTTTCTGTGTCATGATTTTAGTATATTAACTTGAATTAATGCCTTCAATAGATAAATGTTCTGTGTTAGATGAATGATTTGGAAATAGCATTTAGAAGTAATGTAACCTTAGAAAAATTATATTTAATTCATTATCTAATACAACAGCATCGTTTTGGTCTCTATTCCTCTTAAACAAAATCAGAAACTGAAGATTCCAAAAGATATTACAAAACTGTTCGTAGTTTCTATTAAAAAATAGGGAAAACACTTTCTAAAACTATGAGTAACAAAGAAGGAAATTTAATTTTACCAAGAATTAAAATATTTTCAACACAATTTGATATTTAATCTGTCTCTCTCATCTTCTTGCTCAATATTCCACACACCAGGCACTAGAACTGGAGGAGCCTTACACCCAGAATCGTACCTGAGTGCACAATCGGTTGTTTGCTTTGGTTCACCTACCTAGTGTGTGACAGCAAAACTACTTATGTGAGTCAGACAAATCTTAAATTAGACTGTTAAGATTTCTGTTATACTACTAAAGAATTCTTGGCTTACTTACACAGCCAAGGTGTGCTTCCTTTCCCCAAAACCGAGATTCTGAGCGTAACAATTCATAACCTGTTTTACCTGTACTCTCTTTTCCCCCAGATTTTTCTAGTGGGGGAATAATTTGCTGCCATTTACTCTTCAGTCTCTCTCCTTATGTTCGCTCAACCTTACCTTGAGTTCAACCTTGCAGAATTGTCACAGAAATTTATCAGCAGAATGGTAGAAATTTATCATTCATTTCAACAGACAGTGACACTTTACTTACAAAAAAAGACCAACAGGTGTAAATGATAAATGTATGGAACAACAAGAAGTACAGGCAAGGTCAAACGAAACTTTGGTTCACACACCTTTAAAAACCAAGAACAAAGGACACTGAATGAAGGGTAAAAGGTGGCCATTTCAGAATTATTAGAAAGGAATAATGATTTATCATATAACACCCAATAAACTGAGGAACACATATTGCACAAAAGTTTATCTTCACACCAAGTTTGCTTCAGAAAAAAAACAAAAACCCCAACAAATCGTATTTGGTGGAGATGTACCTTGCTGGATAAGGGCTTCAGCTGCAGGCTCCCCAGACCCTGCATTGACATACTCTTCATTGGGATGCTTCCTGTTGTAATGCCTCTTCAGGGAACCAGATATATTGCAGGAGTAGTGGCAGTGTGCACAGCGGAAGGGCTAGAAGCAAAAAGGAGAATGTTGGACCGTATTTCCTCACCTCTGCAGGACACAGGTCTAAGCTGCAATGTTTTAATCCCAGGAAACCACACTCATTTCTGGCTTAGGCATCTTTCAAGGAGACCCCCCACAATTCAAAATAAATGGAAGCTGTAACTAAATATTACCTAAATTTGGTACTTTTTGTTATGTGCAAGACAACAAGTATTCTCAATATTATAAGATTATTACCCAGTTTTTATAATTCAGTAAATTGTGTGTTTTCATAATTGATGATAACAGGTCTGACTATGTGGAGACTCTCTACTATGAGATGGCTCAGCTGCTGTGAGCTTTGGTCTGAAAAAGGAAAGCAAGACAACTAAAATAACCGAAAGTACAACATGATTGTACAGCCAATCTAATTTAACAGGTTTTCCTTTCTTTTCCTTTTTTTTCTTTCCTTTCCCCTTTCCCTTTTCTTTCACCTTTCCCTGGCATTTGCATTTCCCTGACCATTCAGTGAGCTACTTTCGACAACTAAATTAATTAATTTTTTAAGAACACTTGTCTCTCTTCAGCTGACAGGGAGACAAATTCCTAAAAAAAAAAAAAAAAAAATTTAGGAAAACAAACATTTGAGCCTAAAGTCAACCTTTGAGAGTAACTTTCTGATTGAGATATATCACAGCTATAGGAAGCTTGACACAACCATTAGGTCCTGAAAAAGCATGCAGACACTGACCAAAGTCCTCATGGAAAAGTCAGGTACTGCAGAATAGGATGCAAAATGTTCCATGCACAGCAGTCCCACCTGAAGCTGCTCAGCAGAAAATGGCTGGTACAGAAATGTTCATTTAGGGGCTGAATTTAAAGCTGGGAAATGTCTGCAGTCAGGGTACATTGATTAGAACATTCTCCTAAGCTCATTGCTCATGATCTTCCTTCAGGCTCCAAACAGCAAAAATAAGGAAGAAAAGTGGTGCTCAGACTCCCTTAACCTCACGCTTCAGAGGGTGCTGTAACATTCAGCTACTCAATTTTTCAGAGATGGGTAGTGTCTTTCTATTGCTGAAACTGTCATTTTTTAAAGAAAGTAATCCAGACAGGCTGCTGTGTTCTTGTAGCACTCTCTTGTGCAAGTCATGTAAGTTAGCTGCTGTTGGATAGCAGGACTGCAAATTCATGGAGCTGGGAAATACGATGGATTAAAGGATCATGAGGTCACAGACATACTGACATGTCTCTGAGTCTCATAAGCATGCAAACAACTGTCCTAGAAGGAGGCAAACATTTTTTGAACTCCTTTAAACAAATACTCCCGATTGATCTAAGTCAGTGTTCAGATCTCTTGCCAATGGCTCGGATTGCCACACTTATGTGCAGGCAGATCCCAAGGCCAGAACCAGCTGCATTTCAAGAACTGCACATTCATCACTTTAGCATTCAAAAAAGGAAAATTATGTATTTTCATTTACTAAAAAAACTTTTAAAAAGTAGTCCAGAGCAAAACCACAGACTTAAGAAAGAAAAAATAGTTGTTCAAAATGTATTATCTCTTTAATGACTTGTTTTGTCTTTCAAAACTTAAACCATCATTGAAAAGACTGCTTTGCTTTCTGCTTTATGGTACTTGTTAACTTGTTATTGTACTCTTTATAGAAGTACAATAATCTGTTAGATAATGAAGGATGTTACGTATGAAAATTGTATGATGTTTTAAATAAGAAATATGCTCACTGTCAAGATAAGGCCTAACAGTAAAATGAACATTTTCATAAATACAAAATACTGTCTTCTCTGGAAAAGAAACGAGTATAATTCCTATTTACTGAATGTAACATTTGACAATACATTACATTAAGACCTATCATGCTGAGAACCCATGTGAAATTTAGAAATAAAAACATACTACCATTTATTAGAATAAACTGTATCTCTAATCTAAATACTTCATAGAAACATTAACGATTTTCAAAACTGTTTCCAATGCATGTTTCAGATAAATGGGGTGTTTTAAAATTAATTCTCTTCAATTTTTTTCAAGTATATGAACTCATCTATAGTACAACAGACTGGAAAACTTCAGGGAAAATTAAAGTGGGCAATGAAGAGTAATATAGGGGATGTGCTTTCATACCTCCCTAGGACATTTTAAGGTACATATTAGATTCTTTCTCTCTTAAAGACTGACAATCAAATCCAATGAATTTGTTTCATGTTGCAACATAAAGATATTTTTGTCAAATAAAGCTACTACTTACAAACTTGTCATCAACAAAATAACCCTATCTCAAAAGTCTGAATATAAAGTCAAAATTTCCAAAATATTAAAAGTTTTATGTACTGTTAATTGTCACCAAACAGGACAATGTGACAGTTTTAATACTGTTGTCTATAGTTCCGTGTCTTTCTTAATAACTTCAAGCATGATTTAAATAAGTATGATTTATGTTTTCTTACCTTGAAAGAGACGTGCTGTTCCATGTGACGTAGGAGCTGCGGTTTCTGGGCAGCTGTATAGTCACACACGGTGCATTTAAACTGCTTTCCTGAAATGGGAATAGAAAATGGAATAATTTTTTTCTATTTAAGTTTAGAAAACTACTGATTCTATTTCCTCATAAAGATAAATTCCAAAATGCTAGGAATGAACAATGAACTATATGAGAAGTCTGGCACTTGCTCTGCAAAATTTTGGTTAAATAGAGCTAAGAGCAGAGTAAGAGAGGAAAAAGGGCTTGAGTGTAATCTTTAAATTATAAGCATTAAAAACTCTGGATTCTTTGCGGATAGTCACTTGGGAAATAAGAAAAAGAATTGTTATAGTGCACCCTAAATGGAAGGAGCAAATCCATTATTTACAACTGCAGGCACAGCTACTTTGCTATTTGTAAAGCACCCTTGGAAATCCTTAAAACACTGATGTTTGATCATGCTCACATGGTTTTACTTATTTCTGTCCCAAACACTGAATTGCCATGATTGAAACACATTTTCTCTTCAAAGCAGTCTCTCTCACTAATCTATTTTTTCCCTTATGATTTAAATGAACACAATTTCCTTCCTTTTATTCTCTGGGTTTCATACACCCTTCTCCTTATTTTGCCTCTAAGATTCTATCAGCCCTGCTACCCCCAGCCAAATTACAAGGTGCATTAAATACAGAAGGACTTCATTTCTGAATTAAATAGGCACAGCTGGCAAATTGTATTCGACTGAGGTGGAATAAGGATATGCTACAAACTACTCCAAAAGCATTGGAGTGTTTATTATCACAGAGAGATGGGGTTTCTTTAGATTCAGGATCCTGATGAAAAAAGTTACAAGCATTTTATACTAAGTGTGAAAGTTTCTATAAAACACAGCTAAGAAGGACCCTCTGGTATCTAGATAAAATAATGAAAACCAGGCTTTCTGGTTTATTTCTAATCATAAACAGTAGTGACCCTGGACTACACAACTGCTTTCTATCATGTCACTCTTGAGAAGTCTGTCTTCTGGAGAAGAATAAATCAGACAGAAAACTACTTTATATTCCACTGCTTAAATTGACCTTGTAGGGCTCTGATATTTGAACAAAAATTGCTTGGATTCATAAGTCAGGAAGACAAGACTCATAAACAGTGAAACAGCTTTCAAATTCACTTATTTGTGAAATAACTGAAGAACACTAGAAGTGTGCTGGTAAGAACTTTTGCAGTGTTGTCACTTATAGGAAGGGACACTGGGCAAAGAGAAACTGTCACTCAAGAGGCTGAAAGTCCCCTGACAAACCACATTTCTGGTGACAAATGTCTTCTTCTTTTTTCACAAGTGTTTGAAATGCATGAAAAGTTTATTGGGGTGGACTTAAAGACTCCATAGACAGTGAAATCCTGTTTCCACTGGAGCCAATAGCAAAACTCATCTTCCATAGGTATGGAGAATTTCGTGGAACAGTTCTGGAAGTGTGAAAAGCAAGGCAAAAAGGCCTAAGTCTTGGATTTATTTGTACCAGTCAAAAATGGAGGTTCACCAAAAAGGAACACAGAGTCATAGAACGGTCTGGGTTGGAAGGGACCTTAAAGGTCATCTTGTTCCAAGCCCCTGTGATGGGCTGGGACACCTTCCACTAGAAGTCACTGCAGTTATTCCAGGAGAGATGAATTTGAAGCCAGATAAAGAAGGCTCCTGGTAATACCAATGCCTCTAGAGCCAAGGTTACAGCCTGACCTAGCAGTAATTGATAACACAGTTCCTCACAGGGATTTAAATGTTTAAAGCTATCTTCACACTTTAAGCCCAATCCAGACATGGCTAGATCCCGCTCAACTATAGTGCTATTCTTAACAATGCCAAATTTCAAAGCAGCCTTGGATAAACTGCAGTAATTACATACACACATAGATTTTGCTCAAGAAATATAACTAACTCACAGGTGAAAACTAATTCAACTTTCATTGCTGACTTTCACTATTTGATCATGCCAGATGGTGAGAACAAAAGAGAAAGATTTTGAAATGAAACCCCATGTAGTGCTTTTTTTTACAGCACCATAGAAAAACAATTTTTTATTTTTCTTTATAGACTGATTGTGCTTGAAATTTCCTTTTCCTTCAAATACAACAACCTGCCTCCTTCTCCCAGCCAGGAATCAGCTGAGGATTGCATTTGGTAAGTAAAATCTTGATTCTTGCATATGAAGTTTACATGCATGTGCCACACCTAATTGTTTCTGACCAAGTTATTTCAGAATACTGGAAAGTACTTTTTGAATAACAAGTGATTTACTAACTCACAGTATTTCTTCAGTAACTTTGGTAATAAAACAATAGCTATAATGTTCCTGTAACATGTAGCATATTGATATAAAAGGGATTGTCTCTTTCACTTGAACACACAGACATAAGCATTAATAAATACCTCTGACACAGAAACTTCAAATACATTCTAAAAATGTAACAGAGTATTGTGTGCTTTCTGTGAAGATGCAGTTAAAAAAAAAGGCATGTAAATGAAATGATCAATAGAAAGTCAAATGAGGTTTCACACAGTTGCATGAGTAACAAAGATTAAGCTACTAAGTCATAATGAAGGTCTGTACAACTTATCCTGCTAAATAATTCAATTTGATAATCACAGAATAATAAAGTATCATTGTCCTCTAGGTTTTGATATAAAATGGGATACTTTTCTGGATGTGCATCTTGCTTTTTTCAGTTATCATCACAGAAATACTAAAATTGCAGGGCTGTATGTGAGACTGTAAAGAGTAAGTGCCCAGGTTTACCACTGGCTGATTAGACACCAGGACATGGCCTTGTGTCTATTGGGCTGCTGGATTTGGCATGAGGATCCTAACAATATTCCCACAGAATAAAACAGTAAGAGACTTAAACACAGAACTATTGGCAATTTCAAATTTCTATTGAGATCAACAACTTTCTGTAAGAACTCGGATGACATATAAAGCCAACACAAAACTTTAGCAAAACCTGGTATTTCAGAGACAGCAGTCTGTCTTTCACAGAAATTAATTTTGTGAAGCTTTGAATTTTTTCCCAAACAGTGTCTCCCAGGAATAAACAAAACCTGTAAATCACACTTAAGTATTCAACTGAAAAGCATTTGCTAATAAGGCCTGTAGTACAGCCAAAATTTATTGTCCTAAAATAACTTCAATAAACATGCGCTTACCATCAGCAGTATGAAGGAGTTTATGGCTCTTCAGAGTGCCTTTTGACTTGAACTTTTTCCCACACATATCACAAAGGTGGGTTTTCTCCGTGCTGTGACGATTCATGTGGGCTTTCAAGTTGCTCTTGCTGCGAGTGGCGTACTCACACAGGGAACATTTGAAGGGTTTGACACCTAAACATGAAAAAATATACCATGAAACAACCAGGCTGTGCCTTTCCATGAGATGGGTGGACATTTGCTTGAAAGAAATTTCAGATCATGTGAGCAACAGGGACAAAGAGCAACACTTCAAAATTTGGATCTCTACAAATAACAAATTTCATCCATAGCTTCTGCGTAAATGATGCTGAGCTCGTGACCCCATCACTTACCTGGCTAAGAGAAAGGAGGAGTTCTTTTAGAATTGAATATTGCCCTACTGAAGGCAGGTACTGAGTTTAGCCAGGCAAATACTGATATTTAGGCCTTGCTATGCCTATCCTTCATTTAGAAGTAGAATCCAGACCGCCTAAATTGATGCCTAGCTGGTGTACATATCTCCCTCTAGAAGTCTTCAGATAGCTACCACTCCCCATTTACTACAACCAGCAGTGAAGAAACCTGTTGTAAGTAGGACTGCTTCATTAGGTAGTTAACATGAAAGCAGAAGTTAAATGTGCAAAGCTGTGTTTTATTGCTAGTTAGTGTCAGATTTGCTAATGGCTCAGGCAGACACAAGCACTTAAAACTTCCCTTCTCTCAAACCGTCCAAAGCACGTAGAGAGATACCCAGTGTGTCATCTAACAGAAGGTCTATAAGAACAAAGTAAATCCTTTAAAGAAAAGGTGAATAAATCTGAATTGGCAGAGTAGTTCAACAGTTTCATGACAGTCTGCACATTTTAGATTGATACTCATGACCTTAAAACTAGATTTACAAGCATGAGGAATTACAGTCTGCTTTAAGCAGACTTGACTGCACACTTTGATTTGGGAGTAAATTTCTATTCACCTCTTTCTCCTGCTAGTTAGATGACATGGGTTTCCAGTTCCGTTCAGAATAAAAGAATTCTGTCTATGGAATACAGAAGGAATTGCTCTAACCTACATTCTGCCTTACTCAAACTCCTTTATGGAGGAAAGGCCACTGGAGAGGACGCCTGCTATGCTCCACAGGCAGGACGGCTCACAGAGCATTCAAACAAATATGCTGAACTACCTATATGAAACACTTTGCAAACAAGATACCAGTTTGAGAGCACCAAATCCCATCATCCCCTTCATGCATAGGGATGGCTGAAGAACCCAAAAGCACAGGCGATCTGTTCCATAGATTTTATTATTAATGTGACTAAAGACCATGTAAGCAGTCTTCAACCTTTTATTAAAATACACAGACTGGGTAGACACAAAATTTTACTGTCTAAAGATTTTAAATTCAAGGCATTTTTAACCCATGTTTTGCCATATTACTGGAATTTCTCCCTAAAAAAGTCATAAAGATGACGAGTATTATCCATGGGGATTTTGATCACTGTCTGTCTGTGACAGCTGGCTGCCATGTTCTGCATGATTTAATTAAAATACTCCTAGAATTTATATGTATACATCAAAGCAACTGGATTTCAATTGGTTTACGAGCAGATTTCCAGATCAAGGATTTTTGGACTTACGTGAAAGGAGCAGCAGACACACAAGAAGGTACAGAGAATTACTTGGTTTAAAATACTGAGCATGTATTTAATTCACTCTTCCTTACTCACATAGAATACTTTATAGATGCTTATGAATGAGTTTCAGAAAAAAAATTGCATCAGAATTTCATTAACTTTTATACAACATTTAAAATGTCTAATCATGTTTTGAGTGTGCAGTTCCATATGTGATCCAGAATCCATTAAACTAATTAATTAACCTCCAATGTAGCTGAAAGTTTTGCATTTGGGTATAGAAATAAACTTGAATCTGGTTTTTTATGTCAGCAAAGCTTCAGTGGAATACGAGACTCATTACATGCCCAAAAACTTGAAACCAGAGTTTTACCTTCATGAGCCCAAATATGACGTTGAAGGTCTGATCCATTCTTCATAAAATAAAAATCACAGTGGGGACATTTCACAGCTCGTTTTCCAATAAGTCCTTTCAGCTGAACTCTTCTCCCAAGAATCTCAGAAATAGTAGTCATTGAAACCTCTGAGAGAAATGCAAAAGATAGTAAGAAACAGAAGGGCATGAGGGAATTTATTCTGTAAGTAATATTGAAGAGCTAGATCCTGATTCAGTCCAACTTTTTAAAAGCTCAATTTCCCCTAGTCCCACTCAAAACTGACTTGAGCAAAGAGCACAAGGACCTTTTTTTCCTTTAGGCCTTCTAGGATGCTCTGTCCTTTCTCTCCTGATCTGTGAACTCACTGTCCTCACTGCCTGTTTAAAAAAACAAAAAGAATATTTTAAATATCAAGAAAATTTTGGTTGTGTCACTGGCACAAAAGATCATTTTCTGACTATGAACCTTCCCCATTAGCTAAATTGTCACTTTTTCTTCAATATTTTCAAAAGCTTTATTCAAGATTTCACCCCAGATTTCCAGATGTCAAGGATCCTAAGACAATTCACTTCAGCCCCCACTGCAATGGTCAGAATGCTGATAATCAGGCAGTTCAAAGGAAAAACCAGACTCATGGAATAAATGGGACTGGAAGGGCCCTCTAAGGTCACCTACTCCAAGCAGGGTCAACTTTACAGTTCCATTTTCAAAGTTACATCGAGTTGCTTGGGGTCATATCCAGTCCTGTTCTGAACATATCCAAGGATGCAGATTCTACAGCCTCTCTTGGCCCATTCCAGTGTTTAACCACCTCTACAGTCAAAACTGTTTCCTAGTTCTAATCAGAACCTCCTTGTTTCAACTCACATCCATTCACTGTTCAGCTCCAAGAAAAATCTGCCTCTGTCCTCTTTTTTTAATTAGATTGCTGAAGACGGCAATTAAGATTCCTCTCCTGGCCTTTTCTTATTCAAGCTAGACACACTCATTTCTGTGTATTTCCTTCATATGAGATAATGTTTCGGTTGTCACAGTGAAAAAGTTCAAAATAATGAAGTTTAAATTAAAGTGGCCCAGACGCATAATGAAAACATTGCCAGATGCTTTTAAAAATAAATCAAATTGCTCAATGCACGTCAGATGAATAAAATGCTCTCTCTTGACTTAAGGAAAGTACAACACTCATGCAATCTAAACTTTAAAATGTGAAAGCTGGTGACGTTTCATGCCCCAAATCTTATAAATTTGAAAGTTCCTGTCTAAACTTAGATTTTTACCAAAATCACCTTGTCTCCTGATGATCGCTCCCAGAATGGAGTCACAAAAATCCTGCCTGAACTCATAGGCACAGGGAAAACAACCTCAAAAGGCAACTATAAAAGCCCATGAACTGAGCAGAGATAAGTTCTAAAGTACCCAAAAAAGAAAAATTCAGCTGTAAGTCTGAACCCTCATCTGCCTTTCATGGCTTAGATCCTTCATTCATGACTGCAGGCTAGGCTGTCTGCTCAGTGGGGAGCTATGGAAGCTGATGCCTCTCATGTCTCAGAACTATTAAGAAATATCATATTAAATCAGACAGTGGATGAAAGGTAGATAATTCTGAGAGCTGGGACCAGAACCCAGGACTCCCCCTTCACTGCTGAGTACAAAAATCATTGGGCAATAAAGCCAAGCTCTCTTATTTCTTTGGTTTGAAATACTGCTCTGCCAAAGTCTACGGAGATTTTTGTCTCACTGCCTTCATGGGACCAAAATTCACCTCCTCTGCAAATACAGAAGAGGAAGGAGTACTTTTTGATTTCATACTTTCTACTTGATGAAACAGAAGAGACAAGGGAGGGGGGCATGCTGAATGATACTAAGAAAGGAAGAAGAGAGGGAATCCTAGAAATAACATTTTAATGATAAATATGAAAGTGTTTCAGTTTAAATTAATTTTTGATGTCATTTTAAAATTCAATTCCTGTTAACAGTACCCATTTTTCCTTTCATCTTTATTAATTTTCATTTACATTTTTGAAAACAACTGCACTCATGCCACTGCAGTATTTAATAGCTTATACCATCAGACCCCTTACCTTTATTTGGCTTGTAATTAACTATGGTGTACAAATAAAGTATTTCCTCTTGATTACAAGGAAAAAATTCACAGAAATAAAAAAAGATTTGTGCATTAATTCTCCTCCATATATTAAAACAAGGTTGTTGCATAACTATTGCATAGGCATATCTTAAATGTAGTATTTCTTTAGTAGCACAGAGATGCATCTAATAAATCAGCTATTCTGCCTTTAAGCTCTATTTGCCTGTGATACATGAATGAAAAATGAAGACACAAAATAACAGGCAGTGCAGATTTTCCTTTTAAACCTTACCTCTATCATAACACAGAGTTTAAAAGACCCACCTGGATCAAAAAAATTTACACTATACTTTTTCTAGAGGGATTCAGATACCAAATGAATTGTTCAGAAGCATTTCAATCCATGAGTTTAGTACTTCAGGGCTCCAGAGTTAACTGGTATTTCTGGACCTCAGACACAGCACACACTGATAATTCAGCAGTCAATGGACCACTGCAGGTAATGGCAACATAAGGGCACAGAACATAATGTCCTGCCAGTTCCCAGATCCTGTTATTTAGGGAGGTCTCCTCTGCTCCCTGGCTGAGGCAGCACGAAGGCTTTACAGGCACAGTTCCTGAGATTCAGTTTCTATGCTTACTGGTGTTATACCTCCTGACTACAGTATAGCTCAGAAGCCTTTTCTCATCTCAATTTCCTGCACCAGACATGTCCGCTGACGTACAACAAGCCCTCCAACCACACTGCTCTGGAGTGGTCTGCAAATAAAGAGGTGTAGTAACTAAAGAGCTGAAGTGGGAGTTAAGTATGAAATTAAAGTGAAGAAAATTGTTTAAAACACGGGTCTAGCACTATCTAGTGGCAGTAGGAAGATAAACTCCTGCTTTCCTATTAGGCTGTACTTCTGAAAAGAAAGACAAGAAAAGTTACACCATTTTAATAGGATTTTTTTTCCTCAGACTCAGTCTGAGCATGGCCAGTATTTTCTTTCTTTGTATCCAATTATGTCAGGTGATAAGTAGTAGCACTGTAGACGAGTTCATGAAAGTGTCACCTCTCCCTCCTCTGCAGTAGCAGTGGGGCTTTCTACCCAACATAACACAGATCCTGAGGAAGAGGAAATTAGGGACACACCAGTGCAGCTCTGCTGCGTTCACATCAGCTAGATTTAAATCAGTCCCCACACCAGCATTTTGGCATTGAATTCCCAAGATCCAAGAAAGGATTGTTTACTCAGGCACAGCACACTGGCTCACTAAATTCATGTTTTCTTGCACTTGCACTGATAAACCAGGGCACCAGAATGCAAGGCATAAACAGAGTTTGGAGCAGTTTGCTGGATCCAGCCAGGCTTGCCAGCTCCAGATTATCACTGGCCACACTACGTCCCAGCTGGTTCTAGCAGGAGCCTTGCTGCAGACTCCAGCTGGCCCTGGGGTACAACCCAGCCCACGGGACCTGGGCACACACAGGGCCAGCTCTGCATTCACATCAGTCACCTGAAGACAAATAATGAGCACTAAATGCATTCCTGTCAGTTCACGTAAGGCCAGTGGGAATTTTACCTCTCCTGGGTTGCTACAGGATGTCTGTATGTCTGATCCCAACCTTCCCAATGCTTCATTTGAATTCACCCTTTGCCAGATGAAGACAGACTTCTTACACAATTACTTGACATACCCCACAGCACACATGCTCAAACAGTAACGTTTTTCACTCCAAATTCTAACACCTGCAAAACCAACACAATTCTTACTCTAAACCGCCTGAATTAGAAATAGACTCTTCTCTTTCTTAGGAATATCATCACATTACACTGTTCATTCTAAACCCTTATCCATTTATTGCAATAAACTGAGAAATTTTCCTTAACTTTTTTCTTACCAGGGTGATTTGTCTTGATGTGAGATTTTATAAGTCGATCTTCAGAAAATGACTTCTCACACACAGGACACGAATAACTCTTTTTATCCTGAAGTGAGAAAGAAAGAGATTGCATTATCAGTCTACTGGCATAATCACTATAGTCATTATTCAGTAATACATGGTTCTCAACAAAGTTATAATTCAAGGTTCAGTTTTTAAGGAAAAAATGAAGGTATTTATAGTGAAATAAGTGAAGGAGAAATATTAGAAGACTCTAAGCACATCATTAATCCTCATGAATACAGGGCTCCAAGTTACAGCAGATGAGAATATGCACAATAAATGTAAGCATTATCTTCTGACTGACTCTGTAGAAAATCAGGAGTCACATAACAGAAGAAAATGTATTTGATGTAAGCAGCAATAGTTAGGGTTTTTTATTTTCTTTTTCACAAGTCCACCCTTCTGAAACTTAAGGATCAGATCTTACCCTTCCGAAGACAACCACCACAATTTGGATTTATAAAATGGCCTGAAACTGAGCAGCAGAGTTAACAATGACAGATGCCATTACTTACTCAGTGTCTACATTTCTAACTACTTTATAAATATTCAGCATTTTATGTATTACTGATAAAGTCTTGTTCTACAATTTTGATTTAAAGACTTACAAACTACTGTGCAATTTCTCAGTGTCACTGATGTTACAACAGATTAACATTATCCATCAAGTTCAACTGGAGAGTTTTGATGCCATTTCTTCCTATATACAATTTTAGTCTAATTGTAATTTTCATGTTTTTACAAATGCACCTAACTCCATGTAAAAATGTAGGACTTTTCTCCACTAATTGGTACATTATCCAATTTAAATTAAACCTTGCCACTTATTACATAGATTGGAGAGGTTGATCTTTCCAGAAGCATCTGCTGGCACAATGGACTGGATGCCCAATCAAGTGAGCGGGTCATAGTCACCTCTGCATTGAGTGGATTAATTTATGAGTGGATTATCAAAATCACAGATGGAGGGAGTCTAGTTAGTCCTGACAGCTGGGCAGGTGCCCAGGTAACACACTGGAGAGCTGCACCTACCCAACTACAGAGAACTCTGAGAAGGTGAGTGGAAGCTACAGAACAGGTAATTGACTACTTATTTCAGGACAGAAATACTTCTCAGAGAGTGTGGATGGAAGATTACTGAGCAAAACAAGACAGAACCCTGTGTTACGAATGAGAAATTTGGAGATAACAGGAGGATAAGGGTCCTGGACTCTGTCTACTTCTGACCTTTGACCCAAGAGCACCTCTGAATTGCGAGGAGGACTGGACAAGGAGGTCATTATTGCCCAGATGCCACAGCTGTACAGCTGTAAATGGACATCTCTCTTGAAAGGAAAGCAAAAATTGATGGGTTCTCCTGGCAGTCAGGCTTTGGAATATGCAGCCAGTATCATGCACCTCTGAGAAACAAATCCCTGCGTTGAAGTACCTACAAGTTAAAACCAGCAGCAGCCCTCGAACTCTTGGGCTGGAATAGCAATAAATACTCCCAGGACTGTAGGATATCGAGCTGTCACTGCCATTAACATGGCAGGGGCACAAGAATTCTGCCTGAGCTGGCAGTTCATTTGTTCCTGCGAGAAAACCTGCACCAGGGGCGGGGGATGGCAGTCACTAAAGGATTCCCACCCTGAGGACAGTACCTTGCTATGATGGAGTCGGGGCTCTCAACATTTTAAGCCCTAAGAATCTCATGCAAAGAAAAAAGGAGTGACAGAGAATACTATCTGGGCTTTGGAAGAGATTCAAGGAGCCTACAAAGCTGACAAAACCTTGAAAAAGAGCTGTTAATTTGTGGAATTAGGGTCTCTCGAATTATATAACCTAAATCTGCTACTGATAATTTTGGATTTCTACATGAACATGTTACTCAAATAAAGATTGATAGATTAATCATAACAAAACCCCATAGCAATGTTTGCACCTTTTCAAAGACAGAGTTGCATGATCACATGCGTATTTTGGCACACATATGAGAAACATTAGCACAATATCGTTAGGGGCTTTGAGGAGGCAGTTGAAATTTGTTGAAAGATCTCAGTTTGTTCCTCAAACTTGCTACATATCTGATTTCAAAATATACAATAAATAAAGAAAAAAAATAGTATACTTTTAACATACAGTTGGGTGCTGCTGGTCTTTGATACTGTATTAAGTATTTCTCAGTGTGACCAGAACACTGAGACAAATGTTAAATAAGAAAAAAAAAGAAAGTCAACATTCCCACTACAAACTCTGCTTTAACTGAAGTGCTGTTAACTGTGACAACTTTACATTCTTGATAATATTGTTGAAGAAGGCAAGGCTATAAGCCTATGTCTTAGAGGAAAAATCAAAATAATCAGTAAATGCATGGAGAGCTATAGAGCAACATGAATGGATGGGTGCTGAGAACACATCTTTCCACAAGATGACAGTAACACAATTTTTCAATGATGAAATAATCCCAACCACTTTTTTCAAGCTGTTAGAAAGTTATCTACACCAAGTTCTGCAGAAGTGATCTTCAAAAGGGTTATCTTTTGTAGTGTAACAAACAGAGTGTGCCTATGAGCACCAAGGAGTCCCTTCTTTGTGTGCCTGCCAAGCTCTGGTTTCTCACAGGGAGCACCCAGCTGAAGCCAAACCTTTCCTTGCTGGGTCTCCAGGCCAGTGCCACAGAGCATGGGAGCTTATGCTGTTAGCCTGGAACACTTAAGTGTTCTTCTGCTGCTGCCCTGAGAGCCCGTGCGAGTCCTTCAGTGCAATCCCATCGCTCTCAAAACAGCCTTTGAAAATCCCCTGTTGCAAATGAAGCATTTCAGAGCACCCAGACCACAAAACAGCGCCCCAGAGAAGGTCTCCTGCACCACAGCTCCAGCTCTGTGGGTGCCCTGGACATAGGTGATGACAGAAGCCCTTTGAAGGCTGAGGCTGCAGTAACACCTTAATCACATTCTCAGCATGCAAGTTTTCCTCTGGTAAGAATCAAAATTATTTATCCTCTGCCTTATTGGAGTGCCTGCCTTTTAAATGCCTACAAAGGTGTTTTTGAACGACATGAACAGAAGCAAAGCATGGAGAGAGCTGGATCTGCCTTTGTCAGAAACCAGCTGCATAGTCCAATCAGCGATTTGAATTTCAAAGTCAATCACTGTCTGATATTTGCTCAACATCCCTATTAGCCTATTTGAGAAAATATAAGAAACTTAAAATAATTCCTAAATAAAGGTAGGTTTTTGACTTAAAATGTTGTTTACATTCCATAAAACAGCAATTTAATTAGGTACATAAGTAGTCTTAAACCTAGTGAAAATAAATTAGTCTAATGCTATCACAAATTTTCTTGTTTATGCTGTTTTGTTATAAAATAAGGCCACTTACATAATAATCAAAATGTATTTCTCCTTATATAAATGAATTTAAATTGTGCTGAGAAAACATCAGCTATATTGCATTACCCATTTATAGTGCTCTGGAGAGAATTTTATTTCTCTAAGGCATGTGTTTCAAGAAAATTCAAGGAGTAGGTGTACAAGCACACAGTCTCAAAAAGAAAAAATTAAAACCCTCTACTAAATATTGGTACCCACAGAGCATTTCCAGGAAAAGTTCTCACAACTCAATTAACACCGCATTTGATTGTATAATTTTGTAGAGGACTAGAGGGCCAAAGCCTGCTCCCACATCTACTCAGATCAATACAATTTAATTTCTATCACCCATGGGATGGGAATCAGGCCCCTGAGTTACATTTCTGAGGAGTGAAGACCTCCAGAAATCTTTACCACAGTTGTCATGATGTTCAAATTAAACTTTTCCCCAAAGATCCCTGAATTAAACTGATGTTCCATTAAAATGCAACTCAGCTAAAAGGATGTGATGTACCTAGGAGACTGCTGTGCACATGTGGGAAGAAGGCTACAGAAAAACGTGCAAATGCTTAGACAGACTTTTCTGAAGCCTGGCAAGCAGCAGAACTCTCAGCTCACAAAATGACAAGCATCTACATACAGTTCTTAAGCACTTTTTCATGAAATAACCACTAGTGAAAACAAATGCCAAGATGACATTCGTTATGGAAGCGAGGACTAAGAGCAAAAGCCATTTTCCAACTGAGTGCCTGGTCATTAGATCAGAGGTGTTTTTGTTAATTGTTTCCCTTTGCAGTACCTTGCAGTCTTGACTGCACAGCAGCACTGCTCAGGAGGCAAAGGTAACACAGCCAGACCAGCGACCATGGGAAAATTTACTCTCCTCAGGAAGGGCAAATAAGCAATCAGAGCTTGAGCATCTCACATCCCACCGACAGCTACACTGTTACATGAAAGGTCAACAGCATAATGGAATTTCTAAGCATCCTTCCAAAGACAAGGATAATTTACATCCCAAAATGTGCATGAAAGCAGATGTAGGCACCTAATAACAAGTGGTGGTTCTGGGTCTGACCTACAATTTTATAGAGGTGCCAATGTTGCAGTATCAATTACATACGGATTTAAAATATTTTCAGAGACAACCTCTCTGTGATGTTTATGTGCTCAGCACAGTGAGTATGGCAAAGCTCACTGGGGGCTGTAAATAAACTCGGATACCTACATCAGCATTATTTAGTTCCACAGCCTGTCCTTAATGTTACCATGAGCTCATTCATGATGTAAACTGTTCTAAAGCAATTTGAAACTGCCCAGCCCTTTCCTAGGTACCATGACACTGAAGAGATTGGTCATGTCATGGTTTGAACTTTTGAAGAGCTCAATAAATGCCAATACACGTCAAAAATCCCTATAAACGCCCTAGTAGCAAATGATGAGTGCTGAAAATCAGAGAATATATACAATGTTTTGGTTTTGAATCAAGCCAAGCCTCAATTCCCAGGCTTCAAAAGTAAAAATCTTTGCTGTAACAACAATGTGTAGCAAATACAGAAGGCAAGAGGCAACACATTCACACTCCCCTCATCATCTGCCAGGGAAAAACCAATCCCAAATTCAGTGTAAGACTTGGGTGCTGCATAGAGAGTAAGATGGGCAGCTATACAGTGATATACACAAGGATGAAGGGAAAGCTGCTTTTCAATACCCATCATTTATCTTCTTTACCAAATAATGCAGGGATCCAGATGAAATGCAGCCAGCAAGGAGGTGACGAAGGATATGCATCCATACAAGGAACTGAAATGAGATTTCAGTATCTTCTGTCTCCAGAGAAGTTTTAATTTTAGTATTTATTAAGAATTGATTTTACAAAGTAAAATTATAGTAGATTTCCACATTTAACTGTGCACACAAATATATTTGAAGAAGTGGCCCTTCTCAGTGAGATATGTATGGAGTAAATATACCAAGCAGTGGTCATAAAGGCCAATATGAGAACTGCCAAATTTAGCTACTCATTAAATTCTAATACATGAATTTTTCAATCCATATAAATAAATACAGTTGACAGTAACCATCAGTAAGCATGCTTCTGAAAGATCCTGCTGTCACACTGGTTTTAATTATGACATGTATTTTCTCAGTTCTATTTAGTGTTATGAAAATGATCCTTCTGGGGGGAGCTGCTGGACATTCATCACACTTGAAAAACAGGTACTTAAGGAAGGATATGAGAGAGCTAATTGTAACTCTTTTTCCTTAAGTGTTCTTAGACACCAATTACACAGTTTTTTGCTATCAGATGGGCATTATAAACATCATGAATTCAAAAACATCCAAAAAGAATGTCTATTACGTGAATTTTCTGCACCTTTAACAACAAATTTAGATTCTATTTCAAATATTTGCAGAAGGGGAAGACAAGGAGGGGAAATGTTCCTTTTTGTGCCATCTCTTCTGTTTGGTTTCAAAAGTTCTCCTGAAGTAACTGCTTAAGAAGAGTAGGAGATGAATGTTCTGTTCTAAATACCTTTAAAGTAACTTCAGCTGTTGAAAATACTGACCAATAGCCTACCAAGACCTGGTTTCAGCACATGACACTCTGAGCTGGAGGGCTTTCTGAACAAGACAGGAGCCTTTAAAATGTGATCTCTTTGGCTTTGTAAACACAACAGAAAATGGCAGATGTTCAACTCCAAATTGAAGATAATAGGAAAAAAAAATCCTTTTAGACAAATCTCTTTTGTCTGTAGTAATTAAGAGGAACATATTTTCATTTTACCAAAGTCATCTAATTATGAACGAAGGGAATTCAGGTTCACAGAATGAAGTAAAGTAACAAGAGTACCAACTTTATTCTACTCTCTCAAACCCCAAGGAACCTGACAGTACTGGGAAAATCAGAGAGAAAATGGATCCAGACATACTCTTCTGGAAACAGCTGAGAAGGACCAAATATCCAGCTGCTGTAGGTCAGGTATTCCCAGAAGTGTGCAGAGAGTACAAGTAAGAACCCTTAGCTGTGTCTGCAAGTATTACCACACAGCTCCAAACACTCACTCGAAGAAGACACTGCATTCAGACAAACACATCACGCGTTTTGTTACTCACCAGATCTGTGTGAACTTTAAGGTGTGCCTGGAGCTTGTATTTATCTGGAGTGGAGTAGTCACAGTGTTCTGTGGGACATTTCAGCAAAATATTGCTGTGTTTCTGGATGACGTGACGCTTAAGGCAGTTCTTGGTGATGGAAGAGTAATTGCACTGGGAGCAGTAATATAAATGTTCTCGAGTGTGCGTACGGACGTGCATGTCATAGTGCACCTGGTACCAAAACAACTTGCCTGAAAATCAAATTAGACATGAAGAAAGTAATTCCTAAACAATTGTTAGTGAATTTTTTTTTAAAAAACCCTGATTTTCCTTCAGGGCAAAACACACTCTTTGAATCCTGTCCATTTTGTCTTTAATGAAAACTTGTCTAAAGACCCTTCACTACTGAAAATATATTTACAAAACCCACCTTTGTCTAAGAAGATTGTGTTATACGTTCTGAAAGAGCCTAACGAGGGCAACTTTAATACATATCAATGATCTTTTTCCCAAAGAAAAAGTCCATTACATCTGTTCTCCTAGGCAAAGAATCTGAATGCAACTGTGCACTAAAAGAGACTGTCAAAATATTTTTTGCTACTTTCTTTCATGTTACTCCTTCTTAAAAGCCTTTTTGGCATAATGGCACCAAAAAGCTCCGAGCAATTCATCTAAAGTACAATGTTATGGTACAATTTCAAAAATTTGTTTTCTCCGACTTTGATTCCCTTCCCTTTTCAGGAATGAAAACTAAAATAGAAATCCCAAACTTCTTGCTTTCCACTTATGTAAACACAAACATTTTCAGCTAGAATAAATGGGAATGGTGTGTTATTCCCACTTCCAGGAATTCAAAACCCCAAACAATTACAATCAGAATAATCTTGATCTGATACCATGTAATTAAAATTTCCATCTCAAAGAACCTGGTTCAAAACAAGACACAAAATGATGCCAGTATATATGTACCTATGGTACAGAATGTGTATTACCATACGTCCTCCTACACTAAATGAAAAAAACTCTGAATTTTATTCTAAGCTGACAACGAAGCTTAAGCATTAAAGCATGGACTGAACTAATGCTGATCACATGCCTAAATCTGCTGTGCTTGGCCCCAGTGGAAGTTATGACTTGGGGAGAGGCATGTGGACAGTTATAAACTAATCCTATCAAATTTCACATCAACAGAAAATTGAGCCTTGCAAAGCACTGCTTTGCTATATTCCACTAGTAGTTTTTTGAGGAGATTTGACTCATTTCACATTATTTGTACAGCAAAATGTAAATCTCACTGGACCCTAGAATCCATACTGAACTACAAAATTAATGCTGCTGCAAAGATAAACAAATACATCAAACACTGTAAACCAGACGAGCAGGAAAAGATGGCTCATTGCATAACATTTAGAAAAAACCTCAAACATAATTCTACTGCTCCTCACCACAGCATTCACATTCCAAGTCTCCATAAACCTTCCTTATCCTCTCACGCAGCTCGGTGTTCATTTGTCTCTTCTGCAAGCTGTCCAAGATCTGCATGAAGGCGATGGATCCCGTCCCCCCATTAGGTGTAGCTGTGTTAGAAGAGGCTGCCTGTGGGCTGGTGGCTGCACCAGCTTCTGCTGCTGGCAAAGGGTCTGTGGGTTCTGCCGAATTTTGAATGGGTGCATTGCTTGCTTCTGATTCACTAGGAGGAACGGGCTGGATTCTCTCTTCAGGGACTGGAAGGTTCTCAGTCATTACATTGTTCTGACTCGGATTTAAACTTCTGTCTTCAGACAGTAAAAGATTAATTTCTTCACCCTGCTCATTTACAGAACTGCATTGATTAAGTTCCTCCTCATTTGGAGGAGAAACTTTTAACTCCTCAGGAGCAGCAGTACCATTTTTCAGCAGGAAGCAATCTGTTGCTACACAGGGCTGAATATCTGGGACTGTTACATCCGTTGTCTGACACAGCGTCTCTGTTCCATTCTTCACCAGAGGACTTTCAAATTCTAAGGAAAGGACTGCATCAATTTTTACATCCCCATTCTGCCGACCATTATGGTTTACATCTGCACCTGCTGATTCGCCTTGAGAAGCAGATGGCTGTGGGGTGTTAACAGCATCAGTACTCGTGGCACTCGATTCATCTGCAGTTTGTGTCTGCTGTTCCCCAAGGGCTTCTGGCTGGATGTCACCTCCTGGCTCAAGCAGGCAGAAGCTTTGGTTGATAGAACTGTTAAAAACAGAATCCTCCTGCAGATCTGCGTGCACATCTTTGATGTGAGCACGGAGCCTCACAGAACTTACAAACTTCTTCAGGCACACAGAACACACATACACAAAAGGATGCTTTCGAACGTGAAGCTCGAGGGCTTGGTATTTAGTGGCTCCATGACCACAGAGCTCACAAGCAAAGGGTCTTTC
The DNA here is from genome assembly GCA_013400735.1 of Pomatostomus ruficeps. Lineage (NCBI taxonomy): Eukaryota > Metazoa > Chordata > Aves > Passeriformes > Timaliidae > Pomatostomus > Pomatostomus ruficeps. The sequence goes on along the minus strand of VYZT01055740.1, from coordinate 9,093 downwards.
GTCACCATGGACAAGCATGTGCCGGTCCCGGTCCAGTTCGTTTTTGAATTTGCGCTCACAGATATGGCAGTCGTACAGAAGCTGCCTTTTGCCCTCTCGTGTCATCAAGCGAAGCTCATCAAAAACATCTTTCACCTTTTTATCTTGAAGGTCATGAGTTTCCTTCATATGCTTGATCAAATTTTTAACATCTGAGTATTTCTTCTTGCAGAAACGACAGTGCTGCTTGATTTTTTTATGAACCCTTTCGATGTGGACTTTGAGATGGCCTTTGCTGAGGCACGTGAAGGTGCAATAATCGCAGCTGAACTTCTCCCCGGTGTGCTTCCTCAGGTGGACGTTCAGGTTGGCTTTGATTGCACTGGCGTAGCTGCAGTAAGAGCACTTGTAAGGCTTTTCATTTGTATGAATCCTCAGATGGGCTTGGAGGGAGTGTTTAAATTTGAACACCTTGTTACAGTATTCACATGTAAAAATCTTCAGTTGAGTTGGACCCAGCCTAAAGAAACTCAAACAAACAGTTATATTTACAGTAGTGAACTTGGTAACATAATATGTCAAAATTTCCCTAGATATTCATAATGGATAGAAATGCTTAGTTTTTAAAGAAATGTCTTCTCCAAAGGCATTTTAAATTATACAGCTTACTCACAATTTATTTTCAGCTGCTCCTTAATTTAAAGGGCTCAGAAAAATACCACAGGTTCATGAAAACAGATGGGGAAGCATTTCATTCATATTGTGCATGAACGCAAACATAAATACTTCAAAATTACCTGCTTGTTTTCATTGCCTGTTCATATGGGGTTTGCTGAATGGCATACTCTTGGTATCCTTTTCGCTGTGATGGGTCTTGGACTGTTGCGTCTGGAGTTGTGGGTTCACTGTCATGAGGGGAAGCCTCAAGAGGAACAATTTTTCTGGCTCCTAAAGGAAGAATGGAAAGAATGCTCATTAAAAATCTCATACTAAAAACATGCAAGTGTAAATTAAACAATAAACTCTGTAATCATTAGTTCAACTATTTTAGTTTCTGTTGTTAGATTCTTTTCCATAAAATGAGGGACACACTTCCAGAAGCCATCAGTACTCACACCACAGTTCTGCTTAAATAACTTGCCAGGAGGGATGGTTTGGAGAGTTATTCATGGTGCCTGACGCCTGCTGCTAGGAGATCCTACATCCAAATATTTCCACTTTTAAAAGATTGTAACTCTTCTAAATAAAATTAGGAATTTTTCTGTTTCTGCTTCATACCACATCCTTTGAAAAATTGTGCCAAGCTGTTTAAATCAGTTCCACAAGTAAGTCTGGGGAAAAGACAGTTTAGTCTAAAAATCAGTTTAGTCTATACTTAAAAGTCTGTACATCTTTTCCTTAAACTCCTTGTATTTTGGGGCATATTGCCATCCCTCAGAATAACAGAATATGTTTGGAACAGGCAGTGGTCACATCTGCAAGCCTGACAGAGCTCAAAAAGCATTTGGACAGTGCTCTCAGGCACATGGTGTGATTCTTGGGGCTGTCCTGTGCTGGGCCAGGAGCTGGACTCGATCTTTGTGGATCCCTTCCAACTCAGGATATTTTATGATTCCATGTTCCACGTGCTCTTCTCAACCTCCACTGGGAGCAGAAGAGGCTCTACCAAATGCATTAAGACCAGATTCCTGAAGATATTGTTTATAAAATATAGGCAGTATTAACATAAAGTCTCTGAAACCACAGTGGGGGTTACCCAAAAACAGGTGTGAAAGACTTAGGGACATTACATGGAGGAAAGCAGTGCTGTAGACAACAAGGATGTCTACAGGTGGAGATTCTGTGGGTCCTTCAGAGTGATTTAAAGTGGGAAATGGAGATATTTGGAGAAAAGGCCATTTGGGAGTGTGTAAAGTTATTGAAGCTTTTCCTATCAGATTGGACATCAGCCAACTCTGTAACTAAATAGAGTAACTAAACTGTAATTGCTCTGTTGCTCACTAAACTGGTTGCATCTAAAACCAGCTTTTTTTGACTACTGTTTTTTAATAATACTTTCAGTATCATCAGTTCTGTACTAAAGATTCTGCAGGTTCATCAGAACTGATCTTCCAAGTTTACAACCCAAACGTTACCAGAACATTACAACTTCTATTCTTCCTGCTCCTCCCTCTCCATCAAATGTCAGGCTGTCCACAGGAATGGATCTCCCAAATTGCACTGTGGTAGCCCAGTGAGACGGGACCTTGTCATTAGAGCATAGGAGCCATGGTTCAGTCAGCGGGTTCAGCACAAAGGTGACAGAACAGACATTAGACACCAGACAAGTGTTCCAATAAGTCAATACTTAAAATAGAAGCAAATTCTATATTTAGAATGACTCAGTTAAAAGAAAATAGGTCTTAAACTGCTTTATATGCATGGTTGTCTCTTCCAGGCCTCCCATTTCCTGACTGTGAGACAAAGATCCTCATTAAATGCTCCACACTAACTCTCCTCTGTGCCCTTCTGCATTTCAGGATGTTTGAGCATTTCCTGAAAGCACTGCTGAACTGTTTAATAGACTTTCATACTACCACTATAAAAATTTAATCACCTAAATTGAGTGAACTAAATATACACTCACTAGATAAACACTAACTCACCAGTATTTTGCATACCTTGAGTGGGCAAAATGCTCCAAGGTTATCCCCATGTTACTGCCTCTAAATTACATATGCAGTTCACAGAGAGACAAATGCCTTTAAAAACCTAAAGAGGGAGATCCAGATTTCCAGACATGCTGATGCAGTACTTGCTCACAAAAGGCAATCACGTCCCCTTGTGGGATGTTGGTACTTCCTACCCTTAGAAGACAGGGAAGCATTAAGAAACATTAGATCTCTCCATCCACTTGGGATGCTGACCGAGGGTACCAATGGACCAGCAGCCACAGCCATCACCCCTAGATCACAAACTAATGACTACAGCATATGCCCAGGAAGTCAGAAAATTGGTTTCTAGGCTCTACCCAACCTACTCCCCATACGTCTCAAATCCCAGAAAAATGCCCTCAATATGCAGGCTATGGAAATGCATAAGAACAAGGCAAACAGATACAAGGTCTTATTTTTCATTAAAAACATCATATGCCAATAAGGAAGATAAAGGTTTTCTGAACTGTTTCCCTAGACAATGACTTCAAGAGGTCAGAGCATATAAATACCAGGGGGAAAAAAAATAAGGTAACTGGACTGATAATTTCTTTCAGAAAAATCCTTCCTCCAGCACTATCACATCTCTATTCTACAGGCAGAATTGACTTTAGTTTACCAGACTTTATTCATGCCTTTTGCTTTCCTCTTTTCAGTCAATATCATCTAAGTAAATCTGCCTTCAGAACAGTAAGATTTGAGTTCCTCATGACATTCTGACAGCAGCTTCTACAGATAAGCATTACCCAGTGAGCCTCATCTCGGGCTCAAACTCGGGGGTGGCCTCTGATCTCTTACACTCTGTCCCTCAGCAAAGCAGCTTGTCCTTCTCTGCAGAGTTCTCCAATATTCATCAACAGTCACAAAGGTTATAGAATTATTAGGAATGGATCAGAAATAAACCAGGAAAGAACATCAACCAAATTCCTACTAATTCAACTAAATTCTGTGAATCTTCTAAAGCTTGAAGTATGAATCACAAAAAAGGATAAAGAAGAACCCCAAAACAATAAAGAAAACAAAACCAGAAGTATTTTGTTTGGAAAAGGGATACAGGATTTTGTGACCTTCAGCTTGGAAAAGAGATAACTGAAAGTAAAATATCAGAAAAAAACTCTAAAATTATCAATACTGTGGTAAAAAAGTGTGAATCATCATTATCTCACAACCCACAAAAACCAGTTCAATAAGGAGTCAGCAGACTTAAAGAAATATGCACTTTCACCCCACATGTAATTAAATTATGGAACAATTACTGCATAATGTCACAGTGACTGAAAATATAAATGTATTCAAAATGGATTTAGACAAATTAATTGATACATATTAAATACGATCATCTAGACGCACACACCACCTCAACAGCTGTCAGAATTCGTCAGACTTTACACAGTGAGTGTCCTATTTCTTTCCTGTAGAGATGCTGCAAGCTGACATTAGAGACAACTGATCTGCTTAGATGAACTCTTTTTGTTTTAAAAAAGGACTTTGGCTGAAGTTTAAGTATAAAAAAAATCTTCATAATATAGGTACTCTGGTCTGTTCAGTTAAAATAATGTTCTAAGAGCATGAAGTGAATATTTATTTCTTGCAATCTCTTTTTGAAGGAATGTATTTTTCCAGCTACTACAACATCCTGTGAAATGTGCTCCAAATGTGTATGATCCATGGTAACACAGTTCTGAAAGTCAAATCATCAGAAAGCAACCCTACCCTTAATCCTCAAAGCTCTCCATGCAACTCTCCCTAACTCTCAAAATAAAGCTCAAAAAGAAGCAAAAGGACCATTTAATATTTGTATAGGTTAAGCTGAGGTTGAACACATTTTAATTCGGACAAAGAAATAGAAACACAGACCTGTGTATGAGGGGATGAAGATTCCTACCCCTTTCACCACAGCTGGACATTAGATTGGCTGAGCTAAATCAGTCTGTAAAACCATGACAACATAAACACCTGCTCACATTCAGAGGGGAAAGGTTTAATTTTCCTAACCTTGCCTAATTCAACATTTGCTTTAAGTCAGCATATAGACAGCAGCATCTTTTCTCTAGCTCTCCATTCAACAACATGTGGGTGATGCCTGAAAAGTACCAGCACAGGAGTTTATGAAGTGGATTAGAGAGGGGATCTGCCCAAAATCTACACCATCTCTCTCCTTCTGCAAATACATGATGAGTTTTCTAGAGTGTTTTATTACAGAAGTGCATTAACATGCACAACGGTTCAAAGGACAGGAAGCCAGGGCTGGAGAAGAGCTTTCTGTGTACTAGACCATCTGTAAAGTTAAGTTGAAAGTAAAGTTCAAAGGTACTTAAGCACTATCTAGTCCTTTCTCTTGCCTGTGACAGCAGTCTGTACTTACTGATCAAGATACTTTGAAAAGGGATTGTCCCAATCCTCCTCCTTTCCCCAAGAGCCTTATTTTGCCTGATATTAAATCCATTCAGATGTGTCATAAACCCACAACCATCATTCCATGAGCTACAGAACAGAAATTATCTTAAACAAAAAAGCCTGGTATCAGTTAAAGAGAAAAGACTGCCACCAGTTAAACTAAGTCAGACCCCAAAGGTAAGCAAAATGACATTCTTCCACTTCTTCCCCACTGCCAAAAATCCCCATGGGAGAAGGAACCAAGTGTTCATAGATTACAGACAGAACATTCTCACATAGTCCCAGGAGAACTCAGCTGGACTTTTATGGACAGTGGTCCCTCTGTGGAAATCAGGGAGAGAAAAACCTTCTCAGTGTTAAGAATTTGTAGTTGAAAAAAAAATCCAACTCCTTTAGAAAACAAAAAATAATTACCCTCAAGAAATTGAATATTTCATGCTATTTTTGTATTTCTTGAAAAAAAAACTAACAAAAAAAAAAATCTACCACTGACCATCTTCACGGGCACTTAAAACAACTTTTGTAGTAACAAGCAGAGTCTTTAGAATATTACAGAATTTACATAAAACAGTAATTTAAATGTTCACATCTCTCTTGAATCAAACTAACTGAGCATGAATAATAAATTGGATTTAGAAACCTTGATAATTTACAGAATTTAAATATGGGAAATAAAATATATTAAAAAAACCCAGAAGCTGGAATATATAGCTGGATTTACTCACTCGTTCTTAAAAACAGACTATGAAAAAAAGTATTTGCCATTCAAAACAATTTTCAGAAGTGCATATAATTGTAGTTATTCACTCTCTTAATTGTGACGCTTATGAAATACTGTCCCATGTTTGATCTGACACCTTGGTGTGCTCATGAACTCAGCACTGCTTCTCTTCAAGGTCTCCACCTCTCTGCAGTTATAGAACCATGGAATAGTTTGGGTTGGAAGAGACCTTAAAGGTCATCCAATTCCAACCCATCTACTTTGAGCAGGGACACCTTCCACTAGACCAGGCTGCTCCAAGCCCCATCCAACCTGGCCTTGAGCACTTCCAGGCATGGGGCATCCACAAATTCTCTGAGCAAACTCTTCCGTGTCTCACCACCCTCATAGAGGAGAAATTCAGCCTACAAACTAATCTAGAATGACCCTTCTCCAGCTGAAAGCCACGTCCCCTTATCCTGTCACCTGGAGGTCCAGGTGCAGGACCCTGCGCTTGGCCTTGCACTGCAAGAGCTTTGCCCAGGCTCACCTCTCAGCCTAGCAAGGGACTTCAAGGCCTGCACAGAAAAAGATCCACAACTTCTATTCAAACTGCATTTCCTCTGTGGGTTAATGCAGCTCTCAGGTTTCTAAAGCTGTACATCTAGTACCTTTCATATGACGCCCAAGAAAACACTACAGAAGAGGAACATTGAGGAAAATCAATGTTGCTCAAATGTCCTTTCTGGGAAGTTAAAAACTGACTGATCCTGTTTGCTAAAAGGCATTTTGAAGACATCAATTTAGTCATAATCTACTGAACACATGATACAAAGCAGTGTCCCAAACCTCATAAGTGCATACCAAAATTACAGTAAAGTGTTAATGCAATACTTCTGAAAGAACATTTTATTTAAGAAGGCAAAAATACAGTCTAAGTAGTTCCTAAATACTAGGAATAAAATACAGCTAATTATTAAAGCCTTCTCTATTTTTCTAATTGTAATCTGAAATCTTCCAATTTTACTTTAATAGTCACAAAAAGGGATATTTCCATGCACCTTTAACCTAAGTAACAGGTGGATACAGACTGTAAATGCTTGCAGAGAAAGGACTAGATAGTGCTTAAGTACCTTTGAACTTTACTTTCAACTTAACTTTACAGATGGTCTAGTACACAGAAAGCAGAAGAGAAGGAAGAATTGTTTTATCTATTTATATTCTTCAAGAGCAGTCTACAGCAGTAACTCATCTCTTCAGCACATGATAAATCTCCCGGAAAATTACTATGAAAAAGACAGTGAAAGATCTTTATTAAAAACTCCAGACATTAAAGTATTACTAAGAAAGGGGAACTGTCCAAGATTTGCTAGTGACATTAAGATATAGTTAGATCATGGAAATTAATGGAAAAAAAATAGAAAGAAAATCAATGAAAAATAAATTAAACTATAATTGCATTAAATGAAATATTTTTCTTTTGAATCTTCAGAGTTAACCACTTATATCATATCTTCTAGAATTTCCAAATTCTCAAAAGTTGGGTGACAATTCATAACTTTCTGAACAGTACTGACTTTTTTATTACACATAATTTAGTTGGGGACTTGAATGTAATAAGATTATTAATTGTCAGTCAAATAGAAGAAAGGACCTTCAAAAACTGCTGCAGGCTCGTACTTGACCATAAATCCTCTTGGTTCATTAAAGCCTTCCAACTACTTGATGTACTATGCCCAAGAAGCTCCAAAATGTTTTACTATTTTGAATATCTCAAAAAGCATATGTGCAGAGAAAACCCAAGACTTTTGTTGTCCAAAGAAAAATTTTACTAGGTAGTAATGAAAGCACCAATATCCTCTAGATTTACATTTCCCCTCCTGCATTACATGCTTCCTACATCTGCTTCATTATCTGTATTTACTATTACTTCATTTGCCTTTTTAGGTCAGTTTTATAAGAAAATGGATCTTTGATTGCGCTATCCACCATGTCTTTCCTTGCCCTCTTGGAAATTCTTCAAGTCCTTGCCAGAAATATAAAATCTAAGAGAAAAATTCTTACAAGGTGCATAAAATTTAGCAGCCATAGAGGGGAATCTCCAGTTATGGCTCTTTCCAAAAGGCCTGAGGAAGGGAGGTTTGTGTTCCAAAAGGCCTGAGGAAGGAAGGTTTGTGTTCCAAAAGCCCTGAGGAAGGGAGGTTTGTGTACACCCATAAACTCCCACGTAGAGGACTCCACTCAGTAACACCTCCATGAGCCCTAAAGAAGCCACCCCCACCTTTGCCCAGATGGAGGAGCAGAGCACACAAAGGGAGAGTGACGGGTGGCAGTGAGGGGAACGGGCACCAGGATGGGGGAAAAGCCACATGCAGTGGGAACGAGCCAGGAGATGGGAGACACAGTGGGAAAAAGAGAGTTTCCCAACGGCTGGGAAAGAGCCCAGGGTTGCATCACCCAAGAGAAAGGGGGCTGTGGTTAGTGACACGAAGCAGTGCAAACCTCAAACCACCCTGGACCCCGATTTCCACAATTCCAGTGCTCACCAGCCCTCTTCCACCTTCCTCTTTATTTACAACATAGCAGGATCAAATTTTTAACAGCTCAGTGTAAATCCAAAATTCTGTGTGATGTTTCCCAAATAGTAAACGTGAAGCTGCTTTTTACTCCCCTCCTGAACACACAGGACATTCACAGGTGATTTCACCCACCTTCCTTGACCATCGCAATCAGAAATGCATTTCAGCAAAGTCCAAACATATCACAGATCTCAATATCAAAAGATATTAAGAACACAGAAAATCCTGCTACCTTCCAACCCACAATAACAAAATAAAGACCTTAAAGTTATTCTGATAGTTATAAGCAAAACAAATACTCTGAAATTTTAGCAATAATGAAAAGGAGAATAAAACTACAAAGCTGACAATAATGCACAAAACTATTAAAAAGGGATTCTGACAGTCAGTCAGAATGGTTAATGGTTTATAGCCAGTTAATGGTTTATACAAACAGGCAAATGCAAATCTAGTTTTAAATAAATTGTTTTAAACCTCTGATCATTATGCAGAACTTGATTTTTAAATATATATACACTTCTCTGTTCTCTGGTCAGTGTTTTATCATTTCCTTCTTTAAAACTATTCACAGACTAAACATAACTGATGTTAGCTACAGCCTGGTCCAGCATTTCTTGTACCCATGAAGAAATGTAACAGAAGTTCCAAAATCATGTAGCTGCCAGATGCAGACTCTGTATCAAGATAATCAAATAATGTTAAATATTTTTCATACACTAAATATTCTAAGCAATTTGATCTTAGA
>VYZT01055734.1:0-12453 GCA_013400735.1 Pomatostomus ruficeps | reverse complement strand
GTTACAGTCACATATATACCAATTTTGTGGGGGGTTGGGGGGAAGGGTACAACATCCCCNAACCGAAACTGGCCAGAGCAAACCGCAAGTCCAGGCTTTGCCATGTTAGGCAGTTTTGTGTTTCCTTTGTGTCAGACTCCAGGCTCTCTTACAGCTGATACAGAAGATGTCTGGTCCTCCTGTCAGGACTCCACACACTAGCACAGTTAATACTGCACCACGGGCATCTGTTCTGCCTCTGGACACAAAGGTATGACAAGGAGGTTGTCATGAGCTAGAGAACTGAGCCAGTCCAGAGATGGATTTGCAGAGTTCCAGAAATGTCAGCTGTTTGTTGTTATTTTTCTTCTAAAGATAAGATGGAGTTATATGAATCATCGTCCAATTATTTTATTGAGGACTGTCATAAGTGTGTTTTCATTATTTGTGTAACCCTGTAGTTTTTTTGAGTTTGAGATGACCTGTTGGACAAGAGAAGAGGATGTAAGTGAGGCTCTTCACATCATTTTCAGACTCATGACCACGTGTAATTTGAGCAGCCTTCTAAGGTGCTCCACAGGAAGGGGAGGAAGCCCAGCTTTCCTAGTTAAGTGCCTAAATAAAGTGGCTGTTGCTGCAGGAAAACTAGCAAGCTTAGGCAAGAGGTGGATTTCAGGTGCACTTGTTCACACCCATGTCGTACCCTGGAGGGCCTATTTTACCACCTGGATTTCATGCCTTGTAGCCCAGAGCATAACAAGCTGGATGAATGTTGATGGCTAAAGCCACCTGCCTGGCTGAGAGGCTATTTAGAAATACACAATCGCTAAGGTTCAGTGCCCTGTCAAGACAGGTATACAAGGCACAGACAAACAGGCATGTCCTCAGCTCTGTGTGACTTGCTTAGTTCTGCTGCAGCACTTTCTTAGATCTAGACTGATCAGGTGACTGAGAAGAAAACTTGATTTAATTTTTTAAAGTATTCACAGCCTTTGAAGATTTCGTCCTCACCATTGTGAATCATGTGTAGCAGGGAGTGGGCTCTGAGTCATATTTCACATTGCTGCACCATAAAGGGGCTGCCTCTACATGTCTACTTAATTCACACAGGCCTGCCTGCAGTATGGTAGGCTCAGCAGGTGACTGTTGAAAGGAATAACACGTCCCTTATGATTTCTGTTTTTGAAGGAGAGGGTAAAACCTACTTATTGGGTTGTATATTCTTTTAATTCATAGTGTACCTACCAAAAAACTTAGAAAGTTCTGGGATGTCAGCTGGCTGCTGAAAAGTACTATTGCCTGAAACTAATATAAGCTCAGGTTTTCAAGTGAAAACTTTGCCTTGAGTATTTGCTCCCCATCATCCCATGAAATGGACTTTCCTGTCATTCTCCTAAATAAGCTCTGCCAGTCCATGGGTGCTTCAATCCTCTGAGCTTGTTTCTTGGTATTCAGAGGCAGTAAAGTATGAGAGGCATGTATACAGATACATACATGTATATACAAATAATTTGAGGATAATTAAAACATTTAAATCTTGTATTAATTTTTAAAAGATGGAATAGATTCCATTCTCTCAAGAGGATTTTCATACAACTCTGTAGATATTTGCCCCACCCACTTCCATCTCCTTGGCCTACAGATTCTCCTGTTACACATTGAATTATCTGAATATCTCATCTTTCCTCTCAGAGGGTTAAAACTGTGTCATTCTGCAAGTGAAATACATCATTAAGCTAAGACAATATCTCCTATTTTATTTTGTTGTTTTGTTTTGTTTTAGTACTCTTCCTTGCCTTTTTTTATAATCTATTAAAGTCTTGAGAATATTTCGTATTTTCTGACTTGCAAAGTTGATTATGTTTTCTTCTTCAGTGAAAGCTTTCTTGGGGACATTGGCTCTTTCGTTACTTGCGTCTGTCTCAGTGAGCTGTACCACTAAATAAAGAAGGCGCCAAGATATGCCACAATGCAAATAGTTGTTGCAGTGTGCTCTGGCCAGTTTCGGTCTATTTCATGGCCAGGCTCTGCTATGTACCCTCTCCCCACCTCGGTATCGGTTCTCCACCCCATGGAGGGCTCTGTATTGTGCAATCCTATACAAAGCCCATCAAATTCAAACCCCCCCAGTGCTCCTCTATTGGATGTTGTACCCTCCCCCTGCCCCCTTGTGTCTGTATTTATGTAACTGTAACATGCTGTGCCGGTGCTTCTCCGGCACGACCCCGGTGCCGAATAAACCACCTGGGAAGCCCCTCTGCTCATCTTTCCTTCTTCGGTGCACCTGGAACATCAGTGGGTTGGGTGAAACCTTGCAAGAACTTCGCCAGCCCTCCTGTGCCTTGGAGCAGCCTGGACAGCTCCTGAAGCCACGGATGGTACTCCCCCGGAACGCACCATAGCAAATAGTACTATAAAATTGACTTCAAAATATCATATTTATGCTGAAACCTCTCAAAGGAGCTGGGCTTTCTCTACATTGCAACTGTTGAAACAAACATGAATGGCTGTAGGCCTTGCATTTTCAGAAATTAATCTTAAAATCCACTGATTTATCTTCTGCTCAGGTTCAGCACACTCCATTGGCCATAAAGAATCCTAAGGGATCATATATGCAGTCTTTTCATTGGAAAAATTACTTTCCTCAAAATACACTGACACAGGTTTTTCAAAGATTGCTGTGTTCACAAATTTTAATTGTCAGTGAAATTTGATTTCATTTCCTACTGATCCTTGAGATTCTGCCTTCAATTAGTCAAAATTATAGAAACATTGACTTTTTTTTGGTGATTTGCAGAGAAAATGACTTTCCTAGGGGCTGAATGTCTCAGATTAGCCCTGGCCTGTAGTGGAAACACTTGCACAGTTAATACCTTCAGCTGAAGTAGCGCCACCATTTATCATTACATACATGCGAAGCCCTTTCTGAAGGGTATGCCCAAGGACAGTGGAAAAGCAGTCATTAAATGCTTTGTAAATAGCTTTTGTCTTTTCCATTCTGAAATCTGTCTGTATGTCTAGAGAATGCTGACCTAAAGTTAATGTTGTGCAAATCTGTGTCCCTCAAAAGCAATGTTCAAATGATTGATTAAAATGTCACTTTAGCCCCTTGTAAGGGCCCAGGAATATGAGACTGTGGCACTAATGTTACCTGTCTGGAAGCACCAAGTCAGAGGCAGTATCTTGCTGCTGGTGCTCTTTGAAATAGAGGAGAGTAATTGAATTCTGTAGCCTCCTGAGGACTGATGGAGCAGATCCCATTCATTATGTGCCATAAGGAGAAAGGTAATTTCAAGGTAATGCCTGATTTTCTTAACATATTGCATGCTGCACAGGTGTTTAATGACCTCTGCTCTGAAACATAGAGAAATGAGGCTTTCCAGAGTAACAATGAAAATAGTCCCTCCCCAGTAAAACCAAAATGTGAAGAAACAAATCTTCTTTCTAACAGACAGCAAAAACTATTCAATTATGAAACTCATGCTGTTAACCAGGTGCTGCTGTTGAAAAGAGCTGACCCTGCTCCTGCTGTGGTGGTCCCGGTGGGCAGCTGCAAGATGGGTCAACCACCCCAATGGGGTCGAGTGAGGGGAACACGGAGCAGGCAGTGAATTCACATGGAAGATACGGCCTTAATGGTGCTCTAGTTTTGGCAGTGGGTTCTCAGAGGCAAGAGAAGGAATTGAGGGAGGCATGATTGGGCTGTTGTGCTACCTGTGATGCTGGCAGGAGAAGCTGCTCTTTACAACTCTTCAGGCCAGCAATTCACCAGGAAGAGCCTGAAGAGTGCTAGCAAGTGCCTTGTTTCTGCTGAAATTGCTTGTCATGACATAGTCTGTACAAATGAAACCACTTGTTTCATCACAGACAATCATCACAGGTAATGACTATCTTTTCATAATTATTAAACAAAAATTAAGATTTCTTGACAATGTCATCTCTTTCACCCAAGGTACCCTTATGAAATGCACCTCTCAGGTACATTGTCTTCTTTAAACAGACTCCCAAATGATACATGGCTCTAGGAGGGAGACAGTATTACCTCAGAAAACTCAATATATAATGGATATAGATAATTCATTGTAGGTACTGTGGGTGGGTGGTGGGGGATGAATTTTGTATTTCCTACTGTGACTGTATAATGCAAACATGAAAGGAAGTGGGATAAAGGGAAATGGTCTGTGACCCAAATCTTATATGATATTTTCTATGCAGATTGAGATCCACATTTTCAAAATCCTGCACAGCTATGTAAACACTATAAGGAATAATTCCTGGAGATTGCTGCAGGCTCCTAATATTCTCATTCATGTTTATGTTTTCTTAGATCTATTCTCTTTCCAGCATTACTTTTCTCCTCTACAGGGACACCTTTGTTTGCTGCTTCTTTTTTTTTTTTATTTGTGATTTGTCCTTTGTCTTTCAGTTAATTTCTTTAGTATTAGTGTTTTTTTCATCAGCAGCCTTTTTGTGGAGCACATTTTTCCCCCACCTAACTGCACAGTCCCAAATTCCCCCTTACTATTCTGCTTGCCTTCTGTTGCTTCTCTTTGTTTGCCTAATATTTTTTCTCTTGGAGAATCACGTCTCCTCATAATCTTCCCTCTTACACTCCCCATTGCTGACACTTATATTCACCCCCACAATGATGCTGTCTCTTACTACTGCCTGACACCTAGTCACAGAACTTCTGCTGCCACATTTCATCTCTTACCCCAAAAAGGCACTTTGAGACATGCTCTCATCCTCAGATGCACTTGTGTATTAGGGACACCTTGCATTTTACCTGCGGAGATACATTGTCATTTTCTTGCTTTCCTTTGCTGTCAAAAGCTCACCTTCATCTTTTCATGTCCCTTTTGTTCTCCCAGACTGTTGATTTTACTTCAGCTGACCCAAATACTTCCATTCTCTGCCTTCATCTGCTCAGATGTGTCAGCCTGGATGAGAACTTTGAGCTGCAGTCTGCTCTCCACCACAAACTACTACCCTGCTTTAAGCAAGTCACAGAAGCTTCATTTTCTCTTTCCTTTATCTTTTTTTCTTTTCCTTTAATAGGCAATTTTTTACATCTTTGGAGGTGTATTGTATATGAGCCTTTTTCAATGAGGATTATGAAAATCCTCAAAAGGAAAGCATAAAGGAACAATTTTATTCTTTCATTCCTCAGAACCTTGTGCTCACCTTCAGTGAGACAGGCTTCTGGGAAATCCCCTGGTTACACAGCAGCGACTACAGGAGTTTCCACATCAGTGATCTGCCCCAACATGACTTTTCAAAAAATTAATTCAATTCTCTCTTCTGTGTGCTTGCTTCTCACAACATTTTGCTTCTTTCTTAAGTACACTTCACAAACAGAAATGGTAATCTATTCAGTGACTGCTACAATCATGTTCCACTTGTGCAATTTGTTTCATATGTGCTGTGTGTGGTGGTGTTTTGAGTAGCTGTATACGTAGATTTTAATTCCCCAAGCTGGGAGTAAAAAGTGCAGGACTCAATGAACAGGGGAAAAACTCAACATTAGAATTTAAATATTTGCATGTGCCTTTTTCAGTGCTTTGGGGTGAGAAGAATGGAAATCTACAAGTATTTGCATTGCAAATCACATTGGAAAATGGTTGAGTTTATCCAGCTGGTGAAAGTGCCAGCTCTTGATACTTGATAATGCTCTTGAAACCTGCAGGGACTGTGACAGTCAGGATTTACTTTTGTTGTGAGATGCACCTTTGTACTTTTTCAGCAATTTTGTGAGATTGTGGCTCATTTTTGAGGCACAGGCTATGGAAGAGCCCCAAGCTCTGGGTTGGGTGCATGTTATACCCCGAGTCTGCGTAGTGGCAAGGCCCAGGCACTGCGCAGCCCCTTGTTATCTGTTTTTTTTTCTAACCTGACATTTCCACAGAAGACATATGCAATCCTGTGGGAGAGGAGGCGTATTCTCACAGGTGCATCACTGGAGTGGCAGTGGACAAACAGCAGTTGGGTATTTTAAGGCACTCTGCTCCAGTTAACATAATTTAGGCAGCTACACTCTAGTCATAAAGAACTCATAATTTCTTCTTCATAAAGTATCCCTGTTTTTGCAGAAACATCTCCCAGCTGTGAATGGCTCCTACATCCAGGCCATTACCTTCAGATATCGTGTCTGATAGAATGGAATGGAACATGGGTCAGGCTGAAAGAGGAAGGGACAGTGATGGGGAAGGATTGTACTCTTGCAAACTCTTTGCTGCTTTGGGTCTTCTTAAGGAAGGGAGTTAAATTATCACCAGGAACTAATTTCCTTTCCAGATGGCCCCTAAATGTGGGCCAAGCTTTGGCTTCTAAGTTCAGACTTCAGACCTTTCTTCTCTTACCTTTTATGCCATCTTTATTGCATATTTATTTAGAAGTTCTACATATGACAAGTTTTCTCATGGAAAAGTCTTTAATTTAAAAGTTGTTTTTAATGTCTTAAAAATTGAAATATGCTCACCGACTGAAACTTCTCATTTTCTCTGGATGGGCAATGCTATCTTAGGAGCCGCCTCCATATTTTGGGGTAATGTGAAAACTGAAATATGTTTCAGATCATGTAAGGACTGTCAGATTTTGCTCAATCTGATATCCTAACCTTTGCACTAGCAAAAAATGCCATATAACTTGATTGCATAGTAATTCTTTTTAAGAGGATTATACTAAAAGGGATTTAACAATATGTGGAATCAAAAACTGTATAAAATAACCATAGTAAAACCACATGAAACTGTAGCATTGCCCAAAATATCTCTGTAAAGTCAAAGATAGGCTGAATATTCCATGGAAACAGTTTCAAATGAACTTGAAATTTTAAAGATGTTTAGATTGTAAACTTAGTGAAACCAAGGAAAGAGAGAGAAGGACACTCACACACTTCTCTACTCACCTGACAGGAACCAAAACAATATTGTGGATAGTAGAACTTAGTCTGAGGCAAAACGCAATTTAAAAATCTACTTCTAATCACAAATAATAGATTTAAGTCCAAATTAGGCATTGTAATATGGATGTAAAACAGAAAATGCAAACTGATTATTTTAAGATATTAGTTATTCATTATTTATATATGGTGATGTCTTTTCTTTAATTTCCTTTCTACATAAAATCTGCAGATTGTCTAGTCCTTATTAAGACAGAGATGTCATCTTTTAGTGTTGTAGTTTTAGTAGAAGGGAGGGGGCCATAAAGATGGCTCCTGTGAGAAGTTTCTGGAGTTCTTCACCATTTCCAGCAGAGCCAATCTCTGATGGCTCTGAAGATGATGGACATGTCACTGGCCATGTTTGGGCCAATTAGAAAGGTTAGTTACACCTCTGTGATGACATATTTAAGGAAAAATCAAAACAAAATGCACACACACGCAGCTGCTTTTAGTTAAAGAAGGAGGAGGATGTGAGAACATGTGAGGGAAAACAACATGGAGGCACCAAGGTCAGTGGAGAAGGAGGGAGAGGAGGTGCCCCAGGCTCTGGAGCTGAGATTCTTCTGCAGGCTGTGGTGAGCCCATAGTGAGGCGGGGTGTCCCCTCTGCAGTCCATGAGGTCCACGAGGGATGCAGAGCCACCCGCAGTCCGTGGGTGAGGTGCCAACATTGGAGCGGGAGATGTCGGAAGCCGCAGCAGCCGCAGCAGCCATGGAAGAAGCCGCAGGAGCCGTAGATGCCAGAGAAGCCGTAGCAGGTGCAGCCCAGTGAGAGACAGAGACTGAGATAAAAGTCCCGCAGTTTGTGAAGGAGGTGACCACGCTGAAGCGGGTGGATGTCGGAGGAAACTGCAGTCCAGGTGGGAGACCCGGTTGGAGAGAGAGGGGCCCCCTGCTTCCATGCTGGAGCAGTTTGTCCTTGGAGGACTGCATTCCGTGGACAAGAAAAACCACGCCACAGAGGTTCACAGAGAACTGTCTTTCGTGGGAGGGACCCCATGGCAAAAGCAGAGGAAAAAACTCCTCTCCCTAAGCAGGGGAAGAAGATCTTGGAAACGGACTGACCTGAACCCCCACACCCTGCCCCCCTTGCACTGTTGGTGGGAGGGAGGGAGGGGTGGGGAGTGGAAAGAAGGGTGTCTGTTAAAGGTTTAGTTTATTTCTCATATCCTCCTTCTAACTCAGGTAGTAATAAATTTTCACTTTTGCAACTTTTAAGCTGAGCCTGGTTTGTCCTTGGAGCGTTTTCTCCCGGTTCCTTATCTCAACTCATAGACCTCTGAGTTAATTCCCTCGGTTTTTTTTCCCCTCTCCTTCCCTCATCTGCCCAGCTGTGGCAGGGGGGGGAACGAGTGAGTGGCTGCCGTGGGTGCCTGGCACTTAGCCAGGATCAAAACCACAACATTTAGGTATGTAGCTTTTGTTGTTGTTGTTGTTTTTGTTTGCAAACCTGTTCATCAAAAATATTTTTATTGTGCAGGACACAGTATATTTGACATATAGGTATTTCATATTTAATTTTGGTTTTTTTATGAAATATAATAATCATTGTCAGTTTAAGAGCTTGACACTTTACATTGCATATCCTACTGCTCCTAAGTGAAGATTTATTACTACATATTATTAAACTGGCAAATGTAAACAAGTCTTCATTTTCTTATGTATGCTATAACAGGGTAGAAGTATAAAGTTTCACAAAGACAAATATTGTTACAAAAGATCAAAACCACCACTGCTAAATAAAGGATTTATGACGCCATTGATAAATGAAGTATACACAAAAAGAATTAAGAAAAATAATTAAAAAAGAAATCCCCTTTTCTCAAGCCATTCAAAAGAAAACTACTGTGTACCATTAAGGATTTTAATTGCTACATCAAAGTACTATGGTAAATACCTAATTAAAAATTCCTTTTAAACTTCAT
This sequence comes from Pomatostomus ruficeps, assembly GCA_013400735.1. Classification (NCBI taxonomy): domain Eukaryota; kingdom Metazoa; phylum Chordata; class Aves; order Passeriformes; family Timaliidae; genus Pomatostomus; species Pomatostomus ruficeps. The sequence goes on along the minus strand of VYZT01055734.1, from coordinate 3,607 downwards.
CTTCATACTATAAAAAGACATGTACAGCAATTATACAGACAGTTTTGATCCTGATATTCTTCTAATGAGTATCTTAGATTTAATCTGAATGCTAGTTAAGCATAAAATGTAATAACAGCTAACAGATCCTTCAAGCATAAACCCTTAAATTGTTGTAAATCCACTTGTATTATTTATTGGATTCCTTTTCTCATTGACACTGATGCTGTGTTGATTATGATTGCCTTGATATTTTACAGAGAGTCCAGGGCAATTTACATTCTTGAACTGGATAAGACCGATGTGTGTTGCCCTGACTTTGCAGTGTTCAGTGTTTTCTTGTTAGATTTTTTCTGTCATGGCCATGACTTGTTTTCTCTCTATTATCTATGTTTTCCTAAATTGTATCTGTGTTTACGAATTCCGGTATACCGGATGGAGAAATATGATTGACAAATACTTTGACCAAGTGGATTATAGGAGGTGGTGATTTCTACCTCCAATCCACGGTGATGTGTGAAGACATATAAATAAAGTCGGAGGGCTCTGCCCTCTCTCTTCCTGCTCTCTCTCCTGCTGCGTCTGTGTGTGTTCTTGTGTGGCTCTCCTTCGGGCCCTCGGCCTAGCAGGCCTGCCTGGGGAGTGCCATAGATGTGNTCTTTTTTTCTTTTTAATGGTAAAAGGGTGAGATATGCCCTGAACAATGTTCATTTTCTTTTTTTCTTTTTTTTCTTTTTAATGGTAAAAGGGTGAGATGTTGCCCTGACTTTGCAGTGTTCAGTGTTTTCTTGTTAGATTTTTTCTGTCATGGCCATGACTTGTTTTCTCTCTATTATCTATGTTTTCCTAAATTGTATCTGTGTTTACGAATTCCGGTATACCGGATGGAGAAATATGATTGACAAATACTTTGACCAAGTGGATTATAGGAGGTGGTGATTTCTACCTCCAATCCACGGTGATGTGTGAAGACATATAAATAAAGTCGGAGGGCTCTGCCCTCTCTCTTCCTGCTCTCTCTCCTGCTGCGTCTGTGTGTGTTCTTGTGTGGCTCTCCTTCGGGCCCTCGGCCTAGCAGGCCTGCCTGGGGAGTGCCATAGATGTGTGCATGGTTCTTCCCTCTGTGTGTAAACCAAAGAATTTAAAATCTTTATAAGTCTTTCAAGAATGCCAGGGTTTTTCAAGCTAAGCACCCATTCTGAGGATGAATGGTCATGGACAGTATAGTATGACAAAGTAATTAATGTTAGAAGAGGCCACTGAATGCAATCCCTGCCTGCTCAGAACAGAGTCAGGTAGTAGGTTGCTCGGGCTGCTGTGGAGATGGGTTTTGTTTATCTCCTTGCATGGAAATGCCACAGACTCCCTCCTCTTTCATATGCTGACAGAGTACATATATTTTTCCTTACATCCAGTTGAAATTTCCCTCATTCCATTTTGTATTTGTGTCTCTTACCCTGTCCTGTAGCATGACAGAGAAGAATGTGATTGTCTCATCTGCAGCCTACCTTTCAGTAGTTACTGAGTTGCTTCCTTACCCTTCATTTCCTAATGCTGAGTGAAATAATTTTCTTCAAGACATGCCAAGTTTCCGAGTCACCTGGCCTTTACATGGATTTGTCTCCATATTTGATTGTCTTTTATATACTGAGTAATCCAAAACTTTTTATCCATCAAGACTTCACAAGTGCAAAGAGAGATATATAACACTCTGAATTCGAACAGAAGTTAAAAAATACATTCTAATATCTTACAATAATTATTATGTTTTTATTTTATCATGTAAATAAGCCATACATGATTCTTTTCTAGCTATTGATGTCCTCAAACAAATGTGCCTGTCCTTGTGGAGTTAAGCCATAGATACTGCAACAGATGGAGGAAGGAAGCAATGCCCTAGCTCATGGTGGTCTCACTCAATTGCATTGACATTGACAGATTTATGATGAAACAATACTGTAAGAATTGTCACAGTACCTGTACAAAGTCCACCTTGATAAGAGTCTTTTCTCTAAAGTGACTAATAGTGTCTATGCAGAAAAAGAGCACAGAAAAACCCCATGGTATATCTCACATCAAAATTTCTTCCTAATACATGAAAAGTGAGAAGTATTCCACTAGCTTCTTGCAAATCTGTTGAAACGATTTTTGTAAGAAAAAAGGCTTCTTTCCAGTTAGACAGAACTGGAACTCTGCTGAAAACCTTATTGGAGCTCTACTGAAGATGTTTCAATAGATTTGTCAGGCAACTTATTTCCATAATTCTTCATCATGGAGTGCCAGTTAATCTAGAATGAAAATTCCTAGAAACACGAAACACAATAGTTTTCAACTTCCGTGGTTTTTAAATTTTATTTTAAACTCGGGCAAATTTAACTAAGGATGCAATTCTCTACCCTAACTTTCAACATCTAAGAGTTAGATATAGGGCTACTTACCCTTGAAACTGCCTCCAGAAAAATGTTTATTTCATAGTAAAATTGATATATCAATGAACTGGCATATCTCTGCTTTCTCTGTTGATTATGCAAATAGCCCAAGGTCACTAGATTAGACACACAAGTCCAAATTTCAGGTGTCTAAAATTTAAGAATGTGAATATCATCCTAAGTGTCCGAAATTCCAGTCAATATTGCAGAACACATGTTTCTTTTCACCAAAACATGCTTTTGGGAGATCTGTCTTTCTAATATAAAAGGTAATATATTGGAAATGGGCTTTTTTTAGCCCATTCTAGGATGAAAAGGTTATTTTTATACTAATCTGTCACAAATGTAGACTTTTGTTCAGTAAATTTATCTGAGTATCTTCTAAATTTTAAAGCTACAAAAGCATTGAAACACTGTCACCTAGTTCTCTGTATTAATAATACAATATTATGAAAAGTCCCTTACTCTTTCTACATTAATATATTGTCATATATGCTTGCACACTACAAGTCAGTGCCAGTAAAACATGTTTTTTCATTTACAATAACTGTTTTACTACATGAATATGATACACTGCTAGTAACATGCAATGGAATACTGTATTGATGATACAGTCCTCATACTTAATGTCAGGAAAAGATCTTTCAAAAATGGATCCTGATGAACAGCACTCAGGCCGAATTCCTCTTGAGCTTATCAGAGACACTGTCTGCTCCCAGGAATTTATGATGTCTAACAAGCTCCTGTTTTTTGATGAACAGCCTTGCAAACTTCTTTTGCCTGAATAAGAACCCAAGTGGGATAGTATTCATTGTTCTCACATTTTCCAAGAAAGTTTCCAACCCAAACAGTGGCCAGGATGGAACACCATTATGACCAAAGACCCCTCTCCTGCAGCCCTACAAACAGCGCTCTAAAGTGAGACCCTCTGAGCTCTCCTGGAGGAGCAGCTGTGACCAGCATAGCCCCTCTGAATGGGGCCTTTCAGAGCCAGGGAACTCCCACGTTTGCTGCACTCAGAGGATCCCTGGACAATGATACCCCGACTCCTCCAGGCTCCACCCTTCGCAAAGGCATCTGAAGTAGGTATTTCACCACCTTTGAGGGAAATTCTTCACAGGTACCTTGTACAGGCTCTTTGTGTGCATGGAGGTGTGCATGGTCTGTACCAAGTGTACAAGAAATGCTGCTCTCCTAGA
>VYZT01055732.1:25828-42896 GCA_013400735.1 Pomatostomus ruficeps | reverse complement strand
GGGATGACCTGGGGAATGGGGATGCCCCGGGAGCGGGGATGACCTGAGGAATGGGGATGCCCCGGGAGCAGGGATGCCCAGGGAGCAGAGATCAGGGATGTACCGGGGATCGGGGATGTCCCAGGGAGGAGGGATGTCCCAGGGACTGGGGAAGCCCTGGAGAGCAGGGATGTCCCAGGGAGCAGGGATGCCCCAGGGTTCAGGGATACCCCGGGGAGCGGGGATCAGGGATGCCCCAGGGAGCGGGGATGCCCTGAGGAGCAGGGATGTCCTGGGGTTCAGGGATGTCCCAGAGATCGGGGATGCCCCCAGCATAAGGGCCTGGGGCAGTAGTGATGGGCACAGGAACCAAATGCTGCCCTGGGGAAATGCCACCAGCACCTTTCCAGAATGCTTCCAGACTAGTGAACGTGCCCTTCTCCCATTCTGAAGACATAAAGAACTTTCTTCCCCAGGGAAAAGCTGACATCCCACCCCAGACCCCCAAATAAGCCGGCACTCACCGCAGTCTGTGCTGTGATGTGGGTGCAGCCCACGATTTTAGCTCCAGCCAGAGGCTTCTCCCCCTGGGCTCGTTTCCGGAGCGAAATCAGAGCAGACATGTCTGCAAAAGGGAGAGGTTTTAGTGCTGGTTCAGTCCACAGAGTCCCCTCCCTGCCACAGCTCCTCTCCTTCGGGGGTCTCTCAGGATTTGTGCTGCAGCTGTTACACAGGAGGGAGAGAACTCCTCACCCCTGGCCTGGCAGGTCTGTGCAAAACGGGACCAAAACACCAGTGCCACCTGTCACCTGACCGAGGGACAAGGAGAGAGGTAAGGACGGGTCTGGGACTGGCACTGCCCAGGGAAGGCACCTAAGGACAGTCACCAGCCCTGTGGCAGCAGGTGAAGCACCTGAACATGAAAACAGAGCTGCCACATCTCGGAAGAGCTGCTCTAAGTGTGCCTGGATTATCTTCCCCTGCTAAAAGGAAAGGAGAGTTACCCAATCACCCCACTGGAAATGGTAACTCGGCTTCCCACAAGCCCCAGGGGAAGGGGTTGGGATTTTCAGCTCTCATGTCTCTGAAGGTGTTGCAAAATCCTTGTCCACCCAAAGCCAACAAAACATTAACCCCTGCAAGGGCTCTGCACCTGCTAGAAAAGGGGTGGGACACAGCATCAACATTTGCTGGCACACCTCGCTCTTCCCTAACCGATCTGGGGGGAGAAAACTGGATATCCAAGGCTGCAGCAGGAGCGGGAATTGCCATTCCCCAGCTCCTGGTGTCCAGAACGTGCCCCAAGCCCCAGCAGTCCCACACTCCACTCTGTACCTTGCTCGGCGATCTCAATCTCCCGGCGCCCGAACTCGGCCTGTTTGATGTTCTTCACACAGAAATTGCTGCTGCCCTTGGAGTTGGTTTGTTGTTTCTCTCGGGGGGACACCTCATCATCAGAGCTGTCCGTGTACGAGGCAGCTAAACCAAAAGAGGAGTGAGAGTTATGCCAGGCCTTATGAACCCAGCAACCTCCCACCCTTCAGCTTTCTGCTCTGTTTCCCTTCCCAGCTTTCACTCATGGCTCAAACTACCAATCTCCTGAGGAAAGCCAACGCCCTGAAGGAATTCTGCACTTTTTTTCTCTAAAACAACCCAGAGGTAACAGGATTATCAACTGGTGATCAATGTCTGAGCTTCGGGAATGCCTGGGATCATTCCCTCAGCATCCCAGGACAAAGAGCAGCACAAATCCTGCCACAGGGTGTGAGCAGCACAAAACCTGCCACAGGGTGTGAGCAGCACATTCCCTGCAGAGTCTGGGAGAGGACCTGGCACCTACCAGAGCTGTAGCTGTCAGTGGAAGACTGGGAGATGGAGCGGGACAGGGACCGCCGGCCCGTCTTGGTCGGGAATTTGGTGAACTCCTGCATGTCATCTGCAAACTGGATTTGCTGGGAGCAAAGGAAAGAAGTGTTAAATCAGGAGGTGACCCTTAGGTTGTGCCACCTCCCCAAGCTACAGGGGCCAGGGATCCCTTCAGCCCAGGAAAATTCGCATCACCAAATACAAGGCTACAGATGTCAAAACCTAAACCCCTTCCTGTGCCTGAACAACTGTCACCAGCAGGTTAAAGCAGATTTGACACAACACCTGAAGATAAAAAGAGCACCCTGAAACATCCCCTGTAACCCATTCCCAGCTCCTGCAGGAATCACGCTCCTTGTACAACCCACATCCCATGCGGAGGCAGAGCTCCTGCTCCCACAGCCTCTGCCCCAGCCAATCCCGGCAGATTTCTGCCCAAAAACGCAGCAGCAAGAAAAGCTGGGGTGGTCCCAACAGATCCCTGGTGCTTCCAGGCTCTTCCCCAGGGGCAGAGCATCCCGCAGGTTAAAAACACCACACATCCTTCCAAAACTGACACTCAAAGCACAGGAAAAAAACCTCAGCAAGAGAGAACATTTCAACAAAAAGAAGTTGACATTGCATTGGCTTTCAGCCTCCTCTGCAGGACAAACTGTTTCCATTGGAAGAGAACCCCCAAAACAGCCACCTCGCTCAGCCAGAGGCAACTCAAGGCTCCGGCACCTTACACCAGAACATCAAATTTAACTGTGTTGGGCCAAAAAGAGAGGAAAAATAACCCAAAACTGTTCAGCTGCTGCGCTCGCCCCGAGTGAACAGCCAGCAAAGGGCCTCAGTGCTGCTGCTGACAGAGAAAGAGGACGGAGATGAAAGGGAACGAGGGAAAGCACCAGGAAATCCAGCCTGCAGCCCCCTCCCCGCTGCCACGCAGGAGCCCCTGACAAAGAACCCCAGCACGGCCCCTTCCCTCAGATCGCGTCACTGCAGGATTTAATTTTGCCATTTAACAGGGATGAGACATCCTGGCAGGGAGTGGGATTAACAAAGCATCCCCAAGACCCAGGAGACCTCGAGAGGAGTTCTGGAGAAATCAGGATGATGGAAAGAGACAGCCCAGAGTGGCCTCAAGGAGGGGTTTTCTGTGCCACAGCCATCCCAAAAGCTTCCTGAAAGCTTTGATGCAGGAAACAGCCTTCAGAGGGGAGAAGAATGAAACTGTTTAGTTGAAATGATCCATTCCAGAAAGGAGGAATCTGCACAGGCTGGAGCCGGGGTGGCTGCAGCACCAGTACGGCTTTTTGGGCTGGAAAAAGTCGCCACAGTTGTGCAGAATCCCGGCAGACGGGCCAAAAGCAGCAGGGTATTCCTCTCGGGAAGGGACAGGGGGGCATGAAACCCATGGCTCACTGCAAGGGAGGGCAGGTGGGATGATGTGGGGCTCCAGCATCGCTTCCAGGAACTGACTGGCACGGATCAGATCCATCACCACACCCAGCCAAGCATCCCAGGCATTCCTGTGGGTGCCGCTGCTGCAAGGTTCCCTGCCAGCTCCTCCATGCTGGACACATCACAGCCCAGCATCTGCTGCCCCGACCAGACTTCCCAGCAGACTCCAGTTGGATCCTGATGCAAACTGCTCCAGTTTGTATCAGCGGAAGGAATTGGAATGGTAAATGGAGACAGCAGGTCTGGTTTGGCAATTGTTTGAGGTCATTTGGTGCAGAGGGAGGATCCGGAGGGCACCACAACCTCCATTCCCATGGGAGGGCAGAGGGAGGATGAGGAGGGCAGGATCCAGAGGGCACCACAACCTCCATCCTCATGGGAGAGCAGAGGGAGGATGCGGAGGAGACCACAACCACCATCCCCATGGGAAATCAGGGAGGACCTGGAGGTCACTCAACCTCCATCCCCATGGGAAAGCAGAAGGAGGAGGATCCAGAGGGCACCACAACCTCCATCCCCATGAAAGGGAAGAGGGAGGATGAGGAGGGCAGGATCCAGAGGGCACCACAACCTCCATCCCCATGGGAAAGCAGAAGGAGGAGGATCCAGAGGGCACCACAACCTCCATCCCCACGAGACAGCAGAGGGAGGATGTGGAGGAGACCACAACCACCATTCCCGTGGGAAATCAGAGGAAGGACCTGGAGGTCACTGCAACCTCCATCCCCACGGGAGAGCAGGAGGAGGATCCCGAGGGCACCCCAACCCCCATTCCCACAGGAAAGCTGGTCCCAGGGATAAGAGGGACAGCAGCACTTCCAGGCAGGTACCAACATCGTGCTTAGGGTGTGTGGCTGGAGCTGGCAGGTTTCCCAGCCAGGAATGATGCTGCTGGAATTTGTTCAAGGTCTTGGATCAATCTTCCCCAGACAGCCTGTGCCACTTCCGTGCTGGTGCATGGCTTGTGGGCACGTCCAAGGAGGAAAAAGGAACAGAATTTGCAGGACACAAGATTTCTGTGCCTTCACACCAAGCTCTTCCTCTGACAGCTCATCAGACCAGAGGGTATAAAAAACATGCCCCATAAAACAGCTGCTGGCATTAAAACAGCTTAAAGTGTTAGCTGAGGAATTCTCTCTGTCTCAGGGAAAGGTTTCCAGGGAAGAGGTGACCCAGGAGGGAACAAACCTAAGGCGCAGTGCTGCAGCCCAGGGTGCAGCTCTGTCCTGGCCCGCAGCACCCAGGATGTGTGAGCTCCGGGACAGGGCAATTCCCTGCAGCGGAACTGCTGCCTGGATGGGCTCGTGGGTTAGGATGCAGTGGAAAAGAGGGGATGGGATGGAGGGATGCTGCACTCCTCAGCCCCACAACACCCCACACCACAACCCATCTCCCCTCCAGGGCTCCAGCTCTGAGTGCTGAGCCAGCTCTGAGGCACAACCCCACTCTGCAAGAGAAACTGCAGTTTCAGAAACATGGGAATGAGGGGGCTGAATCCAAGGAATGAGAGAAAAAGCGAGTGCTAAACAAACCAAGTGCTGAATTACCCCCAGTAATCCCTGCCGTGGCTTTACCAGGGCTCAGCTGAACTCCCCAGCTTAGCAAAATCTGCCCTGGCTAAAATTATCATCAAAAGCCACAAACAGCTCCCGAATCCAGTGACCCACCCAAACATCCAACCCCTCCGAGCCCGGGAAGTTACCGCTGTGTCCGGCAGCACGAGCAGCGAGCCCAGGGAGGTTGGAGAAGGCACTGGAGCAGAGGTGCGTGACCAGTGCCCTCCACGTGCCGGCCGCTCGAGCTGCATTAAGGAGACAGAGAAAATCTCCTAATCCCTCTGCTTGTCATGGGAATTGGAATGAACGGCATTCCCAGCCGGGGGCTGAGCGGGACCGGGGCTGTCCAGCTCCAAAGAGCAGCACGATCACGAATCGCATCCCAAACTTCCTCCCGCTGCAAGCGGCTCTTCCAACCGGGTGGAGCACAAGGGTTTAAGAGCAAGGAAAATATTTTTTCATCTCAGAAATTCATGGTCGAGGAGGGAAAACAAGACAGCACCCATCTCCCTGCACAGGAATGAAGCCAGGGGTTTCCAGCATCACTGCCCTGGAAAAGGAGGAGATGGGGCTGGAGACCGAAGGGGCCAAATGAGCAGCTCCTCACTTGGAACAGCAGGGATCTGGGGATATGTTCTGCAGGAAAACAGCAGGATCCACCAGCTCCTGCCGAGTTCTTCCAGAGCAGCACTGGGTACGGCCTGCCCCTGGTCACACCAGCCAAGTCAGGAGGACATTTTCTCCCTTTGGGAAATCCTCCACCACTGTGCCCATTCCCAGGCAGATCTGACCTTTCCCAACAACAGCTGCTCGTTTTCAGCTCAAACCGCCCTTTCCAGGGCTGGAGCTGAGGGAGCACTTTCCTTATCCACCCTATTTGGCCACACTGCCTGGAGCACCCCAAACCACCAGGAAGCTGAAGGACCAGCTGGAACAGCTTCTTTCCAAGTTCACAGGATAAACCCAGGGAGAACACTGGCGGGGCAGCGCCAAACCCAGCAGCACGAGCGTCCCCAGCACACACGGTCTCGTTTGTTTGATTATTACGACACAGGGAGGGCAAACAGACTGCAGGTCTGGATTGGTACCGTCTCACCAAACTGGCAGCTCCTGAGTGCAGGGTGTGCCATCCTCCGTGGCTGATCCCACGGACTTGCCCAGTGGTCAGCCAGGAGAGCAGTTTTTGGAGCTGACAGAGTAAGAAAATTCCACTGCCTGGCTCCAGGGAGAGGGATTTGTAAACGCAGTTGCAGTTACCCCGGGCACAGATGAGCCCGGCCTGTCCCTCTCACACAGGACAACCCCAGTGTTCATTTTAACACTTCTTCCATTCCCAGAACAGCTCCAGAGAGGACACTTAAGCTCCTTTGTTGTGCTACACATCCCTGATTGCATCCCCTGCAGCCTCAGGGGAGAGCAGGAGCAGGTTGTGGAAGGGGAAAGAGAATTTGGAAAGCATCCACCACCAACTCACAGCTGATGCAGCTCATCAATGCACAGGCTCCACAGGGAAAAGGACACGGGCTGGGAAGCAGCTCCAGGCTCTATTCCTGGCACCCCCAGACATGCCTCAGCAATCCTATTATTATTATTATTATTATTATTATTTTTTATTAGGGACAATGTGAGCATCGGCACATACGCAGCCTCGGGAAAAGCGCCCTCCCAGGCACTGCTGTCCTGGATAAGCGGAGGTGGGACAGGAGAAGGCTCCGCGCATCACCCGAGACAAGCAGGAAGCAGTGAACCATCCAAAACCCTCCGGACTTCCGAGCCTGCCATCCGTGGATGTGAGCGCACAGCACAGCTGCCCAGGGAGAAAGAGCAAAATGGGAGCAGAGCACATTCCTGCAGCCACACACCGACCTGAAAGCAGAGGAGTCTCTGCAACCCACTTCTGCACTCCCAGGAGGAAGCCTGGAAGGATCCAGAGTCCTAGGACCTTTCCTTTGGCTGGAGAAAATCAGCAGCAGGGGTCAGGACTATTCAGAGCAGCCAGTTCCCCTTATTTAACATGTTCTCCCAAACACAAACTCCCTGGCAGAGGCTGGGAGGGCACTGCCGGATGCCCCTGCTGCCAAGGCAGCTCTGACGTGATCTGTCTTTTAAGTTCATCATTCCTCTGTCATTCCTGGAAATTCAGCCAGATTAGGAACGTTTTAAAGCTCAAACGAGCATCCTCCTCCTCCTCACCAGCCCCGCTCCCACGTGAGATGGGAGCAGCAGCTCGGAGCAGGGCTGCGTTTTCTTGCCCACCTGGAGATGGGCACCTTCAGGTTCCAGTCTCCAAGGCTTCCTTGTGTGCAGAAGCACCGTTCCCTCCCAGAGAGCTGCTGGTTTTTCCCGAGGAGGAGCTGGGTCGGGCGTTCCTAGAGGACAAGTTGTTTTAATCCACTTATTTGCAGCAGCGACTCATCGCAGCATCCAGGGAGGGCGGAGGCGTCCCAGGGAACGAGGCTTTCCAGCCTCGGCAGCAGAGGGGGAAAGAAGTCAGATAACCTGTATTTCCCTTCATTCCAGGTCAAAAGGAAGAGAGGAGCAGCTTTGATTGAGCCTCCTCCTTGGGAACGGACAGAACTGTTCCATGCTGATTTCACAGGCACCCAGATCCCGGAGGGGACCCCTGACCAGGAGAAAAGAGCTACAGCCATGTTTGTCTCCTCAGACAAGGGACTGAGGCCATCCCAAACCCGCTGGCTGCAGGTTCCCAATGCTCCCAGTGTGCGTCCCTGTCCCTGGGCTGGCCCCTGGAGCTGGCCCCATTCCCACTGTGGCCATGCCAGGGCGCTGGGTTTGTTTAGAGCACTTGGCTGCCCTGTCCCCAGGCCCCCTCTGCTCCGCTTCCAGGCTGGAAGAGCCAGCCCCCGTTCCCACAGGACAGTGTCTAGACAGGAGGCTGGAAACAGGGGACAGACAGGGGGACACAGCTCCCGCTCCACGGTCCGACAGGACACGGATTTTTGGGGCGCGAATCAGCAAGGCAGACAGGGATGGTTTTAGGTTCTTCTCCTGTGAGGTTATCCAGCCTGGGAGGGTATTGCTGGATCACAGCATATTAGAAGGATGGAAGGAAAGGAAAAACGAGGTACTCGGAGAAGAGAAATGGGGGATCGGGACCAGCGAGACTCCCACCCTGACGACTCAGCATCCTCATCACCAAACCACGGGGGAGGGGAGCGTTTGGAGGCGGATTTGGCTCTGTGACTCAAACCTTCCCATTTTCCCACCTCCAGGCTCTGTCACATGTGCCAGCACAAACCCGGGTGGCAAAGGGCTGCACAAATTCACATGAGGCTGTGGCCAAGCCCATGGAAGAACCAGCAGATTCCCAGTTCACATCATCCCAGCTGAAAACGAGTCCCCACCCAGAGCCCGTGGCCAGGAGAAGGTGGGGGATTCTCCCCAGCAGGGCCCACTGCTTCACCCCACCACTCCACAGGGATGCTGGAAGAGCAGGAGAGCTGCTCAGCAGGCATCTCCTGACTCTCCACAGCCTGAGCACCAAGGGCTCTGTGACAGCTGGAAGTGGAAAAACCCTCAGGAAAAAGGACCTGCTTCTGCTCCAGGTGCGGCCTTTGCAAGAGGAGAACTTGCTCCTGGTGGTTCCCCCAAATTTTGGAAAAAACCTGAAGTGCTTCATTCAGACAACGCAGCTGGAAGAGCCTCCCGAGGGTGCTGCTCTGTGAATGGAAGCAGAGCCATGTGGAATTTGGTGAATGGAGGCACGGCCATGTGGAATTTGGTGCTCCTGGATCTGCACCTCTCACTCCCAGAGGGTTCATGGGGCAGGCTGTTCTCCCTAGAGGCACAGACCTGCCTGGCACTCTCCCTGCCAACTCCCCGGGCAGGAATCACAGCCAAACCTCTGCCTGGAAACCTTCACACTGCTCCCAGCAAAGAAATAAAAGGGCACGGAGGTTCTGGCAAAGCAAACCAGCCAAGCCCTGATCCCAACCTCCATCCTCCTCTGTCAGAGAAAGGCTGGTTGGGTAAAAAGGAAAAAAAAACCAAACAAACCAAGTTTCTCTGAGTCCAAGAGGAGAATTAAGGACTTCCACATGAATCCCAAAACTCGGCAGAGAAAAAAATCCACCAGGAAAGAAACAGACCCATTCCAAAGGTTAATAGGTTGGAAATCACCACAAGATTTCAGTCATGATGGGAATCACTGTAAATGCCGGTTAAAGGCAAAATAAACAGAAGGAGGGATTCAATAAAAGAAATGTGATTTTGAGTGTTAAATAGTAACTGGGGATAAATCCTGCCTCATAAACACCTGGAGGTCAAAGGTGTGCTCCAGCAGGAGCACAGGGAAAGCTCCTCACCAGCAGATAAGGAGCCATCGGGTCCTTGGACTGCAGGAATCAAGGCAAAGGCTTGGGCCCGGCTTTGATGGAGCCGGATATCTCCTGAAACACAGAGGGATATCTCCTTCCCAGCAGGAACAGCAAAAGTCCAATGTCTGGGATCCCTAAGGGCAGTGAACTCGGGTCATGTCTCACAGGTTAACCCCAGAAACCCCAGGAATGGGCAAACAGCAACTGAGCTAAAGACATTCTGGATTTCTCACCTCTGGATTCATCCCCAGTGCCCCCCAGCCTGTGGCACAGCACAGGTTTGGGCAGCAGGATAATTAAGATTAATTGGAGTTACCACACTGGAAGAACTGCACAGACAAGACACGGCCATGTCCTGTCCAGGACAAGGGGAATGGCTGCCCACTGCCAGAGGGCAGCGATGGATGGGATATTGGGCAGGAATTGTTTCCTGGGAGGGTGGGGAGGCCCTGGCCCAGGGTGCCCAGAGCAGCTGTGGCTGCCCCTGGATCCCTGGCAGTGCCCAGGGCCAGGCTGGACGGGGCTGGGGAGCCACAGCAGAGAGTGGGACTGGCTGAGCTTTGAGGACCCTTCCAACCCAAACCATTCCACTGTTCCACGGCTGGGGGGTTAAATCACTTCCAGCAGCTCATGGGGCAATCTGAGGACTGGTAGCCTCCAACGGGCCAGCTGGCAGAGCTGGAAGCCCATGGAAATGTGTTTGTGTGTCAGAGCTGAGAGGGAATCAGCTTTAATTAGCATCAATTTTTAAACTAATTAGAAAATGCCTCTCCAAGCACAGTTGTATGAGACCCAGGGAATGCTTGGAAGCACTGTCGAACTGTTCAGCAACACCTCATGGCCTGAAGGGACCAAAAAAAACCCCAACAAATTGAGAAGCCCAAACTTCTGCTCCATAATCCTTAATCAGCCCCTGTGTTTTGGAGAAGGAATTACCCCGCTTGGCACTCTGGGCACCCCACCTGCCTCCTTTTCTGCCCCCAAACTGCCTTGGAGAATCTCAGCATTCCAAGACCTCCACCGGTCTTTCAAGAAACCAAAACAGCAAATCCCACTCAGGAGAGGCTCCAGCTACTCTCAGCTGATCCTCCATGCCTGTGTCACAGCTTTAAGGGAAAACACCCCGCAGGATCAGCATGGAAACAGGAGCAGCCTGTTCTGGAAAGCTGGAAATCCATCCTCCTCCTGCCCTGACTCCCAAAGGCCTCTCACAGTGGTACTTCCACTGGAGCTGCCCACATCACCAGACTGCTTTCAGCCCTGGGAATTACTTGGATTTTGATGTATCTGGTGAGAGTCAAAGCAGGAGAAACCTCAGGTTTCAGCATGAGCTCTTCCTTGCTCAGGAGTGTGAGGAATCACCACCAGGACGGACAAACATCCCCCCCGGATAGTGACTCGTGTCAGAGCACAGCCAACCCTTCCCTGCAAACAGGGCTGATTACACGAAGCCCCTTTCTCCTAAAGGAGGCAGGAGGGATAGAAGCGATTTCCTTGTGGAGATGGCAAGCTGACAGAGCATTTGGAGAAGGGGTTAGTTAATGCAGGAGACGCTGTGCTGCCTGCAAGGTGCTGACGGCTCCAAGGTCAACAGGGATCAGCCAGATGTTCTCGCTCCCAAAACATGCCCAGGTTGGATGCAAAACTCTCCCCACAGTGCAGGAATGTGTGAAATCTGGGGCTCCCTGTTGGGAGGCAAAAGGAGAGGCAGAAAACAGCAGACACAGGCTGAACCTCACCCTCATCTGGAAGGAGGACACCAAAACATGAATTTCAGGAAGGCAAAGCCCCAAACACTCTCCTTTTCCAGGCCGCCCACTTCTCACTGCAAAAGGTGAGAAGGAGTGATCCCCCCCGCCCACAGCACACGGATAAACCCGGCTCCAGCAGCCCCCACCCAAACCCTGGCTCCTGAACCCAGGCAGATCCTCAGCCAGGCAGGAATGGGCGCTGCCAGCCAGCTCCAGGTCTGTGGGGGCAGCCAAGGGGAAGCTGCACCCAACTCGGAGGGCCGCGGGAGCCTCGCCCGAATTACAATGGAGCCTGTTCAAGGAGCTGGAACATCATGTCCTCGGCCACCTCAGGCCTTTGGCTGTCACCAACCTGAAGTAAACAGATTCTGCAGCAGCAATAAGCTCGTTACCAAGGCCACCGTATTGATCCTAAAGTGTAATTAAAATTCACAGTTCAAGCAGCCCAACTCAACAGGGCAATGGGGGCAGCTTCCGAAAGGCAGGACCGGCCTCAGCTTCCGCATCCCGCTGTCTCAGAGGCACTGAATCCATGGGGTGAGATCAGCTGCCAAAAAAACAGCCCAAATCCTTCCCTGTGAGGGCAGAGAGGTGCCCAGAGAATCTGTGGCTGCCCCATCCCCGAAAATGTCCAAGGCCAGGTTGGACGGGGCTTGGAGCACCCTGGGACAGTGGAAGGTGTCCCTGCCACGGCAGGGGGTGGCACTGGGTGATCTTTAAGGTCCCTTTCAACCAAACCATTCCCAAACTATGGCAGCTTTCTCTTTGGAGCATCAACCAGGATGTCCCAGAGCACCCAAGGGTTAGCCACGCCAGGGAAGCCTGCAGGGATGATGTGGGCAGAGGGACGCGGTGCAGAGCGGATTCCGGCACTGCTGAGGGTGCCCAAGCCCCTGGAATTATCCAGTTCCCTGGGAAGGGGCTTCACCCACCCTGCTGAGGTGGCACCATGATACTCCTTGGTGGGGCTCCCTGACACTTATCCCAGCCCCTTATAGATCCAGCCCATGGTTTCACCCAGAGCCTCACTCTGGGAGAAGTTCTGGCACAAAGTCCTTCGCACTGCGGGCCCTCGGGGCCGCCCGCAGGTCCCAGGACAGTCACCTGGAACGTCAGCACCGTGTGCTGAGTGAAGGTGAGCCAGAGGCCCCAGATAAGCAGCTCTGATCAAAGGGCTCAGCAGGAAACACAACGAGCCCTCTGCAAATGCGACCGTCACCCACAGGAAACTCCGGTGATAAAAACACAGCCGGGCACAGGCAAATCCCTCAGGCTGAGTGCTGAAGTCCCACACCTTTCCTGCTCCAGAGTCTGGGAAGAGGCACTCACCAACTCCTCAGACAAGCAACACACACAGGATCCTCACCTGCAAAGGACCAACTCCAACCTGACCTTGAAAACCTGATTTCCAGAGCAAAATACCTGGGCCTCAACATCCAGCAGGGAGCACAGGAACTCACTCCAACATTTGCACAGGCTGGAAAGCACGGAGAAAACCGTTCCCAAAGAAAGTATTGTGGTAGGCTGGTCCCCAGCAGAAGAGAACCTGGCATTTTGGGGAAGGTCAGAAGAAAACACTGTGCTCCTGCCTCCCGCACTCCTCCCACACTCCAGACCTGGCTGCTCACATGGGACAGGGGCTCCCAGGATGGGTGGTCTCCACCCCCACACCATCAAAAGATGACAAGAGATGCTTCTGAAGACTGGGAAGAACAAATATCCAACTCTTCTCCCATCTGTAAAGGACCGACATAAGAATGGAAACCCAGCCTCCTTCAGGGAGACAGGAGGAAGAGGGGGAAGCAAAAGCCACAGGCTCTGGTACATCATTTTGAAGATGGTTTGTGACCATCAGACCCCCAAAACCACCTTTCTTCCCACTCTCTGGTTCAATAATTCAGTTAAGCGTCTTCTGGCCTTGCCATGGTGCTGGAGCCCAGGACAAGCGTCCCCTCTGGAAATCAGGGAGACCCTCCAAAACACCAAAACAATGGGAAGGTCCCAAGAGCGACTTAGAAAAATATTAGGATTCTATCACTTAACACAGCACCAGGAGTGACCCGACTGCCCCAAGCCCCAGTAATTCATCTCCACTCCAAACACCCCTGTGGTTTTTTTCCCCACTTATTAGGATTTTCCGGCACCCCAGGGAAAGCCAGATTCATCTCAGGACATCTGTACAGAGGACAACGAGCTGTTCAACTCATCCCAGCCCAGACCTGTGGTTATGAGAAGGAAAAACTGCTGTGACAGAGCAAGGAAGCCAAAGAAGTGAAGATCTGGGTGAAGGAACGAGGGGAGCCAGGTGCGCGGTGCCTGCGGAACAGCAGCACAGGAGGTGGTAGTCTTGGCCCCAGACAGGATCACAAAGGCACAAAGGATTTATGAGCAGCCACTCTAAGGAATTAAATTAAAGAGACAGGAGAAACGAACAGGAGCTCTGTCAGGACAAACAAGGGCAGTCTGTCCCCCCAACAGCCCGAAGGGGAAGGTAGTTTATTATCACCTGGCCTGGCGGAGCTGCAGGCACCTGGGGTGAGTCAGAACAGAGCAACGTGGGGCAGGAACAGGTCTTTGGGAACGGGCTGTGCAGGGCAGGGATGCAGCCGGCTGCAGCAAGGTCAGCGCTCCGCAGGCCACTGCAGACAGCAGCAGCGGGAATGATGCTCTGGAGAGGACACCCAGCCCTCCCCAGGGGCCCGTAGCTCCCCACAGGCTCCATCCCCCTCTCCCCAGCTCTTCGCTGCTCCATCTCTGCCACCCCCACACCAGCCAGCACCCGGCTCGCTGCCACTGCAAAGCTGCAGCGCTGTGCATTAGCATTCCCTGCCACAGCCTGCGCGGGATCCCGCCGGAGCCGGCATCCGCAGGGGCACAGCACCACCCCAGCGCACCCTCCACCGGCTCCGCGGGGCACAGAGCTGCCGCCCAACTCACCGTCCCAGAACCAAACCGCAGGCTTCAGCCCATCTCAGAGCCCAGGAACGCTGCAGGACAAGGATCTGTCTGCAGTGTCCATCTGTCTGCCGGCACCCAGGTGCGGAGGAGCCCAACAGACAGCGGTGCCAGCGGGACAAGGACACGGCGGGGAGGGGGGACAGGGACAGCACGGGCCAAGCCCCCTGCCCTGCCGTGAGCGCAGTGCCGCTTGCCACGTCCTTCCCACTCCACGGCACCCACGGCTTGGCTCGGCTGGGAGTTTAAGGCTCCGCCAACCCGCTGACGTGGATTGGGAAAGCAACGGCTGCCAAGGGCACCTGCAGTCTCCAGGGAGGCAGGAGAGCAGATGCCCAGGCGCAGCGGTGATGGCACACAAGGATCTGGAAGAGCACAACCTGCCCTTGAGCTCTCCTGTCATCATCTCCACATTCACGTTCACTTAACCTGGGTTAGCCACAAGCCTCAGCATTCCCAACCTGCCCCAGCTACGCTACAGCAGTGCCTGGAGAAGGTGGAGAACTCAGCATCGCTCACCTCTGCCTGCAAACCACTCCTGGCCAAAGAACCACCTCGCTCAGACCAGACCGGGGTTACTCTGCTGACAGCCAAATTCCCACAAAGTGCAGTGAAGCTCCGGCAGAGCCACGAAATCCCAGCTCTTGGGGGAAAACCACCCCATTCCTCCTTTCACCTCCACCGAGTCAGCTCCTGCTTCAACCTAGAGTTGATCGTATTTAATCTCTTAATCTCTTACCTCCTGCTGTTTCACTTTTTCACCTTAAACAAGTCCCTGACAGGAGGAAATGGCAATGCTGGCTCCCAGGTGCCCCAAGAAGGAGACACCAATTTCTCCGCAGCACCCACAGGGCCAAGGTGATTCCAGCTGCATCCAAGATGCTCCTGCAGGTCCCGGGCTGGATGCTGGTGGGCTCACACTGGCACTTTCCCCAAGCTCCAGCACAAGTTAAGGCTCCTCTGAAAAGCCATTCAGAGAGAGACGGAGCCTGCGCTGAGCTTGGCCACATTCCCACCCTCCCATCTCCAGACGCCTGACGCAAACTCCATCAGCAAAGTTCAAGGAGCCCAAAAACCCAGGAGGGACCTGCTTCAGCAGCACAGCACGGTCTTGCCCACCTCCATGCTGGTAAATCATCTCTCTCCACCACCTCTGCTGGCCTCTGACCATGCCAGCCGGCACAAAAGTCACTTGGACTTGCAGGGAATCAGGAGGGAGTTTAATGGTTTAATTGCGATCCTGTTCTGACGCATCAGAGCTGGGGGCACTCAGCAGCTTATCTCAGGAGGGCAACTCTCCCTTCCTCGGTCTTTCATCCTCCTGCCAAGGCCTCTGCCGTTCCCCAGCACTATGTGCAGGAACTAGCCAGGCAAGGAAAACAGGAGCCCGGAGCGATTTGTTCCCTGAGCTCAGCTCAGCGCGCTATCAGCTGATGTTATCAGCCTCAAATGTCGTGTGTCGCTCTGGGCACCTTCAATATCCTCACCCAGCCAGGAAAAGCTGCAGCAGCCACTGAGTCCAACCAAGGCTCCTCACACTGCACAAGCAGCCACATCTGCAGCAGAGAGCTCTGGGGATACAACACCTCATCCCCCTGAGACACTGGCAAACCTGCCTCTGAGGATGCTCCATCCATTCCTTTTTACCACAGGTATTCTGGTTCCGTGGGACACTCCGGGATTGGCAGTCTGCTATCCCCTCGGAGCAGTCGGCTGCAGCCTTGTGCTGTTCGCTCTGACAGAGACGATGGTTATGAAAAGGTAAAAACAATCCCCGAGCTGGAGCTGTGCTGAGCCACTGCTGCAAGAGGCAGCTCCCAGCCCCACATTCCTCTGCTGCTTCCTCCAGGCTATGTCCACAGCCCAGATAAACAGGGCCTAGGCTCCAACCCCTGCTCCCTGAGAGAGAAGATGTCTCAAATCCAGCTTCCCCAAGGGTCAGACGCTCCCCAATCCCACCCGTGGTCAGAGCAGGCAGGAGAGATTCCCCCAGAGAACAAGGATGTT
Source organism: Pomatostomus ruficeps (assembly GCA_013400735.1). Lineage (NCBI taxonomy): Eukaryota > Metazoa > Chordata > Aves > Passeriformes > Timaliidae > Pomatostomus > Pomatostomus ruficeps. The sequence goes on along the minus strand of VYZT01055732.1, from coordinate 26,999 downwards.
CCCATTCTCTGAGACTGCTCTGCCTTTGCATCCACCGCTTCCAGGCGGCTGCAGCCCCAAGGGGAACACAATGTTCAGCTGCACAGATCCGTGCAGTGCTTGGAACACGGATCTGCCTCCCTGACAGCACTGAAACTTCAGCTCAGAGCCCGGAGCATGGCCAGTTCCCCAGGTCACTGGGGCCCTGCACCCTGCTACAGTGGCAAGACCGATGCTCGCCCACCCTCGGTGCCATCTGAGCATCCCACAGGGTTGTGGCAGCAGCACTGGGAGATCTCAGAGCTCCTGTGAGGCCTTCAAGGATGGAGGGTACTGAGGTGACTCGGCAGCCTCTTCCTGAGCACCTCCTACACCTCCAGCAGAATCCCTGTCCCAAAAAACGCTCAACACTCTGAAACCTCTCGGCCACCCTTCTGAGCGACCCACAGCTGGATTCCAGATCGCTGCTTCTGGCTCTTCTCATATAACAGGTTCCCCCTGCTTTGTCCCCACCAGGAAGCACTGTCACCCCACAGTCCCACACAAGGGCCCCACCCTGCCTGTCCCCTTCCCGGGGTCACCCTGTCCCCTGCACCCCTGTGCCACAGCCGAGGCCCCTGCTCTGGCCCCAGCGCCCCGGAACCTGCCCTGCAGGTACCGGTCCTCCCCTCACCCGCATGCGACCCAGGGTTGTACCCCAGTACAGAGCCCTCTCCCCAGTATCCCAGCCCTTCCCTCCCACCCCAAACTGGCCCAGCAGCCCCCTGGCTCCCACCTGCCACCCCCAGACCGGAGCAGCCCCTCGCCGGTACCAATGTCCCTCTCGGCCACTGAACGGGGGCAGCCTCCGCTTCCCCGGTACCGCCAAACCGGAGCAGTTCCAGCTTCCCCAGCACAAACCCCCACCTGTGGGGCTGCTCTTCCCAGAGCCGGGTCATGGTCCCCCCCTCCACACACCCCAGGGCTTCTCCCCCCAGCCGGGGGCTGCTCCCCGCCCAGAACCGTCAGGTGAATCCCCCACCCCAGCCGGGGCCGGTCCGCCCGACCAGGGGCTACTCCCGCCCCCAGACCGGGGACTCAGCCCCGCCACCGGGAGCTGCTCCCGCTGAACCAGGCGCTGTTCGCCCCACAGCCGGGAGGCTTCTCCCTCCGCCCCAGGCACAGGCGGTGCTCCCGCAGCACAAGGCTCCTA
>VYZT01055732.1:13635-25779 GCA_013400735.1 Pomatostomus ruficeps | reverse complement strand
CCCCCCCCCCGCCACAACCGGGGACTGCTACCCCGAGCCAGGATCTGATCCCCCGCACCGAGCCGGCCCCAGCCGGCCCCGCTACCTTCTTGGGGGCCTTGGTGACGGTGGCCATGAAGGAATATTTCTCGGCGTCCTCCACCTCCTTGGCCTGCTTCTCCTCGCCGCCGGCGGGCTCCGGCACCGACATCCTGATGCGGCGGGGAACGCGGGGCGGGCCGCGGCCGCCGGCGGGACGAAACGGGACAGGGCACGGCGGGGCGGACAGGGGGGAGCGGGTCGGGCGGGTTCGGCTCGGGCCCGGCGCTCCCTCACGCTCNCCGATGGCTAAATCCCAATTAACTAATTACACTAAATCCCAATAAACTAATTACATTAATTAAATTAATTAACTATAACAATTTATAACATGCTTATATATTTTATATATAATACAAAAATACATATAAATATTAAAACTAATTAAGTTAATTGCCTAGACTAAATGAAATAATTATAAATATTAAATTTATACATTAAATAGCGACAATATACATTCAATATTAACCACATATAAACGTGCAAATTAAGTAAATTCGTTATATACATTTACACCTATAAGTGTTATAAAAATATAAAAGTCATATAAATTAATTTTATACATTTACACTTCTAAGTGTTATAAAAATATGTTATAAAAATTAATTGTATGCATTTATATATGTAAAGTACGTGCATACATTTATACGTTAAATAAATAAGTTTAATAAATTCAATAAATAAATTGCATAAATTTATGTGTAAATTTTCTATATAGGTATAGAAACGGAAAAAATCCTATAAATTAAATAAATTAATTGATTAACTAATTGGGAAATGAAAGCCGAAACTAAAGAATGAGGGTTTTCAGGGCAAAAAAAACATTAGTGTTTCTTCAGGGGGAAGAAACAAAGCAGGAGAAAAAACACCATTAATCAGCAAAAGAGTTCAAATAAAACACAGGTAAAAGTAAAACAGTGAAAAAGCAAAACATCAAGGAAATGGAGAGATCACGGAGAAAATCAAATGGGCTGGCAGCAGGGACGGGGTGAGGGCAGCCCCACGGTGGGCAGGGGGAGAGGGCAGCCTCCATACCCACCAGGGTGGGTGCCCAAACACGGGTGAGTGCCCGTCCCTGGGTGGGTGTCCGGCCCCAGCTGTGTGTCCGGCCCTGGGGGTGTGCCCGGTCCCAGATGTGCGGGTGTCCGGCCCCAGGTGTGTGTCTGGCCCTGGGGTTGTGTCCAGTCCCAGATGTGGGGGTGTCTGGCTCCGGGGGTGTGCCCGGTCTCAGATGTGGGGGTGTCTGGCCCTGGGGTTGTGCGCAGTCCCAGATGTGCAGGTGTCCAGCCCCAGCTGTGTGTCCAGCCCTGGGGTTGTGCCCAGTCCCAGCTATGGGGGTGCCCAGTCCCAGATGTGAGGGTGTCCAGCTCCAGGGGTGTGCCTGGTCCCAGATGTGTGGGTGTCCGGCCCCAGCTGTGTGTCTGGCCCTGGGGCTGCGCCCGGTCCCAGATGTGCGGGTGTCCAGGCCCAGCTGTGTGGGTGTCTGGCCCTGGGGCTGTGCCCGGTCCCAGATGTGTGGGTGTCCGGCCCCAGGTGTGTGGCTGGCCCTGGTGCTGTGCCCGGTCCCAGATGTGCGGGTGTCCAGGCCCAGCTGTGTGGGTGTCTGGCCCTGGGGCTGTGCCCGGTCCCAGATGTCGCGGTGTCTGGCCCCAGGGGTGTTTGACCCCGGTGGGTGCCAGCTCCCCGGGGCACTGGGCAGGCTCAGCCCTGCCAGACCCGCAGCCCCGGCCCGGTGCCATCTCGGGGTCAGGGCAGTGCCCTCCCGGCCCTCATTACCCATTAACGAGCTGAGCGGAGCCACCAGCACCCGGAATCAGCCGCACACAGCCCCAGCCCGGGGTGGGGGTGCTGAGCCTGGCCAGGGCTTCCTCGGCCACTCCTCCTCCTCATCCTCCCACCGTGGAGTGGCCGCTGGCTCCTCCATTCCAGGGAGAGTCACATCCAACTGTCCCCAGGGCCACCCGGGCACCCCATCCTGCCCCACAGCCCGTGGTGCCCGGCTCCAGGGAGTCCCCACCCGGGCTCCAGGGACCATTCCAGGACAGACAGAGGGGCAGATCTCTGATCCCAGGGCACCCCGACCCCGATCCCATCCCCAAACGTCCCACATGCAACTGGGAGAGATCCGATCCCTGTTCCGCCTTTACTTTCCCAGGGGCGTTCCCTTAAAATACAAGCTGGGAAAACATCGGCATGTGGGTTAAAACCCCAGGGTACAGCGCAGATAACGGTTTTTAACCAAAATCACTTTGTCTGGCCACAAAACAGCCACTGGCCACCGAAATCCTGCAGCAGTTCCTTGGCCAAACCCCTGTCCCGGACCCGCCGTGCCCCAGGAACCACGGCCCTGGGGCCTTTCCGCGCTCTTCTGCCCCGTCAGCAGCTCTGCGGTGCCCGCGGCCGCGCTCGGGAGGGTTCCCAGGGTGGGCAGAGCCCTCTGGGGGCCCTTGGGGGGGTCTCAGGGCAGCTGGGGGGGTCTCTGAGTGCTTGGGAGGTTCTGGGGACAACAGGATGAGCCTGAGATGTGCCAGCTCTGCCAATGCCACCAGCGCCAGGGATGTGGGGACCCCCAGGACCCCCGGGATGGGTGCTGGTGACCATAATCTGTGCCTCTCCATGCCAGCCCATGCTTCAGGTCCCAGGAGCCTCTTGCTGATGCTTTCCCCTCCCACCATCTATCTTTTCCCCCAAACCCGCTTTTCTCATCCCATCAAAGCAGCTTTTGGGGTACAAACACCAATTTGGGACCCCAGGAGGGACCCCAGAGCCCCACCAAGCCCTGTGCCCCACTCAGTCCCGGGGCGGGGGTTCTTTTCTACCCTCCCCTACAAGTGCTGAGGGACAGGCACAAAGCTCCGTGTCCTTCCCAGCTGCGGGTTTCCCGAGGAGGGGTTGAGAGCAGGTTTTGCCCCCCAGATTTGGGGGGGCTGGGGGTGGAAGCTGCCCGGGGCAGGGAATCCCATCCCTGCTCCCACACAGGGGTGGGGAAAAGGCCCCCAGCTGGGAACATGAGGAGCAGAGGGACCCTCCCGGCCCGAGCCCGAGGGCAGGGAGGCAGAGTTTGGCTCTTTTTCCTGCATTTTCCAAGTGCTTTTACAGCACACAGAGCAGCCAGACAGAGCCAGGGATGAGGGATCGTGGGGTGTAAACACAGAGGGGGGGTCCTGGTGCTCCTCACATCCCCCCAGCAGCCTGGGGTGCTCCCACCTCTGCCCCCCAAGCTCTGTCACAGCTTCAGCTGCCACCACTCAGCTCCAGAGCCACCCTGCCCTGTGCTGCTGTGGAGCTGCCTAGAGCATCCTGGAGTGTCCTGGAGCAGGGCAAGGACTCGCTGCCCCCAGCACCCCCAAACCCGGGCACAGTGCCCGTCCCTAAGAGCAGCCTCTGGCCTCAAATACCCCGCAAACCCGACCATAATGACGGTGGCACGCATCCAGCAGGATATATATAGGTCCCACTTCCCCGGGAAGGGGATGTGGACCTGGGAAACCCCCGGCCGCTGCTGGGGAGAGGAAGGGCTGGGCTGAGTCAGCTCCCCTCGAGGAATCCTGTTTGTCAGCAAACAAAGCAGCAGCTCGGCCCTGGCACTGGCAAAACGCTCCCGGATCCCATCCTGCCCTTCCCAGCCCCTTGGATGGGCAATAGGGATGTTCACCCTGCACACCCCATCACCTGAGAGGGACCCAGGACCGTGTGGAAGCCCCCTGGAATCCCCCCGGAGATGCTGGATCCGTGCAGGGGCAGCGGGATGTGGGGCTCCCCTGCTCCTGGAAAGAAGGAAGGGGGAACCGGGGGAGCGGCAGGGAGGAAGGAAATGCCTCTTCCAGCGCTGTCTCTCTAAGCAAAGTGCTCCAGGAAACTTTGCCTCGAGTGTGTTTGCTTTAAGCAGCTGCTTCCCAACCGTTCACACAGATTTTGGGGGGCCTCAGCATCGGAGCCGGTGCCTGGCAGGAGCTGGGGGAGGAAGGCCGGATGCATCCCTCTGCCCTCGGATGCGTCCGTCCCTCTGCCCTCGGATGCATCCGTCCCTCTGCCCTCATTCCAGCGGCCCTGAACTCCCACGTGCATCCCCAGGGAACCAGGTCAGGGTAACACCACCAGGAATCAGCCCCCCACTCACCCCCTGCTCAGGGACCCAGGGCTGGGACAGGGCAGTCACAGCTCCAGCCCCCCCGGACTCACACCAAGCTACTCCTCTCTGTTTATTAATAATATTAAATATACAAGTTGTTTTCCATTATTTTCTTTAAATAGAATTTTAAATGCCTTTGTATAAAATATTTCAGCCAGGAATTGTATAAAAAAAAAACAAAAAACAAAAAACAAAAAAACCCACCCCAAAACCAACAAAAAAACCCCCAATCAAACAACATCGACAAAAAAAAGGCAAAATAAATCCGACACGGGTAGAGGCAAGTTTTCTCCCCCAGGAGCAGCTCCTCCACAGTGTAAACTGGTGACTTACACCACCAGGAGTTTGGCCCCAGACTTCCTGCTGCATCAGGGCTTTCATCCTGATTTACACCAGAACCCCCTCCTTCTGCCAGTCATAAATACACACACACACACACATATATATATATATAAACCCAAAATTAATAGTGATGCTTTCTTTAAAAACAGTTGGGTTTGTCCATATTTTCATCCTTCATATAAAAATAATGCTTGAAACTCCCAGAGCAGCGCGGGCCACGCTTCATCCGGGGCTGGAGGGAGCCATGGGATTTTGGGGCATCTCCAGGGCTGGTGCGTCCCAAGCCAGGCTCTTCCCAAAGGCCCTGGGTGCCCAGCTGGGGCAGTTCCAACTCTTAGACCCATGTGGATCCCATCCTTCCCAGCCCCGTTCCCTTCTCCAAAGCGCAGTCACCAAAGAAATGGGATCCCAGCGAGGCCAGCTCGCGGCGATGACCCTGCGAGGGGCACACGGCCCCCCCAGAACCCTTGTGCAGGATAAAGACTTTCATCCGCTCTATCAAAAATAATCCCTAACAACAGGAGGATGGGGAGGGACCGGGACGGTGCCAAGGGTCACCCCAAACCCAGCCCCACGCAGGGACGTGGGCACGGGTGGGCTTTAAATATTCACAGTGTGAGGGTTTGAGTTGCAAGTCAGGGCTGGGCGTCTCGGGACCGGCCCCCTGGAATTCAGGATGCTCCAGTTGAAGCCTCAGGAAAGGCAGGGTGAGGGGGGCGATGGGTGCTGCTCCAAACCCAGTCTGCTGGGATGGGAGAAGAGCCAGAGGATTCGGGGAGCTGGTCCCCTCCGTCTTCACGCAGCGCCGGCCGTGTCCAAGGGGGATCCGTCACCCCACGTCCAGCACCTGCACCGTCCTGCCCGGCCCCGCGGCGTCGCATCAGCCACCACTGCCGTCCCGGCACAGGCCTGCGGGCACGGTCCCAACGCCTTCCCGCCCTTCACTTCCCGGGGGTCCCACTCAGGGCACGTCCCCCCATCTTTTTGTCCCTGCCAGGGAGTTTTTTGCCGTCTCTGGCCGCCGGCACGGGGCGAGGGAAGAGGGAGTGTCAGCATCACGGTGGGAGCACGGCGAGGCTGGCGCGTGCCAACCCTCCTTCCATCCGGACCCGTCCCCCGAGCAGCTTCACATCCTGCCTGGGGCCCTGGGAAAAGGAGGAGAAAGATGAGCACGAGCCCGAGGCTCAGCCAGGGAGGGCAGCGTGGGGAGAAACACACCAAAACCACAGGAAAGAATACTATGTATATTAAGAAAGTGCCAGTAATGGATTAACGAGCTGCGAAACCACATGCTGGCAGCGCTGGGGCGCAGACCTGCTCCTGTCCATGTCTTCCCACCCAGAATTTCCCTGCCCGTGGCCAAGGTCAGCACCAATGGGGACAGTCCAGGGATGCAATACTGTCCTCACAGCTTGGAGCTGAGCCCTGCGAGGTCCCACCCAGCCCCTGATCACCTCAGAGGTCCTGAGTCTCCAGCTCTGAACATTCCCTCGCTCCCTGCAGCGCCCTGTGATGGAAAGATGGGGGGTTTAGAGCGGGGTCACACAGGGTGGGGGTCCCCAAAGCCCCCTACAGGATGCTGTCACACCCACCTCCTCTCCGGCTCCTCGAGGTCGCAGCCTCCATCTTCCAGCGGCCGCTCCAGGACCTGAGTGGAGGGAGGGAAACGGGGAGATGAGCCCCGGGGAAGGGCAGGGGGCCGCAGCAAGGGGGGCAAAATCTCCCAAATAACATCCTCCCACCACCCTCAGCACCACCAACTGTCCCCCCAGTCTCAAAATTATGGGGAAAATGGGGCTCAACCCACACTGGCCAAGAGACAAGCGGGGAAACTGAGGCAGGAGAGGATCTTGGTGCCCGGGGAGGAGACGAGGCAGGGTCTTACCCTGGATTTATACTTGTAGAAAAGCAGCCCTCCCGTGGCCAGCAGCACGGCCACCACACTGGCCACTGTAATGTAGATGAGGGGCTCCTGGCGGCCCTCCCTGGCAGGTGGCTCCTTCCTGCGCTGCTCTGCGCCCAGAACAAAGCCAGAGTCAAAGCTGGGCCCGGCCCCGCCGCCATCCTCGGGGCCTCGCAGCCGGCTCAGCCCCCAGCCCCACGCCCTCGCCCTGTCCCTGGGGCCGCCTGGGGCTCGCAGCTCTGGGGCCATCCTGGAGAAGCGGTGCTGTGTGACGGGCTCGGCCGCCGCAGCGGGATGGATCCTGGCTCCGCCGCGCGGCGAGCCAGCGCTGGCCGGTGCTGTCGGAGTGGTGGTCCTGAGCCCGCCGGGCTGATCCGGGAGCACGGAGCCTCCCCACTGCTGGCCTGGATCCTGCGGCAGGCGGCCGGTGCCCCACTGCACCAGCTCTCCGTCCCCACGGAGGACGGGGATGTCACCCAGCGCCAGGCTCAGCGTCCCGGCCGGATCCTGGAGGGCTTCGGCGCTGCTGGCTGGAGCTGTCTGCTTCATCTCAGGGGCCAACGCCAGCGCTGTGTCACCTAGCCCGGCAGCCAGGACCTCCTCGGTCCCTGAGCCGCCGTCCGTGCTACTGGGGGGCTGAGATGGGGCCTCTAAGTCAGCGAGGGTGGCATGGAGGTGGCTGGAAGGGACCCGCGTGCTAGCGGGTGCCATGTCCCTGTCAGTGGCAGCAGAGAGGGAGGGCTGGGTGGCAGAAGGGAGGGCAGGGGACAGGCAATTGCAGTCAGGATCTGTCCCCACACCTGAAAGAAGGAGAGAGAAGAGACAGCCGTGGGGTCACCAGCCTCCAAGAGGGGCACAGCCAGCAGATCTGAGGTCAGGGGCACCATCCCCGTCCCTCCCCGCAGCCCCGGGTGAGGGGGTCAAACAGCCCCTCAAAAAACGGGAGAGCAAGGGAGAGGCGGGGAACAGGCAGGAGCAGGCAGGGCAGGACGAGGGTGACAAGCAGCGGGTGGGATGAGGCAAACCCGAGTCACCGGGTCCCCCGAGCCGATGGCAGTGGGTTATTCACAACTTGCAGGAGCCAGCCAGCCGCGTTTAACGTCCCCCACGGCACAAGGACATGGCACAGCTCCGGCACGAGGGTGACAGCGAGACACCTCCTCCATGCAAACACAGCACGGGAAGCACGGACGGCAACACAGGGCTCTTCCACCCCGGCAGTAACGCTCTCCCCGAAGGCTCGGCCGGGGGAAACTGAGGCACGAGGCAGCTGAAGTGACACAGCCAAGGTCATGCAGCGTGTTGGTGGCACAGCAGTCCCTCCATTTCTCCGTGTTACGCTCCACCCGGCACCAGGACTTTGGGACAGAGCTGAGCCTGATGCCTCCTTAGTCCCCCTCAGCGTCTCTCCCTCGCCTCGTTCCAGGAGGATTTAGCCCAAATCCCACCTTCCAACGGCAGCCAGCCCCTTCTCCCCGACACTGACGCAGAGCTCGCCGACACAGAGAAGGGGACCGAGGTGGACACGCATGGACACACGGCTCTCAAGCTGCTCCATGCAGGTGAGCCCAAGCCCCCCAGACTGGCACAGGTTTACCGGGCAGAGGCCAAGCCTTGGCATCTCACCTGGGGAGGATCCAGCCTTGCCGGGTCCCGGGCAGGCCCTGCGGTAGACTCGGCTGCAATCCTTCTCGAAAGTCTCCTGGTTCTGCAGCAGACGCTTGATGTCCTGGAAGAAATCCTTCACCAGCACCAGCATCTCGTAGGGGGAGGTGGTGAACTCCTTGAAGCACATCTGGGAGAGCTGCAGGAAGCGCCAGACTCAGCATCAGCTCCGTGACTGACCCGCTGTCACCGCCACAAACACCACAGAGACCCCAAAGCAGGACCTGGTGGCTCCTCGTGGCTCCCTGTGTCCACGCACACCCCACCTCTGCTCTACTTCACGGTCCTGCCCACACACCCACACTGGGATGTTCTGGACACCCCATTTCACCCCAGGATGCTCCAGACATCCCGTTTCACCCCAGGATGCTCCGGACATCCCGTTTCACCCCAGGATGCTCCGCACATCCCGTTTCACCCCAGGATGCTCCGGACAGCCCATTTCACCCCAGGATGCTCTGGACAGTCCATTCCACCCCAAGATGCTCTGGACAGTCCATTCCACCCCAGGATGAGGACCCAGGCCCCCCATGAGGCTGGGGACACCGTACCATTCTCTCCTCATCATCCTCCTCCCTGATGCAGGGGTCCACGTTCTCGTCGATGCGGTTGTACATCCTGCGCACCGTCTGCATCTTGCGGGCATTGGACGAGTTCTCCTTGAACTCTGTGCGCTCCAGGATCTTGCCCAGCAGGGGAAAGGCGGCTTTCACGTAGCAGATGGAGTCGTTCTGCAAGGACACAGACCAACCAAGAAGTGGCAGCGGTTACTGGACGGGCCTGGGGGAAACTGAAGCGCAGAGGCACAAAATGCCTTCCTACAACCCCACAGGGACCTGGACACCACCTGGTCAAGCAGGATGGGGCCCTCCAGGGCTGTCTCCTGCAAAGGGAGACCAGGGGGGAGGTTGGGGGTCTGGGCACCTCCCACCATGCACCAGCCAGCCCTGCTCCCTGTCCCCTGCTGTCCCCAGCCACTCACCAGCTGCAGCTTGTCGATGAACTTGAAGGAGACCCTGCCCGGGTGCTGCATCTGGGTGTCAGCCTGGAAGGACAAGGCAGGATGGATGTCACCTGCATCCCCAGGGACAGCGCTGGGGCTGAGCAGCCCCCAGATATGCCAATCTCTGGGCACAAAGGGGTGCCTGAGACCCCCAAATCCACAGGGCTTGGAGGGCTTTGCTCCCATTCCCGCTTCATGCCATCCCATACTCCTCCTCCTCACACAGGCACATCCCCAAGGTGGATGCAGTGGCAGGAGCGAGCTCAGGATTCCTGCTGCCATCAGGATTTGTACTCCCCGAATCACAGACCTTCTCCTGCCTTTCCCTGCCGGCTCCCACCCCGCCTCTCTTCCTCCTCCTCCTCTTCCTGCCAGCGCCACAGCAGAGCCCGGCCCTGCTTAATTCTCCTCGGGTCTCCCCCGCACCACTCTCTCCTCTAAATCCAGGCTGCGAAAGAGCATCCCGCGGTGCAGGAGGTGGCCGTGACACCAGGGTCACGCATTCCCCGGGATCACACAACGCCGGGGTCCCACACGCGGTGCCGCCGGCCGCCCACGCCACGACCCTTCCCAGCGGGAGTAAAAACCCACCCTAACCAAACGCTCTCCCCCCGGGCTGCCATCCCAGGCCGGGAGGGCGAGGGCTGGAGGATTGCCGGCCGGCGAGTCTCCTCCTAGCCTGGGATGCCGTCCCGGAAACAATTGCTCCATTATCCTGCAGGCGCTGGAGCGAGGGCCAGCTCCTCCATCAGCGACGAGAGGGCTACAATCCCCAGCAGGAAAACCACATCTTCCATTCAAACCTGCTCCGTCCCCTTTCTCCCACAACCGCGGACTCAGTTTCAATCCCCGGGCGGCAGAGCGGAGGCTCCGGGGATGTGCTGTGCAGAGAGGGCTCGGGCAGAGGAAGCCGAGCTCGCTCCGAGCGGCTCCCGGCCCCGCAGCTCGGTGGTTAAAGAGGAAGAGGTGAAGCGAGCCCGGACACGGCGGTTTCAGAGCTCTCGGGGACTCGGAGGCGCCGTTCCCGTCTCGCCCGCACACCCCTCTTGCTGCAGGCAGAATTTAATCTGCGACAACTCCGCAAATCCCTGCGTGCCCCCGATTCCCGCTTCTCCCCTGAACATCCGCGTGATTCCCCGCTCGGAGGTGAGCCAAGGGCCACGGAGAGGGAGATACGGCCCCGGCAGCTGTATCCGATGGGCCCGGGCTGGCCGTGCTCCGGGGCGGCTGCCAGCACCCAGAGCTGCCCACGGGCCACACGGGCTGCCGGCCCCATGGCCCAGCCCGGGCGGCTCCATCGCCCGGCCGGGCCCCCCTCGCTGCCCGCCACCCACCCACAGCCCCGTTGCCAGCCCAGCTTCCAGGCAAGCAGCTGGACTCAGGAATGCAGCCGGATTCCTCCGCTTAACCCCTGCGCACCCGCCCGGAGAACACCACAGCCCGCAGCGCCGGCCCCTGCACCGCTTCCCCCGCGCCCCTGCGCCCATCCAGCCTCGTTCCCGTCCCCTTCCCGGCCTCGCTCCCGCTTCCGTCCCCTCTCCTTCCTCCCGTCCGCACTTTTCCATGGCCACGCTTGATAAAGGCACAACATCTGTCACCCCCCGGTGCCCGCTTGTGCCTTGTGCCCGTGGATGCTCAGCTCCTGGGTACCATCACCTCACCAGGGGAGATGAAAATCACCCGATTTCCTAATTTCAGCACTAAATAAGTGCTGCTTTGTGCCCGTCTAGCCCCAAACGAGCACTCATCCCACAGCACAGCCCCGGGGGGCACTCACCAGCTCCTCCAGCTCGGCCAGGTGCCTCTCTGTGATGATCTGCTCGCAGTAGCTGTTCTGCTCCGTCTCATGGATGCGGAGCAGGAGGAGGAGGAGGGACGAGAGCAGGGTGCAGCGGAGCAGGCACACCTGAGCGCGACACAGGAACAGCCTGAAGCAGGGATAACCCACGCACACGCCAAGCCCCCTGCCCGTCTCCACCACCCCCCAGCGTGGCCACCTCTGTGGTGCCCGGGGCTTGGCCGCGGTCCAGCGGGATAATCTCACTGTGGTCCTCCAACCCCGTGCCTATCCCCATCCTGCTATTTTTAGGAGCACCAGGTCAGCAGGGAATTTCCCAAGGCCCGGTGACACAAGCCTGGATGTGGCTCTTGGCCACCTCCACATTCCCCATCCAGCCCCTCTCCCCTCTCCCGCACCATTTCTCCGTCTCTCCTGCAAATCTCGTCCTCCGCCCTGGCTCTCCAGAGCCCATCTGACACACTGACCCACCCATCCCCAAAAATCCTCTTCCCACCCTCCAGACCCCCCCAGCTGCACCCGCTGGGCTCTTTCCATGCAGCAGCTCTGGCCTCGTCCCAAATTTCCCTCCCAATCCCCCTGCAAAGAAGCGGGGAGGCCCCGATCCGTGGCGGGACCCCGATGAGCAACGGGGCTTGTTCGAGAGCCAGGACTCGCGAGGTGGGGGTGGCGGGGACCCCCGGGTGGGTGTGCGCCCCCGACTCCCGGGGACCGGCAGGGAGAGGGTGCCTGGGTGATGGGTGGGGGGGAATTTCCCTTGGATGATGTCCAGGAATCCTCCCCTCTTGTGAAACTCCAAGATGCCGCCCGGGCCACCGCCGAGATGTGGCCACGGCTGAACGGAGCCTCACCCCTCCGGGGACGGGCTGGGAACGGGGCTGGAGCCGCGGCTGGAGCCGGGAACGGGGCTGGAGCCGGGGACCGGGACGGGGCTTCAGCCCGCGGGTCCGGGGCTGGAACCGAGGACCGAGACGGGGCTGGAGCCTCATCGCGCAGGTCCGGGAATGGAGCCGGGGCTGCAGCATCCCCCCGCGGGGACGGGGCTGGGGCCGGGGACCGGCCGGGGCTGAAGCCGGGGCCTCCCAGCGCCGGGTCCGGGAATCGTGACGGGGCTGGAGCCAGGAACCGGGGCTGGAGCCGCGGCTTCACCCGCAGGGTTCGGGGCTGGAACCGCCAACCGAGGCGGGGCTGGAGCATCCCCCGCCGGGAGCCGGGACCCCCCG
>VYZT01055732.1:0-12536 GCA_013400735.1 Pomatostomus ruficeps | reverse complement strand
ACACACACACACACACACACACACACACACACACACACACTCACACACAGCTCCAGGCCTTGCACTCACACACAAAGAGCTCTGGGCCTTGCACAAGTGTACATGCGCTTGCTCCCTGGGCACACACACACGTACACACATGAATATGTACGTATGTGCACATGCCAGGCATGGACACCCATCAGAACATGCAGGGATGGATCCATCGGCAAGGATGGACAGATCCATGTGCAGGATGGATCCACATGTGCACAAGCAGATGCATTTGTATGAATGTGCTTGGACAGACGTCTGCACAGATGTGCAGGATAGATCCACATGGACCTGGACAGATCCGTGTGCGTGGACAGATCCATGTGTACATGAAGGGATCCACAGAGCATGGATGGATCCACATGTGCATGGATAAGCCCATGTGTACATGGACAGATCCATGTGTGCACAGATGGATCCACATGTGCACAAATTGATCCATGTGTGCATGGACAGGTCCACATGTGCTTGGACAGATCCATGTGTGCATGGATGGGTCCATGTGTGCACAAATGTGTCAGTGTGTGCATGGATGGATCCATGTGTGCACAGATGGGTCCATGTGTACATGGATGGGCCCCGACGCGCACAAGTTGATCCATTAGCACGGCTGCACAGAAGGGATCTGTGAGTGCCCGGACAGATCCGTGCACAGGGAAGTGCGTGCAGACCTGAGGGGCCGGATCCGGGGCCAGCAGAGCCGTCCAACAAGCCCCATTCCCAGTTTTGGGATTTTCCTCTTCGCTGCTTGTTTGTTTTCCAGGCGACTGGAAGTGATTAGTGGCCACGAGGTGATCCATGGCAGTGCCAAGCGCTCGGCACTCTGACGGAAACAGAAAGCAAACTGCTCCACAAACACAGTGGGATGCGGCTGCAACAGGGGATGGTGACAACGGGGCCACGTGTGGGTGACAGCCACCACATCCGAGCTTCGAGGGACCAGCGGGGTTTGCTCCCCAGGGCCAGAAACGCTGCTGGGGTTGCAGAAGCTGCTGGGGGATTTTCTTGGAGCTGAGAGCTGATCCCAGTAGTGGAGGGACCTGGCAGAGGAGTTGGGGAAGAGCTGGGAGCCAGCTGGAGTTGGGGACAGCAGTGACAGCCCCAAGATAGCATCAGGTTTGCAACAGCAAATGGGTGCCACAAGTCTTGTCACCCACAGTGTCCCTTAGCAACAGCTGCAGATAAACATCTGAGGGTGCTGAGGGTGACGGCCGCGGAGGGAGGGCGCTGGGTTAGAAACCAACCGTCCTCCCAAAATAACCCCTTTCTCCCCAGAACGCTGCGAGGTCACCCGCAGAGCTGCTCTGGCCCCCACGGGGGGAGGCCGCAGGGTGAGCACCAAGGGACACGGCGGGTGACACCAGCTCCGGGGTGACTCACGGGGACCCCGTGGCAGCGCGTGAGGCCCTTTCACACCGGCTGAGCCCATGGGCTGCTCATCTCCCGCACACTCATTCCCCCCGGCTTTGAAGGGACCGGAAAAGTGTCATATGCTGGGTCATGGGACAGGCTGTGGGGCAGCGGGACAGAGGGACAGAAGGGGAGCGGGACAGAGGGACGGCAGGATGGAGGGACGGGTTAATATTAATCCGCCTCATGCGTGACACAGGCGAGAGCAGCATCCGCCTCTTTTTTTTTGGCAGGGAAGTGGCTTTTGCCCCTCCTCCCGTCCCAAACCTGCCGAATCCCTGAGTCACGGGGCAGAAATGGAGCTGGTGGCGGGTGGCAGAGGTGGCAGTGGCTCCATGCCCACACCGCAGCTGGGAAAACTGGGGAAGGCAAAATTTAGGGTGGTTGTCCCTCTCCCAGTTGCAAACTGGGACCAGTGGCACTGTCACCAGGCTGGTGCTGTGCAGGAGCTGCCCCTCTCCCCCCCCAGCCACGGTCAGCCAAGGGGGAAGGTGGGATGAGGCTCTGGGGCTTCCTGGGCATCCTGGGCTTCCCGGGGGTCCCCATGGCTGCTGGCCCCATCAGAGGGATGCAGGGCTGAAGGCAAGGCAGGGCAGGATGTTCCCTGTGTCCAGAGGACCTGGAGCAGACACCAGCACCATCCCCATGCAGCCACAGCTCCACATCCCTGGACCTCAATTCTCCTGCTTCAGCGATTCCCTCTCCTCCCATCCCCATGGGAGCAGGAGCACATCACAAGAGCTGGGAGATTTTGGGAGGGATTTTTTTGGGAGGCTTTTTTCCAGCCAGCAAGTCCCAAAGCAGGGATAAAACCTGCGGCATGTCCAATCGCCCCCAGCTGCATCCGAAGACCAGCCTTGGGCTGCCTCTCTGGAGAAAGTTATTTCCAGCAGGAAAGTGTTGCAAGGTCTTAATCAGTTCCTTCCCGGTGATTCACCGTAGGGCCAGGATGCTCTCCCACAGTCTCCTGGGTGCTGCAGCTAAGCCAGGACTCCCCCTGCACGATCCGAGCGGTGTGTGCCCAGGCTGGAAATCCCCGTGGGAAGGTCCCGAGCCAGTTCCTTCAGGACTGCAGGAATGTGGGTTGGAAGGCACTTCCCCACCAGCCGCTGCCCGTGGCGGGGGACTCAGGATGTCGTGATGGGCTGGAGCCTTCATCCCACAGCAAATCCCCCACTTCCCACTTCCTCCCCTGCATCCCTCGCATGCTGCCTGCTCTGCACGGGGCACTCTGGAAGATCCCGATCACCGGGGGGGATCACAGGGTTCCCCCGCAGCAGCCCCCTCGCCGCAGGGTCAGCACCCGGGGGAGCAGAGCTCTGGCTGGGTCCAGGCACAGGGAACCCGGCCAGGCTGGGAGCGAGGGAACCGCAGGGTCAAGCTGTGTCCGGTGCCTGCTCAGAGTTATCATAACCCGGGGTCCAGCAGTCCTCAACCACAGAGCCTCTCGGGGGACCTGACACCACCCTGGCACATGCCCGGGGGTCCTTGGGCACGGATAAAGCCCAGCCCGGGCATCAGGGAGGGGCGCCCATGCCAGGGGTGGTGCCAGGTGGTGAGGGGGGACCAAAGGCAGGTGACAGCCCCACGTGGGTCACCGGAGTGTCCCCAGCCCTGGCGGCTGGGGCTGAGTCATGTCAGGCTCCAGCTCCACTCCTCCCTCCACCGAGGAATGCGGCCGGAGCCAGAGCCAAAAGCCTCCCCAGGCAGCTGCCCACCGGCACCGGAGAGCCTGGGGGAGATACCGGGGATGGGGCCAGGAGATGCCACCAGCAGCGGCTTCGGGGTGGCAACAGGACAATGCCCACCCCAAACACTCTGTGGGACTCCCCAGCACCCCCAGTATGCCCTGAACAAGGGTGCTGGGGTGGGGCACAGCGCCCGGAGTGCCCCAGTCCCTGCTTGGCATCACCCGGAGCTCGTGGCACAGTGCGGTGTGAACACGGCCCTGGCAACCCTGGTGCAGCCCGGCTGGAGTCAGGAGGGTCCTGACCCATGGCGGGTTCCAGGGGCTGCACTGGGAGCAGCTGGGCACAAGTGGGGACATCTTGGGAACGCTCCAGGGAAGCCAGGCCTCAGCACCATGGTGGGCAGCACCCACCTGGGGGGATCCTGTCTGTCACCATGGCCAGGAACGAGGTGACATCCAAACGTGCCAAACCCTTACTGGGATGGCACAGCCCTTGGACCGTGTGATGGACGGAGTCAGAGCTGTCCCTGACCTCAGCACGTGTCCGGGGGACTAAACCCCACTATCGCCCCCCAAACTGGGAATGTGATCCCCTTGCATGTCCGGCTGCCGGCTAAGGGGGTGACAGCCCTGTGCCACCCACCAGCACGGGGCTGCAGAGGCTGTTCGGAGCCACCAAGCCCGGGCCATGGAGCTGCTGCCGGGGCGTCGCAGGGAGAGCCCGGAGCCAGAACAGAGGAGCTGTTTGTGCTCCCGCCGGGGCCGGTTGTTTATCGGCAGCCGGAGCTGTTTACATCAGCCACTGGCCGCGATCTCCGCCACGGACACCCAGACGTGGGGCCCCAGCCCCGGCTGCACCCCCTGGTCCCCAGGTGCCGGCAGGGCTTTGCTGGGAAGGAGGGGGAGCAGCGATGAAGGATGAGGGCTGAGGGCTGAGGCTGAGTCACGGCCTCGTCTTGCTCCACGCCCGGCAGCAGGATGCGGCCCCGCGAGCTGCTGAGCTCCTTTCCCCACTTGCACCCATCCCTGAAATCTGCACCCAGCCCTAAGGGACACCCTTGCCGGGGAAAGGGACACCCTGGGGGACAAGGACTGATCTCACAGGGCACGGTGGGGCCTGTGCCCATCATCTTTCTCACTGCAGATGGAGGGGGTCAAAGATGGACAGACAGAGGACTGGACAGACCGCCAGCAGTGTGTGATCTCCATCATGTCATTCCCGGATCCCCGAGGGCAGCTGGGGGCTGATGGGGGAGGAGGGGACAGCAGGGCCTTGCTTGCCGGGGAAGGAGCCCTCGCCTCCCAAAAGGAAGCAGCTCCTGCCAGGAATTCGAGGCATTACTCAGCTCGCGGCCATGGATCAGCTGTTTGGCTGCTCCGAGCCTGTTTTTCATTAGCAGCGATTTTAGCACCGTAGAGCTGCCTCCTCCCTCCTGCCAACAGCTCCGGGACAGCCGTGGGGAGCGGGAGCCCTGTCTAGCGGATGGGATGCGATGCCAGGCCAAGGAATGCCAGGAGTGGGTGATCCCTGAGGGAGGAAGTTCAGGCAGGTTTTTGGAGGGATGGTGGTTCTGAGGAAGTTCTTGTGGCTCTGCACCCAGATTCATCCCTTTCCCATGGGAGGGATGGAGTTGAGGTTGGTTTTTGGAGGAATAGAACTTGTAGGGAAGCCACCGGTGGCTCCACATCTGGATCCATCCCTTTCCAGCACAGGGATGAAGCTCAGGCTGGTTTTTGATGAGATGGAGCTCCCGGGGCAGCTGCCAGTGCCACAGGACACGCACGCTGCCCACTCAGCTGTGCCGGCAGCCCTGGCTGGGGCCAAGCGGTTCATTTTGGGCTGAAAAGAGGAGATTTTGAATTTGCAAAGGCTGGTGAGGGGAGGGTCATGATAAGGGGGTGGAGAGGAGTTTGGGGGCTCACAAAGCTCTCTCCAGCCTCGCACTTCTCCAGCCGAACGCTGTCCTTGGGAAGGGTCCGGAATCCACTCAGGTTTATTGAAAGCATCTTCTCGGCTCTGGAAAGCCAAATAAATGTGACACAAAGCTCGAATCCAAGCCCCTGCTTCCAGGCAGCCCAGGTCTGGCGTCATGGGAAGGGACACATCAGGATGGAGCAGGGACACAACCGTGCCGGCATCTCCCGGTGAAAATCCACCAGCAGCACCCGCTCCCACCGCTGCTGCCGCTGCCGCTGCTCCCACGGTCCCGGCCAGCGCCGATGCTAAATCCGGCCTTTCCCATCTCCCTCACAGCTGGACGAGGAGCTCCCGTCTCCATCTCGGTGGCCTCATCTTCGCTCCCAGGGGACATTCCCCATGCTCTTCCCCTCACTCATCGCAATTCCCGTCCCAAGCCGGAACGGAGCTGAGCAGCTCCCAGGGATGGGGTGAAACGCCTCCAGCTGCCTGTCTGTGATTGGAGACTCCAATTTTGATGTATTTGTTGCTTTTTCCAAGAGAATTAATGGTCCTTCAGCAGGTGAGCTGCTTCCCTGCTCACCGCGGGATCAAAAGCCCCATCCAGCTCTGGGCAGCACCGGTGCTGTGGACGCAAGGGATGGTTTGAGGATCGCTGGAAAGTTTTGCTCATGCAAAACTGGTCAGAAATGGGGTCCCACAGCAGTCTGGGGGGGCTGTGTCGTGTTTGGGGCAGGAGGTGTTTGGGGCTAACCAGGATCGCCCTGTTCCTGGCCGACAGCAGCGCGTGTGCCCAGAGGCCGCGCGTGCACCTACGCCAAGAGCATTGGGTCATCGCCGGGACAGCACAAACAACCTTCAGCCACCAGCAGAAAAACACAGGCTGATGCATCTTGGCATGCACTGCTGCGCCTCCGCCCAGCGTCCCGGCCGGCAGCCCCGCAGCCCCCGGGATCGCCGGCAAACGGCTCCTCCGGCCCCGTCCCAGCAGGGGGAGGAAAGGGTGCCCAGAGAGGCTGAAGAGAACGAAAATGTGATAAAGAACCTGTCTGGGCTCTGGTGGCCCCAGGGAGTGGGCAATGCTCAGGGGACTCCTCACCTGGACACTGAGTATGGGTCGACTTCCACGTGCTTGCAGGGGGAGCATGCAGGGTTGGGACTGGGATGCAGGGTTGGAGCTGGAATACAGGGTTGGAGTCAGGATGCAGGATTGGGGTCAGGATGCAGGATTGGGGTCAGGATGTAGGATTGGGGTCAGGATGCGGGATTGGGGCTGGGATGCAGGATTGGGGGCAGGATAAACTATTTGGACTTGGATGCAGGATTGGGGATGGAATGTAGGATTAGGACCAGGATGCAGGATTGGCACTGGGATGCAGGATTGGGGCTGGGATGCAGGATTGGGGATGGAATGTAGGATTAGGACCAGGATGCAGGATTGGGACTGGGATGCAGGATTTGGGCTGGGATGCAGGATTGGGGCTAGGGTGTAGGATTGGGACCAGGATGCAGGATTGGGACTGGAACACAGGATTGGGGCTGGGAGGCAGGATTGGGGTTGGGATGCAGGGTTGGGGTCAGGATACAGGATTGGGGCTGGGATGCAGGACTGGGGTCAGGATGTAGTATTGGGGTTGGGATGCAGGATTGGGGCCAAGATGCAGGATTGGGGTCAGGATGAAGGATTGGGCTGGGATGCAAGATTGGGGCCAAGATAAACAATTTGGGATGGGATGCAGGATTGGGCCCAGGGTGCTGAGTGCATCCAAGCCACAGAGCGTCAGCAGCTCCCAGCACAACTCCTCACACCCAGAGGAATGTTCTGAACCCAGGATCCCCAAGGATCTTGGAGAGGCTCAAGTTTAGGGCCTGGGATGAGCCAGACAAGTCCCAGCTCAACAAGGAGGGCGTGAGACAGAGCCGTGGCATCCCAAAGCCATTTCCAGCCGTGGGGAAGGGGCTCCCCAGCGCTCCCCCACCCAGCAGTGCTGCAGACTCAGTCTGCTGCTGCCACTCCTGCTTCAGCGCTCGCAATTAAGAATATTTCATCAGAATTCCATCCCACGGCTGCTGCTGCCGCATCTGGAAGCCGGTGTGGGCTGCTCGGAGCTGTGCGGTATTTCCAAGGAACCACAAGATTTCCATCCTCTTTTGATTAGCGCGTGGTTCCCGCCCCAGAGCCCCAGGCAGGGCCGGCAGCCCCACACTCAGCCGGGCACCGCGGGTCCCCGAGCAATCGTGGGCTGTTAAAATTCCTGATGTGCCCCTGGTGGGGCTGTGCCACCCCCTGGGGACAGCTCAGCTCCCGGTGCAGGGTGGTGGCGCAGCAATGGGGACCTGGCTCCGGTCAGCCAGCGATCCTGCTTCCCAAAAAACAGCCCCAGGATGGACCTGGCAGCGGGAATTGCCCCAGGTCTCCTGAGTCTGCACCAAATCCCAGGGCTGATGGCTGCCCCACAGCCTCTCCCCAAGGGCTGGGGAGCCCCTGGGTGTCCCTGTCACCCCTTCCCCAGCTGCAGAGGGGACACTGTCACCCAACAGACAGGATAAAACCCCCAGGAGCTACTGACTCTCAGGTCCGAGCCACCCAACAGGTCCCTTCTGCTGTCCCCGTGTCCCCAGGCCCGGCCCATCCCCGCTCATGGAGCTCCAGATGCTGCTACTCCGCCACATCTGGGGCTGATTTTCGAGGCAGAGCCGCGCTCGCCTCTGGGATGCTGAAACCGCGTTGGGAAATCCGGCAGCAGCGAGGGCAGCAGCCCCAGGGCTGGCTCAGGATGTGGTGGCTTGACCGGGAGGAAAGTGGGGCTGGAGGGGCAGCGGGGGCCCCGAATGTTCCTCCCCCCACCCCGGCACTGGCCAGAACCGGCTGTGGCCCTGGGGACGGGATTACGCCGAGCCGGAGGCATGTCCTGCGGCCAGCCCAGCACTCCATGACCTCACCACCACGTGCCTGCGACGAGGAAGGAAAAGAGGAAACTACATCTCTTCAAAAATAACTTTTGCCCGAGCTTTTCCTGGGAGAGAGAGTGTGACCCACGGCCGGCGCCACTCACCCTTTCCACGAGAGCATCACTCCGGGGTGACAGCCGAGCCGCCCAGCCCACACACGCCCCAGGAAGTGGGGATGGAAAAGCTGAAATCCACCTCCCCAAACCCCCTCTGCCCTGGCCCAGCAGCACAGCCACCCTCGTCACGGTGTCACCCATGGGTGCTGCTCCCCCCACCCATTTCCCATCCGGGGTGCCTGTGGAGACCTTGAGCCCCTCGCTGGGAACCTCGGGCAGAGGAAGTTGTGCCCAGGCTCATAAACACATCGAGACAGTCTGCGGTTTCCTCATGGGTCACATCCTCCTTCTCCCACCCTGGGCGATGTCCCCAGGGGTCAGAGCCATTGGGTGGATCCCCATTGCTCCCCAGGGCTGGATCCACCGGGGTGCAGGAAGGGAAATGTGAATTAAAAATAAAGGAAATATAAAGAAGGGCACAGGCCTGGAATGGAGCCCAGCCCAGGAATGCAGCCCAGCTCCAGCTCTAGGGCTGGATCCCAGCTCCATCCTCAGGGTGGATCCCACCCCCAACCCCAGGATGCAGAGTTCCACCTGGCTGCAGAGAGACCGGGATGGGGTTTGGAGCAGGGACCCCTTGGTTATCCCAAGCTGCTGGAAACGCTGCGGAAAAGCTGGACAGGAGCTGGGATCCACTCCCTGGGGAAAGCCCAAACCACTGAGAGCCACCCGTTCCTCCTGCCCTGGGCCAGCTCTCCCGGCCAGGACAGCCCAGGGTGGTTTGGCTTCACACCAGCCCTTCCCTGGCAGCCCTTCCGTGTCACTGCGAGGTACCTGATCCCAAAGCAGCACCTGCGCTCTGGCGTGAGAAAAACAAAGGCAAAGTCCAGGAAAACAGGAGACATCGGCAGCAGGGTCACCCCCAGGCCACAGATTCAAAAAGGAATGAATTTAATCCGTACCCAGGAGCGTGAAAATGAGCTGCTGGGTCCTCCCTGTGCTGGGAATGAGCAGGACCTGAGCTCACTGCAGTAGAGAGATGGATTGGGATTGGGATTGGGATTGGGATTGGGATTGGGATTGGGATTGGGATTGGGATTGGGATAAGAACCCAACAGCCTCCCTTCATGCCTCCAAACCTTTCTGCTGAGCCAGCGGGGTAAATTTGTCCTCCCTGGAATGAGGACTAACGCTTGGCAGCCGGATCCTCCCAGCTCCCAGGGAGCAGCAGGGGCAGCGGGGCCGGGCAGGACGCAGCCGGGCATCCCCAAAGCTGGAAAGGGCAAGGCAGATCCAGGGGGATGGATGTGGCCTTCCCCTGGAAGGGAGGGGATTCGGAGGTGTCCAGGTGGCTGCTTCAGGTGCCGGAGTCACAGCCCACCCTCACAGCCCCAGGATGCTGCTTTTGGGTTGTTTTCTCCCCATTTTCACACTTTCCAGCTGACCTGGGAACGTTTGGCTGATGGAGGGATGAGGGACCTGCCGGGGGTCCAGGAACCTTCCAGCCTCCTGCCCCCCACCACAAGGGGGGACCCACGGAACCACCCTGGGGAGGAGCAGCACTGGGCACCCCGATCCCAAAGCACCTTCATTAATGGGGCACCCTCATTAATGGGACTCTGACTCTCAGGGCATCCTCATTAATGGGGCACCCTCATTAATGGGACTCTGACTCTCAGGGCATCCTCATTAATGGGGCACCCTCATTAACAGGACACCCCAATCTCAGGGCATCCTCATTAATGGGGCACCCTCATTAATGGGGCTCTGACTCTCAGGGCATCCTCATTAATGGGGCACCCTCATTAATGGGACACCCCAATCTCAGGGCATCCTCATTAATGGGGCACCCTCATTAATGGGACTCTGACTCTCAGGGCATCCTCATTAATGGGGCACCCTCATTAATGGGACTCTGACTCTCAGGGCAGCCTCATTAATGGGGCACCCCTCATTAATGGGACATCCCAATCTCAGGGCATCCTCATTAATGGGGCACCCTCATTAATGGGACTCTGACTCTCAGGGCATCCTCATTAATGGGGCACCCTCATTAATGGGACATCCCAATCTCAGGGCATCCTCATTAATGGGGCACCCTCATTAATGGGACATCCCAATCTCAGGGCATCCTCATTAATGGGGCACCCTCATTAATGGGACTCTGACTCTCAGGGCATCCTCATTAATGGGGCACCCTCATTAATGGGACTCTGACTCTCAGGGCAGCCTCATTAATGGGGCACCCTCATTAACAGGACACCCCAATCTCAGGGCATCCTCATTAATGGGGCACCCTCATTAACAAGGCCCCTCATCTTTGGGGTGCCCTCAGCTTCAAGGCACCCCCACTAAAGGGGCACCCTTGTCTCTAGGGGCGTCCCAGCCCCATGACACCCCAATTAACAGGGCACTCCCATGGCCAGGGCACCCTCATTAACAGGAGAGCACCATTAATTGGGGACCGTCACTCCTGGGGTACCCTGGCCTTTAGGGCGTCCTTGTTAATGGGGTGCCCTCATCTCCGGGCATCCTCATTAACGGGGCAGCCACGTTAATTGTGGATCCTCATTCTGGGGTGCCCCCTTGTCCCCAAGGCTCCCTTATTAATGGGGCACCCCCATCTCTGGGCACCCTCATTAACGGGGCAGCCCCATTACGTGACACCTTCCAGGGCACCGCCGCTGTTTTGGGGTGAGTGCCACATCCCCAGGGAGCGTCCCATGGGAAGGGGGCTGGGTACCCCAAAGGCAGAGGGGGCAGGGCTGGGGGGCACCCATCACCTCCTTCCCCCCTGTCCTGTGAGCCCCAGGCCTGGCTCTGTGCTTGCAGAGCCGGAAACCGGCTGTGGTTTGGAAAGAAAGAGGAAAAACTGAGTTTTCCTCCTCTGTAGGAATGAGACTGGGGGAAGGAGAAGCAGCTCTGGGTCCTGGAGTTGCTGCTGGACTTTCCTCCCCGGGGGAGGATTTTATTCGGCTGATACAAACGATATCTGGGGCTTTTTTGATTCTGGTTTCCTCCCGGCAACGGGTGGGGATGAGTCAGAAATCCAAAATAAAGATAAATAAGTTTAAAAATAAAGGGAAGCAAAGGCAAAACTCCCTCCCCACTTGTAAATAAACGTCGGAGTTGCTGGATGGAGCTGCAGAGGCCGGAGCCAGAGCAGGAACCCCGAGAGCTGGGTGGTGTCCCGGGACAGGTCCTGCGGGATTTTGGGGCGCTGGCACTGCCGGCTCCAGGCTGCGTTTTGCTGGGATGCATTCCCAGCTCTGGATCAGGACGGAGTGTCACTCCTCGAGAGGAACAACCTCTTGAGGAATTCAGGAGTTTGGATCCCGAAGCAGGGGTTTGGAACCTGGAGCAGGGGTTTGGATCCTGGAGTGGGAGTTTGGATCCTGGAGCAGGGGTTTGGATCCTGGAGCAGGGGTTTGGATTTTGGAGCAGGGGTTTGGATTTTGGAGCAGGAGTTTGGATCCCGGAGCAGGGGTTTGGATCCTGGAGCAGGGATTTGGATTTTGGAGCAGGGGTTTGGATCCTGGAGCACGGGTTTGGATCCCGGAGCGGGAGTTTGGATCGTGGAGCAGGGGTTTGGATCCTGGAGCAGGAGTTTGGATTTTGGAGCAGGGATTTGGATTTTGGAGCAGGGGTTTGGATCCTGGAGCAGGGGTTTGGATCCCGGAGCGGGAGTTTGGATCCCGAAGCAGGATTTTGGCAGGGTGTTGGGTTTGCTCAGGCTGGAAAGGAGCCGGCTCTTCCCGGGATCCAGCGCGGTTTAACCCCTCCGTGTCCCCGGCCGTGCCCATCCCGGGGCGCAGCTCAGCATTCCCGCTCAGCACAGCCCAACCGGACTCTTCCCTGCCCCAGGAACGCCCTGGGCTGGCGGTCCCGGCAGGGATTTGGGAAGAGCCAGCATGGCTTGGCCAGACACCCTGCCCGGCGCTGCTCCTCATCCTCTCCGCCACCACAAACCCCACTGTCCCCGCGGGGCTCGGCCGAGTGACCCTGGGGCCGCCTCCACCGCTGCATCCCGGGCCAACATCTGGGCAGCGCCTCTCCCAGCTTCCTAATTAAGGAATTCATTAGAACACCTCCCGGTCGGAGGGGTGACGGCGCCGGGGGCCGTGCGGCACCTCCAGTGACGCCTTTTGCAGCCCCAAAATCCCCACGGCGGCCGTCGGCGCTGGGTTCTGGCGGGAGCGGCTCTTCCTCAGCCTGGAGCGGAGCCGGCACTTCCCGGGCAGAGCCTCAATTCCCTCTTCCCGGGGCTGTGTCTCAATCCCTCTTCCCGGGGCAGAGCCTCAATCCCTCTTCCCGGGGCAGAGCCTCAATCCCTGTGCCCGGGCTGTGCCTCAATCCCTGTGCCCGGGCAGAGCCTCAATCCCTGTGCCCGGGCTGTGCCTCAATCCCTGTGCCCGGGCAGAGCCTCAATCCCTGTGCCCGGGACAGAGCCCCAGTCCCTGTGCCCGGGGCAGAGCCT